>ML681995.1:10932835-11125887 GCA_007922195.1 Podocnemis expansa | reverse complement strand
CTGCAGGCACCCGTGGGGTGCAGCGCCCCTCTGCACTGCACCCTGCAGGTGCCTGCAATCCCCTCCCCAAGCGAAATAGCAGGTCCACACTGTGGACCTGCTATTTCGCTCCCTTATTTCGAGGACACTGTTTTTGTCCTTCAAAATAAGGTGTTTCAAAATAAAGAGTTATTTCAAAACAGCTTGTTTCGAAACATCGTTTCGAAACAAGCCCTCCCTGTGTGAACATAGCCTCAAAGTTACAGACTTCTGCAGCCTGAGAGAAATAAAGTTTCCACAGCTTGAGAGTGCACAAAACAGTAGCCTGAATTTCACGCATTGCCTTTATAGTTAAACGTTGCCTTCAAGCCTTGCTCCTAAGCCCAGGGACACTCTCTGATAGATGCTCAAATGCAAGCAAGGGTGTTTTCTTTTTTTTTTTTTTTTTTTTTTTTAACTGCTAAAAAATCCCATCAACATGTCCAGTTGTGCATCTTTCTGTCCCTAGGGACAGTCAGATCCCCATGACCCACCTTCCCACATGACCAGATTCTCCTTAGCCCAGCTTCCAACAGCATTACAGTGGCATGGTAGGTGACTGAAAGGAAAGGAAAAGTCTTTATAAGTGCCACCAGACTCCTTGTTTGTTTTGCTGAACTAGCCTAACCACCCTTCTGGAACCAAAAGGAAAGGATCTCACAGTAACCCATTAATGGCTGACATAGTGAAAGCTACTGCCTGTTTGAACCTGTCCTCCCTTGTGTAATGTATCCTTTGGCTGGCAGGGTGCTGCCCAGGAAATAGGCGGCTCTTGATAAGGGGAATGAGGAGTGCTTTGTGTAACTCCCCAGGTCAGGTTACAGCTCTGAACCGAGCCATCTGCCTCTCACTTTTCTGTGACAACAAGTGCTAGGGCCTCACTGATCCACAGCAGCAGCAGCGCCTAGGTCCTCACACCAGTGCTACAGACCAAGCAGACTCAGCAGGCTCCTATTTCACAGGCTAGAACAGGGGTTTTTCGAACATTTTTTCTCAAGACTCAGTAGAAAATCATCATTTTTGCCTGTGACCCAACAATTACATCATTGACTAATGCATTCCAGTCTTTTGGTGGCAGCGGCTGGGAGTGCTGCAACCCAGTGCCTGCGGGTCTGCAACCCGGTACTGAGTCCCAACCCTAAGTTTGAAAACCAGTGGGCTAGAAGACCTCCATCATCTCCTACAAGCTTCATTTCAAACTAGGTCCTGCCTAAGGCAGTGGTTTTCAGACATACTGTCAGGACTCAGCACTGGGTCACAGACCGGAATGCATTAGTCAATGATGTAATTGTTGGGTCACTGGCAAAAATGAGTTTTTTTTCAATTGGGTCCCAAGAAAAAAAGTTTGAAAATTTCTGGCCTAAGGGGAAAGGTCACCCTGAGCAGAACCACCTAGACAGCACAATTAGGTCTCCTGAGGCTTCTGTGATACAAATCCTCCAAAATACGGAACATTTCTCCTTGCCAAACAAATGCTTTCCTATAGGTTTTCTTTCATTAACGATCACTGCTAACTCGTAGAGTGGCTGACTGGGGCTCCTAAAGCACAGGCCGCAGAGAAAGGACTGAGGCAGTGGAATATGTCCCAAATGCTACAGAAGACTCAGGAAAACAGAAAGGACCTTTTTTAAAAACAAACAAAAATAAAATAAAATGATTAAAATTCCTCTGTGACTGGTTTTCTGCCTGTGAGCTAGCCAGGCGTGTCATGAATCTCGGGACGTAAGTCCTCTCAGACCCGGGAATACCCTTCTTGAATCAGTACCTCTCCATTACTCTGCTGTTACCTACAGTCAGTTTGTTCTGGGGCAAGAAGAGGCATGTCCAAGGAGTCTGATAGCTGCCCTTTAGCAGTGTTGCTGATTCTTTGCACACGTCCCCAACTCTTGATTTCAGTGTCTCCATTGTAAGGAAGCTGTGGGCACACCCTTCAGCCTGAAGAACTGCATCTGGCTAACTCACTGCAGCATTAAACAAGGTGGCTGCTGAAATGGCCAGAGAGGGAACCAGATAAAACAGTCCAGGCTGCTTTCTCTAACCTTCCTCAGGGTTCTGCTCTCTGTCCTACTAAACTGGGATCAAAGGAAAGCTTTGGATCTTTATGGGAGCGTGTAGCTTTGAGAACAGATCCCTGGGGCAAAACTTGCATAGAATGTGTTTGGCCTTCTCTACACCTGTAGGGAAAGCACATTAGCACTTTGCTAAAAAGAACCACCTCCATGTGAATTTCACCAGAGAGGTGCTACTGTAAGCATGTGGCTTACACTAAGGGACTGCCTCTGAGGCCCACGCAGACATGGCCAGAAAGATGCAGAGATTTTTTTTTGCACCTGGAAGCTCTAGGTCGTGAGCTATACCTGCCCAAAAAAGGACAGTGAGGCAAGGAGCGGGCCATGTTCTATACTTCATGACACCAATGCAGCTCACTGACAAGGTGGGTGTGAGTGAAGGCACAACTTAGCCCAGGATACCAGTAAATGTGGGCACAAAGTTCCTGATTATAACAGCCTAGAGTTAAAGTCTTACTCCCCTGGAGCAGGAAATTTCTGCAATAAAAATAACGTCTAACAATCTTTTAACTTTCTCCTGAAATGTCTTGCTTTTTTCTTCACAAGGACAAAGTTGAGAGACAGCTTCCCTCACTGGTTATACAGATTTTGCCACATACCTGGCCACATGTGGTCTGCACTACAGTAAGCATGGGTCGCAGGGCTGAAAGAGGATTTCTCCAGGCAGTCTAGAGGAGATAGTCATGCGTTTCATAGAAATGAATGGTTGGGCCATAACTAACGCCCCACACTTCCTTGTGAATCTCAAACACTGATGCTTTTATGAACTTTTCATCACCACTCCTGGTCCACACAGCACTGACCTGGGGCTGAGCTGGATGCAGAGCACCTCACTTGCTCTATCAGGACATCTGTTGGATACTGGCGGTACAGCGAACAGTGAGAGGAGGTTAACATGTTGCACTGGTTGGCAGCTGCCTCGCAACACCTTATAGGGAGAAGTAATCAAAGCATTTTTTTAAATTTCTCTATCCCATCTTCCCTTGCATGATTGCAGCTCCCATGAAAATGAAAAGCACCCAACTAGCAAAGCCAGTTCACTCTAAGCAAACTCTTTCCAATAGAGAAACCAATCCCACAATCAGGAAAGAGTTATTGACAGGGAATGTACACACTCTCTCCTGTTCAGTCCTTTTCCTTGGGCTCTTTGAAGAGTGCACAAAACAGGCTTGTGTAGTCAAGGACCAAATTCATGACGTCACTGGTGTGGTGAGCAGAAATTGATGCAGTGTGTTGTCCTCACCGATCCTGTTTTACATATTATCCTCAGACCATTTTACAGACAGAACTATGGGGCTTCCACCAGGTCATTCCCTACACCCTGTGCATCCTCTCAAATGCCTCCAGCTGCCCCCCACTATAAGAAGAGTCCCCTGAAGGAGAGAATTTACCCTCTCCAGTTAAAATCGGCAGATAGTCCACAATTTAGCAAAACATCTAAGCACAGGCCAACAAAGTCAATTACGCTAAAGCACCTGCTAAAGTTAAGCACGTGGTTAAGTGAATTGATGAATTAACACTTATGGGCAGGGCCACCCCAAGGATTTTTGGTGCCCTAGGGATCCAGCCCCAGACAGGGAGCAGCGCCAACACTGGGATCCAGCCTTGGGTGGGGGTTCGGCCACAGCCCAGGGAGCAGAGCCACTGCTGCCGCATGGATCTGGCCACAGCTGGGGAGTGAAGCGGTGGCCGTGAAACCCCCACTGGCACCCCCACCAGCCTCCCCCACTCCCAATGCTCCTTACCCCCCAGGAACCACTACCCTGCTTAGACCAACCTCCCCGCCCTCTTATTTCTGGAGTAGAGCCAGATGAAACACAGCTTCCTGCCTTGCTCTGCCCCAGGCTACACGCTTGAGTAGAGCAGGGCAGGATAGGCTTGCTGACCCCTGCCCAGCCCTTGGTGCCCCCTAATCATTGATGCCCATGTGACCATTAGGATGCCTCTACAGAAGGCCTGGCCCTGCTTACGAAAGCCACTTCCCTGTTTTCCCTCCTATCCTCCACCACTAAGCATTCCTGCAGGTGTCAGACGCTGGCAAATTGCTGGATCCCTGGCTGGCTATTCAGAGAGGAGAAAAGCCCTTCTAGCACTATCAGCAAATGGAGATCTCAAACTGTGAAGGCCTGATTCTGCCCTCGCAGCAATGTAAATCAGGAGCGACTCCTACTAGGGCAGCCCCTGGCTCCTCTCACTCCTTGCTCTGTCACATCCCCACAGAGCTCTGTATCAATGGCTGAACCTTGCAGGACACAGAGACTGCTGCTGACACCAACACAGCCCTGGCTTCTCCTTGCCCAGAAAGCCCTTCCAGCACTAGTGTGAGCTAGCTCTCCCTCAGGGGAGTTTATTCTTCTTCACCAGCAGGTCTTCCTCTCGCAGATGAACGCAGACAACTGTTCCAGCACCCCACGTCACCATCAGTCCACCAGCAGAGACAGATCACCAAGGCAAACTCTCCCCCTCGCCTGCCTAATGGCCTCCGGTCGGTAATGAACTTCTTCCAGGAAGGCATACGTGATTAAATAACAGCAAAACTCTTGTTCTGGAGCTCTTCTGGGGAAGCTGCCCAGTTCTGATGAATTTGACTGAAAGCAGCCTATCTGAAGCAGGAGAGGACAGGCGTGGCCTTTGAGCTGAGCAGCCTAAAATGTAAAGTATTCCATAAAATACTAGGGAGGTCTCACTATTATTTTATTAAGTCCCTGACAGCGATTTCAGGCAACTGCAGAACATATCCTGTAGTGCCTCTTACAGAGCACTGGTAGAAAGGACCTGCTGTCATTCCAGACACACTGCTATGGCCCCCAGACCACAACGGAGGAAAGATTCGGCCTACAGAATCCCTTAGAACTGCTCATCAGGAGTACTTCTGCCCTTACAATATCCACTTACTTTTTAATGCTATGGCTAGAGCCTACAGGACCAGGGCTGCCTCTAGTGTAGAGCAGTGATAGGTAACCTTTTGTGGGTCATGACACTTGGCAGCATATTGTGACTCTACAGGACACACTAGTCTACTCCCCCCAAGCCAAATCCAACCATCTCCCTGGCTCTCCATGACACACTTATTGCTGTGTGGTGACACACTGATGTGTCCTGACACAGCAGTTAAGAAGTGTAGAGGGTATAGTGACAGTAGAGAGGATGTGAGACAGTCTTGGAGTGAAAAACTGCCTAAGACAGTGGTTCCCAAGCTGGGGTCTGCGGACCACCCGGGATCTGTAGACATGTTGCAGGGGGTCCGCGGAGCCTCTGCCGACCGGGGCCAGAATCCAGCTGCAACCCCAATGCTCCCCCCCAGGGCTACCTCTCCCTGCCCATGGCCGGATCCTGGCAGGAGGATGGGGCTGCAGCAGCTCCGTGGGAGGGCAAAGTCAGGGGGCCATAGCCACTGCAGCTTGGCTCCCCAGCAATGTGGGCTGTGGTGGTGGTACCACTCACTGGCTGTCCCAGCAGTGCCACCAGAGTGGCGCAGGCTAGAGTCTGCCTGCATGGGCCAGATTACATAATCAGCCAGGGGACTGCAAACTCTTTTTGTTTGTTTGTTTTTGTTTTTGTTAAAAAGGGGTCCCCAGCCTGAAAAAGATTGGGAACCATTGGGCTAGGATATTTTAGCAGCCTGCCAAAATACTGCAAATAGAGGATTTGGAATCCTACCCACAGTATGTCAGTACCACGAGTGTGGCCAGCCTGGCACAAATGTTACCCTGAGCCTAGCCAGTCAAGACACTAAGTATCCCAGAGGTGAGCATAGAGCCTAAATATCTTTGCAAAAATCTGTTTGGAGCCTTAATGTCTCTGCAGTAAATATGTTCTATGAAAAGGTTTCTTATACTACTACTCAAACCAAGTGTGTATTCATCACATGATGATATTGATTTTAACGGGTGCTGGGTCAGACCCTGTGGGCAAGAGCTGACACATAATAAATGTGATAAGCCACATATATGAGCATGGTACTGATCAAATGCTGGGCCCTAATCACCACTGTCTAACTCCAGCTCTATGTCAAAGTCATCACTTCAATAGTCAGACAGGGGTGGACAAAACTGGCTCACAGCTAGGCACCAGCAAGTTTACTTTTCGTCACCAGAGGGCACGCCTCCATTACATTCCGCAGTGGAGCTAGGCAACATGCTGCTAAAACTGGTCATCATGGCAACCAGAAATGTATTATCTGTCAAGGTCTGAGTTAGACTAGTGTAAAATCAGAACCATGCAGTGATCAATCAATCCCAGTGTAGACAGACATTTTGGACTAAATTCTCCGCTTTTTGGCAACAGTGTAATCCCACTAATTTAACTGGGGTTGTGTATATGCAAACAGTAGAATTTGACCCACTTCCTATCAAGCGTTCTTGTCATTCCCGTTGGCAGCCCTGCAGAATCAGAACAGCAGTGCTTTATGAGACAATAAAACAAACTGAGTGGCTATTTCAACAAGGAAGCTGCTGACACAATCTGAGTTTTAAATGATTCCCTGGCAAATCCTCTGAATCCAATCCAGATAGCAAGCTGGATTTGTGATAGGGCCTTATCCAGTACCCTTTGAGATCAGTGGAAGGACTCACATTGGCTACAGTTGGTTTTGGATCAGGACCTGGGTGAGTGAAGTTAGCAAAACCTCCCTTATAGCTGCCCAGTTTACACACCACAAATTAGATGTAGGGACAGGCCAGGTTGAACTGGGGCTTCTGGCTTGGAAAGGGCTCTGCTTGCCTGTACATATCGCGCTGAGGCAAACAAAACACACAAATGTGAAAAGAAAAACTTACTGTCCACTCTGATATCCTGCAATAGCTGGCTGGGATACTCATGAAGCAGCATAGGGCCACTGCTAGGCAATTGTAGGCCTTGGGGCTGACTGCATGCACTGTAATGGCCCTGTGCATTGTTTATGAAATAGGACCAGCCCTAGGGTTTTTGTCCGAAGTGAGCTACAACTTGGGTGCCCTCATCAGAGGGCCATATTTTTCTTTATAAGAGACAACATGGCAGTATATATTGTAAATAGAGGGAAAAAATTCACTTCCATCTAATTTGGCACCCTTTAAAGCTTGGTGCCTTAGGTGTCCACCTAGTTCACCTATATGGTTGGGCCAGCCCTGTTTACTATTATAAATCTGAGGGGCACATTTTCCACTAGTTCTCATAAAACAGTAAGCTGCTTTTACTTACATTGACCCAATGGGCCAAGTTTTGATCTCAGCACCTAGACTTGTTTGACATGCCAGAGACTTGGTTGGCACCTTGTGCATTGCCATGCCTGCCTCCCACCTTTAGGTCTCCATGAGGACGGCATGTAAGGGATGACATGGGGCATCAGCTTGATAATGTACTAGTTACTTTTTTGTTTGAGCAGAACACTTGTGTTTTCACTAATTGTGCCAATAAAAGTATGAAAAGCTCTCCTCTGCACTCAGTGTGAGAGATGCCACTGTGCACAACAGGATTCCCACCCAGATCTTCAATTTACCATAATTTGAATTCTGTTGTGCCTGACTCAGAGCCTAGAACTTTTCCAACCTCAAGACATTTAATCAGTGACTAATTGGAAACTCTTGACAGGCACTAAAATCAATAACAATGCCATAAATCAGGCAAGAGCTGCCAACTAACCTCCCCTGGAACTTGGCACCAGCTAATAGAAACTGATTTTCCTTCAAAAACCCTAATCTAAGGAGTGAGTGTGTATGCGCTGGCTCTGCACCCCAGGCACAGAGGAAGGAGGGTGTATGTGCTGGCTCTGAGTAGACTATTGTATCAGCACCAGGAAGAGCCTGAGGGGTTGACATCACACTGACATCCAGGTGGTGCCTTCCAGAACTGTAATTTCAAAAGCAAAAGGTGAATTTGGATGAACTCTACCAGCAAACACCTCCCTAAACTAGTCTGTCTTCCTTCTGTATTAAAGTCCACTGTTCCGAGATTGCTTACAAAACCCGGTCACTGGAATCAAATAGACTAAGTAAAATGAACTAGCCTGTATTCTCCTGTCAGTGCTTTCTTTCACTCATGCTCCATCACCTAGACAGCAAGGAAAATGTTATTCCTTCTTATCAGATTCTACATAAGCAATAATGTACTTGTGAATTCAGTGGGAGGGCAAATTCCACCTAACCAAGTTTTTATCTCCTGGAAAACCCTCTTTTGTTATTAGAATCATGGAGTCATACAAAGATAGGACTGGAAAAGATCAGGTAAATCTAGACCAGGGGTCTGCAACCTGTAGCTCTTTTGCCCATCCTCCCCCACCCCTGGCTCTGGGACCCCTGCCACCGGGGGACCCTGCAGGCTGCCTGTGCTACCTCCAGGCTCCCCTCACACCACTGGGGGACCCTGCAGGGAACCTATGTCTGGTTCTTCCCACCACCACCACCACCACGAGACCCTGTAGCAGATGCCCTGGCCCAGCTCCTCCCAGCCCCCACCAGGAGGCTACACCCAATGCAGCTCTCAAAATACCTGGTTATTGAAGGAATTTCAAAAAATGGCTCTTCTTATCTTTTGGGTTGCCTGCCCCTTACCTAGAACATCCTGATGAGCGTTTGTTCAATCAGCTCTTAAAAATCACCTGTGATGGGGATTCCACATCACCCTTGGAAGCCTGTTCTTGAGCTAAGCTACCCTGAGAGTGAGGAGGGTTTTCCTAATAAGTCTCCCTTGCTGCAAATTAAGTCCATTACTTCTTGTTCACTGAAAGCAGGACACGGAGAACAATGGTCACCATTGTCTTTATAAACAGCCCATAACAGATGTGAAGAACTTGGGAAGGATAATGCATCTACCATGGTAGAAAAAACACATTAAAGCCAAAAATTAAATTCAAAACTAAAAATGAATTAGACCAAACAGAGAGAAGACCATACAGGTACAACTACTGGCTGATGACTTCTGGCCCAGTTTGAGCTTCCCAGTAGCTAAGTGAACAGATGTAGGAATGGGGAGAGTCAAGCACCGCCATGCCTTTGTGATGCAGGTTCCTTGGATCTATGTTTCTACACTCACATGTTTAACAACTGGGCCAGCCCCTCGATAGATGTCCCTAGCCAACACTCTGTTGAAGACCTGCCAGCTCAACCAGGCTGAGGATCTCGCCCTCACAGTTCCTGGCTAACCTTTGTTATGAGATTTGTAATGAGACCACAAACTTGTGAGCATAAGTGACTTCATCTTAGCACTGTTCCCTTAATATTATTTCAACCTCTAGCCTGACTAACAAAAGTCTAGAGCCCCTCTCATCCTTGAACAGTCTATAAGCAGGAAATAAGGGAAACTGCACCAGTCTTGAGGTCACCTATTAATCAACAATTTCTCCTGTTTATTCCATTCCCAGGCTCAAAGGAGCCAGCCTGACCTTCTTTATTAATTCTCATATCTTATATGAATATGTATGAAAACTATCCTTATATGGTACTAATAAATCTATTAATCTTGTTTACCTTGAATATATTAACCATTTTTAGATTTCCTTGAATTAAGTTGTTGTACCTGGGTATAAAAACCCTTTTAGCACCGCTCCTTCGGGCCATGCCACACTCAGTAGCTCTGAGTGTCAATAAACTTGTGATTCTTCCTCCTGTTGTCCGGCTCCATCATTGACCAAAGCAGAGAACGAGCTTTTCTCTCAATACATTTTAAAAAAAAATATTTCAGGCACATAGGAGTGCGAGTGTCATTGCTTTTTGTCACTCAGATGCATGTCCAGCTCATTAACACTATTGGGCATAGTATCCAAATACTACTGACAATGTGGAGAGCTGAATGCTGATCCCACTGAGTCCATGGACTACTAAGCCCAGTAAGGTAACTCAGAAAGCTGACTGCCCTGAAGTTAGACATAAAAGCAAAGCTTGATCTGTCTTGGCAAACAGGTTGTAAGCACACGTGTGCACCATATGCCACCTCCTCAAGCTCCAGGATTGTTTGAAAAACATGCCTCACACCCCCAAAAATCATGAGGTGTTTTTTAAATAATATAAGTTGGGTTCTTTACATTTGCCATCAGATCGTGTCACAGGGTCACATTTTCAAGTCATGCTCTACAACCAGGAGGTTAGTCACTTGTTCTTTTATTTTCAAATAGAAGCTGAAAAAAAAGTCACATGTAAATCACCTGAGTCCAGGAGCTGGGGCTTTAGGGGAAAACCCAGTAACACCAGGCTCACAATGAAATCCCAAGATTTGGATCTATTTATTATGGACTGGCAGGGATAAAATCTCTCAGAATACCACCCTCTGAAAGATTTGGCTGCAGGGCTGTGGATTTCTAGCTACATGATGGTGCAACAGTCAGAAGGGTTATCAGGCAGAGCAGACTCCATAAGCCAAACAAGGAAGACCTGGGGTATGTTTGGATGAATAACTGCTGCTCTGTTCATACTCCTGGGGAATCCTCTGGCTCCAGTCAGCCAGGTGGTCACTTACGGAGCTGCCCAAGGACCAACTGAGGAGGCCAACATTAGGCCCTTGAGTCTGAAATCTCCCCCAGGATCATTAAAGAAACAGAAGGCAGATAGGTGCCTCATTTCAACTGCCTTTCAGTGTAGCTAGAGTCAACTAATACAACCCAGCTGTAAATAGAGGCCAATGTAGCAGCGATGAGGTTCACAGTCTAAATTGATTTAAATCAGATTTTAGGTAGGTTGTTGTCTTTTGCCTGTGCGAACAAGGCTCGAGCATGCTAAAGGGGAGAGGCTACACTGCCAGCACTCTCCAGTGCTGTGCTCTGCTACATATGTTGACTATCATGGGAACGCTCTGCTTGGAGCAGCAGCAAATCCTCTCCAGAAGAGAGAGTCGGAGGGGCCACTGAAATAGGAGAGAGTGTGAGGATCAAGGAAGTTAAAGTCTGGGAGAAGAGACAGGGATCCCAGAGGTCATCAACCTGTCCACTGAGAAACTTCTGCTCTCACAAAGGCCGTAGGCACAGCTCTGCCTCAGACAAGGTCCTCACTGGTTTTGGAAATCAGTGACTGAGACAGACAAAGGCATCCTGCTCTCTTCACGTGCACCCCTCCATGCTTGGTCGCCATGGCTGGGCCTGCCCACTAGGGTGCAGTTACAAACACCCCAACTACAAAGCTCCTGTGGCACGAGTGCTGTATGGGAGCACCTCACAGAGATGCAAGAAGGTGACAGGCTGCATGACCCAGTTTTCCAACTGTTCCTACTGCTGTGCAGACATCAAGACCACTTCTGAGCCAAGCCAAGCGAAGATGCTATGAGTGCCATAGGAGAGCTAGCCATCCGGTGCTGGATTGACCCAAAGGAAGAGGTCACTGGTACCATGGGAGAGTTGGCTATTGTGGGACAGACTGACACCAGGGAAGGTTCCCCTGGCATCCAGGAAGAACGGGACAAATCAAGTGTCTCAAGTTTTGGTCAGCATAATTTCACTGGCATCTGTCCCGATGCATGGGCCTGTCAGCCTGCTCACACATCACACTGCACTCACCTCACGCTTTCCCTTCTTGCCTGGATGTGCCCTAAAGCAGTGCCAGTGTTTAGTTCTCTGACTCAGCTAACAGTCAATCCCGATGGATGTCACAAAGCATGTGCTTCTTAAAGGATCCTCCCTGCTGCCAATATGAAATAGGCTACTCAGGCCTTCCCAGGCTCAGCTGCTGAGGCAAAGGAGGTATGTCAATGCTAGAGTGGAGGTGTAATTGCCCACTTGAGGAGACCTATCTACACCAACCTTGATCAAGCATGCACTAAAAGAGAAAAGTGTGGATATACCAAGCATAGCTATCTGCCCTGATGATAATCTCATTTGAGATCCTAGGCACACATTCAGTGCACACAGTTGCTCTCACCTCTTTCGCTGCCCCAGCTATTCAATTTTTAGCATACTGTCTTGATCAGAGCTAGCACAGGAAGGTCTACTCACTGGCAAATTAAACACCTTTCTGGCTCCAGCGCAGATTTACTCTACATTACAGCTTGGATGTTCTCTGACTGCATTTGGTCTCTGTAAAGGCCAGGTACTTATGCCCTAGAGAGATCCCTCTCTTAGTAGAATAAGCTTGGGTGCAAAAGGCCCAGGAGCAGGAAAATGATATGAGAAATGCCTGGTTCTGTGTGCAGCGGATAGGGGATGTGCCAGCAATGAGAGCTGTGTGACAGGAGCTTTACAAACAAGGCCCTCATGGCAGTGCTGTGATTTTGAGCCACAAGTCAAGGAATTAGCTCAGCATAAGAGTTATGCTGCACTGCAAAGTGCTGCAAGCCATGTTACCAGGAGCCTGTATGCTCAGTTTCACAGACTCCCAAGCCAACAAGACACTCTGGGATCAGTGAGTTTGAGCTCTGAGACAATCCAGGACAGAGGCCTGCTTTGCCACCAACCCCATCATCCCTGGAGCTCAGCTCGAAGAAAACAGCCAATCATGATTTAAAAGTTAACAGCGATGGAGAATATACTGCAACCCTTGGAAAACTGCCCCAATGGTTAATTATCATGGGCAGCATTTACGGAGCTGTTGCCACCCCAAGATCTGCCTTATCCCCTCCATCACCCACCTAGCAACACTAGCAGCAAGCGAGGGAGAATGTCCCCACCCCACCCCCAGCTTCTGCTGCAACTCCCACCTTGCTCTTTCTTCGCAGGTCTGCTCAGCAAAAATGCCAGCTACTGCTTCTCTGCTTCCCAGAACTGGTCCAGGCCTGGGACATGGCATATAAGGCTGCCCCAAGACCTCCGATTCTTCTGTGCCTTTGCTTTTTGGGGCTACCTTGGTGCCAGCAGCCCCAGCCCCACAAGGCACTGGCACAGGATTGAAGTGGCACCAGGCTGCTTGTTGGCGCTGACCAGGAGGCTGTGGGGAACTTGAAGGAAGGATGCCCCCCCTGCCCTCCAAGGGCAGCTGGTCTCTGAGTGATGCAACTCCTAGCATTGTTAGCAAGGCCCCCCTGGCATGGGGTGACGCTGTGCCCTTCCAGCAAGGCAAGGGGGAGCTGGGGGGGAGCTGGGTGCAGTAGAAGCCCCCCAAGGATAGGGCCTTTGGACAAATCCCTGATGCAGAGACTCCAAAGGCGTACATGCACGCACCCCCCCACCCAAAAGCAGGAACCACCAGCTTTTACTTTGTTTGGCAGATCCTTCCTCCTGTTCTCGACGGGGTGGGGTGGGGGTTTCTCCCACGCTGGGCAATGCCCTCCATAGGGCTCAATCCACCCAGATGTACAAAAGTTAGTTCACACAAACAGTTTTAGTTCCATGCATTGTCCTGAACCAGTGACTACTGCTGAGGAACAGCCAAAGGTTATTATTAAATAATTGAAAGGTGAAAGACATTTAGCTCTCTCGTCACAGCAGCAGGACTGGCTACTGTCGTAAAGATTAGTGGGAAAATAGATTTTCAGATGACACTAATGCCTAATTGACCCATTAGCCATAATTTGTTCAAGCACATCTGTACATTAAGGGTTTGATCCAATGCCAGTTGATTCCAATATAAAATGTCCCCTTACCATCAGCAGGCTTTGAATCCAATCCTTGGTAAAAATACTGTTTTACCAGTCACCAGCAGAAGGAAGGCACTCCAAACAACACAGACTCCAGTTGGCAGTGCTCTCCCACCACTGACTCTCCTTTTTTTTTCCCCACTTCCATTTATATTTGCTTTCAAGAATGAAAATTACAAAGAACTAACTTTATTGGTAGAGAGTACTTTAAGGAGCCAGAGGTGTATTCTTTTTAAGTAGTACATTGCTATTATAAATCAACATCTGGAAAGGAAATGCACAATTTAAAATTGACCTTCACTTTCCCTAAACTCTCTGTAGTTTGGGTTGATCCTGCTTTTAAGCAGGGGGTTGGACAGAGGACCTCCTGAGGTTCCTTGTCTTCCAACCCTCATCTTCTAGGATTCTCTTAAACTTGCTGCTAGCCTTAAGGAGTGCAGCACATATGGCATGTTGTTACACCCTGCCCTGACACATCTGCAAAACCAAATGTTAAGGATTGCTGTGAACTTTAAGATGTCTTAAACAATTCTTAATTTTCTCTCTAAGTTCTGCAGTGGAAAATCCACATCAAGAACTAATGAACAGCATGTTAAGTGCTGAACCATTACTTTGTATTATTTGAACACGTGTACACAGTTTTTTAAAAGAATGTTTGTAAATGTTCAAGAACTACCCAGATTGTTAGCATGATAGATCGCACGAGTTCCAACATCTGTCACAATTTAATTCAGAGTTAAAAACTAGTACAGTGGCTCTTTTTATGCATCTCACTTCTTATATTTTGAACAAGTCAGTGTATGGAAACATGTATTATTTCAGCTCCATGGCATAACAACGGTGCTACGACAAAAGGCTCTATAACCATTTCATTTTATATAGCTCAGCCACTAGATTTCCTTTTTTAGGCACAGATATTTGCTACAGGCTGCATTTTTGGAATAAAGAATCTTGACCCAAATAATGTTTTTAGTACAGGTGCTCTGAAAGAAAAGAAAAGAAACCTTTCAGTTTTTAGAATTTTGTGAAGGAAAAAGAAAAAGAAATGTTTATGTACTTATATAAAAGGAAAATTACTTAAAAAAATATGTAGCTCGATTCTCATTTATTCTCAGTCCCTTTTACACTTCTCAGCATAAAGGGGCCTTGACCCTGGATGTTTATGCCCTCTGTTAGAGCCGGTGGTACACAGTCAGAGCAGTGTAAAAGGACTCAAGTAGAAATGAGATTCAGTCTAACATGTTTTCATGACATTTGACCATTGTGTAGACTGGGATATAGGAGTATCATAATTATTAAGATACTGTTTTTAAAAATATCAGTTTCTGCCCTTGGATATTGATATGCTCCTTTGAGTTAAATAGGTGCAACGGGAGTACACCTACCACCAGACTTTAACACTTAATAATAGGCCTTTATACTACTATCCTTTTTTGCCAAATCCTGTCTCTTAGGTACAAGATGGAAAAATGATTAATTATGGATGCCTCAAGTACTTGAGTGTTGCTCTGTCCAGCAGATAGGCACCAAGGGTCCAAATGGGCCAGATCACGTGTAGCTCCTAGAACCGAGAAGGCCTTCGCTTGTGGAACCTGAGTTCCTCAGTGGCTGGCTCCAGAAATTAGTACACCACCACTCTTGTTGCGGTACCTTGTCACTGACCGTCTTCTTCAGTAACTCCTGCTTGTGTCAGTTTATGAGTTCCTAGTTTAATGACATATTATAGAACTAGGTCCTGCAAGATGCTGATTGCTCTTGCCCTACTCCATAAAAACACTTAAGCACATGCTTATCTTTAAGTAGATCTTTAAGCACACATACAGTCAATTGGACAATTTGTTCTTGAAATTCTGCACAGGCTTTAGTACTTTCCTAGTTCAGTACCACAGCTCTCTGCACCTTACAGATGCTTTGAATTTTTAGACTGTGTGAATTAGAGGGAGTTTGGCTGAACAGGAATGTAAACACAGGCTCGAACAGCTAGGGGAAAAAAGCATACTTAGTATCTGTGGGCTGTTTATTTTGTCTTAAATAGTGGGCAGGGGGTGTTTCATTTTCTCCACATGCGCAAAAGGTTAGTCTTAAAATATAATACAGTATATGTGCCAATTTAAATACTATTTAACCTGTAATCTTCTCCAGATGTTTTGCATTTATTTATTGTGGTGGTGTTGAATGAACTAATATTAATTCTATTTGCTCAGGTTTTTTTCTATTGATTTTCTGGGAATAAATGTTACCCTAGTGAGCTACCATAGGTGAAGTTTAAAACTGATCTGTCTTTATATATATATATATATATATATATATATATATATATTCTCCTTTTGAGGACAACAGAAGAAACATATGTTTGAGGGTGTATTGCTAAAAAAGAAATGTGCATGCCACACGATGTATAATGCACCCCCTCGCGCACACACTTCTCCTTAGCCCACCTGTCTCCTCCCACCGGGAAGATGCCTACACCATCCATTAATTATTCTCCCTGTTAAAATTCACACCTTATTTCCAGTCTGAATTTGTGTAGCTTCAAGTTCCACCTGTTAAATTTTGCTCTGCCTTTGCTGACTACAATTAAAAGACATTATCAACTTTCTGTTCCCCATCTAGATACTTATGGACTGTGATCAAGTCATCCCTTAACCTTCTCTAGATTAAGCTCCTTGAGTCAAACAAATTTAATTTATTACAACAAAGCATATTCTCTAATCCTTTAATCATTCTCATGGCTCTTCTCTGAACCCTCTCCAGTTTATCAACACCCTTCGTGAATTGTGGACCCCAGAACCAGACAAAGTATTTCAACAATTGTCATGCCAGTGCCACATATAGAGTTAAAATCATTTCTGTACTTTTAAGAAAGAATCCTCTATTTATATGCAGGTACCAGGGACATCAGGAAAGGTGGAGAGGTCCTTCAGGCCAAGTTTAGGAAAGAGACTGAAGTTCAGGTATGAAAGAGCACACAATTCAGACAGAGACATGTCTTAGCAGTGGTGTCAAACTCATTTGCTATGGCAGGTCAGATTTGACTTCAGTGTACTTCAGGTCAGCTGTACACACCATAAATCAAAATACTATGGCACTGTCACAATACCACAAGTGCTGTGTATGCAAAACTATGCTCTGTGATACAGCTCACTCTCTGTGTGTTAGAAACAGATTATGGTCTAACTGAGTGAAATCTTGCATACCCAGCACTCCATGGTGCCGTGAGACCTGACACTTTTGCAGCATTGTAGAGTGCTGGGTATGCAAGACCCCGCTCTTTACGTGCTAGAGAGAGAGAGAGGGTGATCCTGAGGAGCACAGTCATGGGCCAGATGGAACAGGTTCATAGGCTGCACGTTTGGCACCCCCAGGAGAAGGTTTATTAAAAAGGATTCTCCAGATCCTAATAAAGAGGATACAGAAAACATAGCTAAATGTAGAGTACAGTAATTGATAAAGTACAAGGAGGAACTGAAGAGAAACAGCCAAAAGTCCCATTCAGTTACATCACCTGAAGGCAGACAACTAAGTAGTGAAAAATTCTGTAAGTACTCGTATAAATATGCTCTAAATCTAAATAGTAAGATGGGTGAACTTGAAGGCCTGGCATTAAATGGGGATAGCGAAACAATAGGCATCACAGAAACTTGGTAGAACTATGATAATCAATGGGACATGGCAATTCCAGGTACCAAATACATAGGAATGACAGAGCAGGTTACATTGGTGGCGGAAGGACACTACATGTGAAAGAATCAGATATAGTAAAAATATCCTGTGAATCAAACTGAACCACAGAATCTCTATGGATAGAAATTCCATGCTGAAATGGTGGTTGGGATACACTATGGTCACCTGAGCAGGATGGTTACACTGACTGTGAAACCGTCACGGAGATTAGCGAGGTTACAAAAAGAGAAAACTGAGTAATAGTGGGAGATTTTAACTGACAGCATATGGACTCCAGCAGGTTCCTGTAGCTTGTAATGAAAGACTGACTGGGGAGAAGGAATTGTTGGGTTGTTGTCCTAACTCCACCATTCTGCTGTCCACAGAAGAGAGGCCTGACCTGGAAGATACGTACCTACACTTGCTGCTAATCTAGATCCAACTCCAACTGAGGTGTCCATGACGGACTAGAAGACTCAAGGGACAGATGAACATATAGACCTGTGTGGACTGCACACTGATTGTTTAAAGACTCATTTATCTAAAGGAGAGGAGCTGCAGTGACCAGTGTAGGCAGCACCTCCATCAGCAGAAGGTGCTACAGCTTTCTCTTAGTTATCTTGTATGTTATGATGCCGTTGATTCAACGTTGGGGGTTAGCCAGAAGTTCAGCCTTCCTGTGTGTGCTAAGGTTGGTACTTGCAGCATCTCAGTAAATCTCTGTGGTTCTATCAGCGAGCATTGTAATGCCTAACCATACTATCTCCGGCAAAATGACAACGGCTAGACCCAGCGTTGCAAAGCCTGCCTGAGATTAGCTGAGCTTCCCCAAAGCATAGGGGTCTGGGGCCTGGTGCTTCAGTCTGGTCATCACAAAACAAATCCAGACATGCAACAGTGAGACAGGGATTTGAACACCACCACAACCTCAGAGCAGAGGAGACATGAAGTCGGGTTCCACAAGGGCCTCATCTGTCATGCTACCAATGAGAAAGGCCCCTTTTGATGCTGGTGTGGCACACTGCAGTTAAAACAGGAGAAAGCACAGAGCATCCCACCACCTCAGTGTTAAACACAGTACTGATGACAAAGACAAGAGAGCACCCACAAGGCCTGACAGTGCATTAAAGCACAGAGCACTGCCGGGTGTCTGATGTTGCTTTCCACACCTCATGTGGGATAGTAAAGAGAAACAGTAGGTGTGAAGAGAAAATGACAAATTTTATAAGCGTTTGTATATAAAGAGGCAGTAGGGAGAGGGAATGGACTGGATGCAATTTGTCACAATACAAACTGGCAGCCTCTTTTATAAAACTCCATTTCAGATCTATTCTGCAGCAATCTCACTCCTTGCAATGGGTGAAATCTATAGTTGAGTGACATTTTTGGCAAAAAAACAACAAGCAGTTGTGTGGCACTTTAAGACTAACAGATTTATTTTTTCTGAAAAATGCTGTTTCGGTGCACCAAAACTATTCACAAATGTGGGCTGAATTTGGCAGAGTTTCAGCCAAAAAGGAATTGAAACAGTCTTTTTAAAAAAAATCATCACAATGCTTCATTTCAGCCCCTTCAAAACAAAATCTTTTGACTTTTCACTTTGAAAGTTCTAAAATGTAGCTAGCTACATTTATTTGTAAAACTAAAGAAAAAGAGCAGGAAAAGCACCTGAAAACAAAGGGAAACCAAAACCAAAAATGTTTGTTTCAGATTGAAAAACACCCTTCAAAAACATAGCAGAAACCCAACCCAAACCAAAAAGTTATGTTTCAGATTTTTTAATTTCATTTAGAATATTTTCAGTCCAAGCAGTCCCCCCCCCCCCGGGGTCTTTTCAGTTCAGCCACCAAACTAAAAACACAATTAGTTGATTAGCCCCATGGAAAGTTCTTCAAGGGACTAGACACAATGTGAGGAAAGAGTTAGCGTCATATTAGTGATCTCATTCAGACAAGGGACCCTTGGGAATCAGGGAGTTTTGTCTGGGTAAGGACTTCAGGAATGGTCCCACACTGCTCACAAAAAATATCTGAATGCACAGTAAGTGACTGTCTAGGAGGACACTCCTATTGGCGCTGGACCCCTGAACAGGCTAAAGCTAGAAAGTACACTGATTAACACAAGACTGGTGTCAGGCAATTAAATCACAGGTGGACCCTGGAAAGAGACAGACCTCATTCAATGAGGACAACTACATGAAATGATCTGGAAGTACAGAAATGGAACTGCAAAGGAGACAGAGTGAGGCCTTGGGAATTGGGAAGCCATTTGGAATAGCAAAAGGGTCAGAAAAAAGGTTAAAAGGACCTCAACACAAATAACCATCACTGCTTGAGATTTTGTGTGGCAACTGTCTCGTCTCTGAGATGAACTATGGCAATCTAAAAAGCCATAACAGGACCGTGTCTCACACAGCGCTCTCACCAAAAATTACAAAGAACGTGCCAAGATGGAAATAAGAACTTTGATCCCAAACCTGTACTCCAAATGTGGCCTGAGGAGGTGTTTGCCAGGTGCCTGATTTCGAACATGCTAAGTACAGAACAGATCCCACTGACTTCAATGGTGGCTGCCCACCATTTCTTTAAAAGTGGGTATCCTTAATTACATAGCTAACTAAGGATTTAAGAACCTGCCTCAGGTATAAGTGACTGAAAATCTTTGGTTTAGTAAATTATTACATCCGAAATGGCAATTACTACTTATCAAGGCAATTACTCCTGAATTTTCAGTCGGTCAAATTCTATCCAAGTTTAGTTGTGCGCCTGCAAAGAAAAGGCTTTATACTTTCTAGAAAGGGTGGAGAAATTATTTTTCATGAATCAGTAAAGATGGAAATAATTGAAAAGACAGCACATAAACTTCTCAGTTGCTTGTTGTATGCTGTCAGATGGAAGATGGCCTACACATGAATTGGGTCATGCAATGAAACTAACAAAACTTCTCGGAAGAAAACTCTGGAAACTTTTAGCTGTGAATAAATGTGAAAATACAGAAAAACAACAAGATTGCTGCTGCAGAAGCAACAAAGTTATTCCACTGCATTATCCATAGTTACATGAATCACTTGATTGGGACAGCAAATTATATGGTGTTTTTTCCCCCAGGATTCACCCATGGTTAAAATGATACACCTTGGTCAGACAAAAGCTTTGTGTATTGCCAGCAACGTACCAGGCCCCTATTTTCAACTGAGAAAATTAAAGACTTGGCCGAAAAGGACATACTTTTCTCTACGGCCACCAATGCCTGAAACTGTGAGAATATCAGAATAATTCTGCTAGTTCTTCACTACATACTTGAAAGAGGACCAGCCCATTGTCTACTTGACTATTTTCGAGACAGCAATCAAACTGCATAAGGGCCATCTGAAAATGTAAGAAGTATACTATGGTCAAATGGCTTGAATTATGACAATGGCTCATCGTTTGCAGGTCATAATGCTAATGTTAACTTTGGGATACACCACTCAGTCTACAAATTCATGAAAAATTAAAATGACTATTTGCTTCCAGCTAAATGCCCAGCACACACACCACATAGTACGCTACAGATGAGTCAATGTTTGATTTTCATGGTCACGTAATAAAAGCTTTCAACCACTTTCCTTGCTTGCCAAAAGAGTTTCAGTATTACAGGATATATTTCATTTTGTTAACCCTGAATACATGGAAAAGTTGAGGCACATTCCTTGCCTCCCCCCCCCATGGGTCTCTCAGCACCTTGCAGTTGAAAAGATGTTAGCATGTTTTCCAGCTATTACAAGTTATTTTTATGTGTTAGATGAGGGCTGCCCAGCTGCAATTGTTAAGTTCTTTAAGGATGATGAAGATAAAGATCATTGAGAAAGACCTTCGGTACTGAACACACCTTATATTTCTTTCACGGTGTGCTAAAAGTGTTGGGGTTTGTGGGGTTTTTTTGTTTTGTTTTGTTTTGTTTTTTTGTTTGTTTTTTGTTTTACACACAACACAGTTTTAAACTTACAGCAATCTCTTACATGTGCTGAAGTTTATGTCATAATGTAGTCATTAAAGGGTAAGCAATGACAAAGCACGGATGACTACAGTAGATTCTTTAGCCATAAAAACAAACAAGGAGTCTTGTTCTGCTGTATTAGATGGCTACTCCTTTGGAATTTAGTCATAAAGGTACCTTTTATCTAAAAATCACATAATTGCAATGCAGAAAAAGTTGTAAAAGCATTTCATTGACTAGTATACAATAGCTCTCAAATACCTGACTTCACATTTTGATTTCAGTGACCAAAAAACCCTTAATCCAATTCAGCCACTCTCTCTGGAAAAATGCTATCCTTTCAGGAAATCTTAAACATTATCAAAAGGTTGAACATTGACAAAAAGCTGGGTATAGATTGTTTGTATGAGGAATGTTGTGCACTGACAGATTCCATAACACAGGGGTCTCAAACTCAAATCACCACATGGGCCACATGAGGACTAGTAGAGGGCCACATGAGGACTAGTATGCTAGCCTCAGGGCCACACCACTGAGGCCTTTCCATACAGTGATATTGCAAATATCGGTAATGATAGTGTCATCGTGGGCCGCAGGAAACAGCTTTAGGGGCTGCATGCAGCCCGCAGGCTGCGTGTTTGAGACCCCTGCCATAGCACATGATACAGCCATCTTTTTGTATTAGGAAATGGCCCAACACAGTGGTTTTCAAACCACTGGTCAGGATGCAGCACTGGGTCGCAGACCCTCAGGCACCAGGTTGCAGTGCCCTCTGCTGCTGCTGACAAAAGACTGGAATGCATTGCTCAAAGATGTAAGTGTTAGGTCGCAGGAATAAATGATTTTTTTCCAACTGGGTCCCAAGAAAAAAGGTTTGAAAACCACTAGCTTAACATTCTACCTTCAAATCCTAGTTCTGCCAATTTCTTAAACTTATAGAACTTCTAACGTCTCTTCCTGTTTCCAATGGAGCCATGGAAGGAATATTTTCCTTGTATAAACTGACGTGAACCCACTGCAGAAACCTGCTATATACCGAGTCTTTGAAGGCTGAGCCTCAAATTAAAGTTAATGTCAGCTGCACATTTAAAGAGTTTCATGAACTGACTAAAGAGGGGGAAAAAAACAGAGCTGCAGTGAAATGTGGTAAAACTGATATAATTTTAAATATTAAATTGAAGCTGACAATAATTGCACTATATGCTTGAGGGCAATAGGAAAGAACATCTGAGAGAGAAAATACATGATATGCTCAGGGAATGGTGTTTCCCTACAATGTCCTGTAAAATAAAGTGGTGCCCCTTATTTTTCACATAATTCTCCCTTTTTCCATCCAACAGAGGTGGGCACCCTAGACCAGTGGTTCCCAACCGGTGTGCCGTGGCAACTCCTTTGACTTGCTGCCAGCAGCAGCACAATGTAGCCCTGACCATAGTCCGGGGTCACTAGTGGCATCAGGATCCAGCCCCGGCCAGGGGACTGCCAACAGTGGCAGGGTCCCGGAGCTGTGAGCAACTGCACAGCGCAGTGTGCCGCAGCAGATCAAAGGGTTGGGAACCACTGCCCTAGGCTGAGTGTATAGTATAGATTATGAGTGCTAAGGCTGCGACCCAGCCAGGCAAACCTTTGTTCAGGTGAGAAGCCTTTCTGCACAGGTGAGTAGCTCCACTGAAGCCTGTGTGTAAATAAAAGCCCATATGTAAGTGTGTGCAAGATAGGAACCCCTAAGCAAGACATTTCTCTCTTGTGGTGTTCTTTGATGTCTAGTTTAGTATTAAGATCAAATCAGAGGACACCTCAGTGGAATAAGGACCTCGACTGATGAAGCTGCCAGAGAAGACAGTACGATACACACTGATATCATATTTGAGTAACGTAATTAAAAAGGTGGCTTAGGCCAGACTTCCTGGCTTTCTAGTTTCCAGTGTGGCCATTCTTTAGGGATTTCTATCATTAATGAAATGGATAAAACATAGCATAAGGAAGAAATGTACTTTAGCCAGGTGTATGCCACTGAAAGTCACCTAAAACAGTGGTTCCCAACTTGTGGTCCACAGACCCATGGGGGGGGGGGGAGACAGAGCTACTGCAACAGGTCCACAGACACTGCTGGGAACTGCGATCATTTAAAATCTCCTGCCACGCACAGCCCAAGCACGTAGGCTGTGTAGGGCAGAAGAGGTCTGCTGCAGAAGTTTGTATCCACTGCTGCAGCCTACAGGTAAGTGTGTGTGGGGGGGGGTGAATAGAGTTGGAGGGGTGTTAAAGGGCATTAGGGTGGTGGGGCTGGCGGGAGCCCTGGTGTGGGGGGCAGAGGGCAGGCAGGAGAGCCCATGAAACCCATGGGGTGGTTGAGGAGGGCATAATGGCAGGGCAGAGGGCTGCACCATGGCAGCGGTGGTGGCGCTGCTCCTCTTTAGGAGCTGGTGACTATGGCGGCAGTGGCGCCGCTCCCCAGCCAGTCCTGGACCCCACCAGTGGCACCACTTCCCCAGCCAGGGCAGGACCCCGCCAGCAGCCCCAGGTTCTTGCAGCGGTGGTGCTGTTCTGCAGCGGGGGCCAGTTCCCATTGGCAGCCCATGGTTCCCACAGCGGCACACTGCAGCAGGGGCCAGATTGTGCCAGCAGCCCCAGCTTCTGCTGCCACTCCACAATGAGGCCCAGATTCCACCAACAGCACTGTCACTGTCCTAGTGAGACACTCCCCCATAATTTAATCACTCTCTGGCAGGGGCTGAATCCCAGCTGCGGCCAGGGGAGCCACAAAGTTGTTTGATATTAATAAGGGGTCCCCATTCTACAAGGTTGGGAACCACTGACCTAGAAGAACTCTGCACTCATATTCTGACTTCAGGTCCTAAGCAGTCAGGGCTGAAATTTCACTGAGTTAAAAAATCCGTACATTTGAGAAAACGGATATGCAGCCTCGATCAGGGAAAACCACATCACACGTTGAATAATAAGCACTCATCTTCCTTTCAGAAATGCATGCCCATGCACAGTCCTGCAGATAACTCACCAAGTGCCCAGCCATGGCCTACTGCCTCCTGTTTTGAAAGCAGCTGATACCTGCAGGGACAGGATACCATGCAACATGAAGGACAGGAACAGACAGAAACACCCTGCCAAGGAGAGTGGTGAAAAACCCAGCCCTGAGTTCCTTCTGGAGAAGACGGGGAGAGCACATAGGAATACACAATGCCGACTGGTGGCAAAGGGGCAGACACAAGTAGGACATTCCAAGGGAATGTCAGTAATGGGTGTCAGTCAATTGAAAGAGAAGGGGAAAAGGTAGGAGAGCCACTTGTAAACGTTAATTGCGGCATCAGGAAGTTGGTCATGCCTGCTTCCAGCCACAGCACAGTGGCCCTAATCCAAACACTCTTGCTCTGCAAGTCACCCCACCAATTCCACACAAGTGGGGATGGGAAATCTGGCCCCGAGTCCAAATTTCATTGATAACAAGGTTGCCTGGACAGCCTGGCTTTTCCTGTCATAAAGCCTAGCAAGACGCTCCCCCATAATTTAATTCTGCCCTTGTTTACAACCAGGGATCTCTAGGAGCTCAGTGGGGCTGTGTAGGCGTAAATGAGGGCAACATGTGGCCCCTAGCGCCTCCTTGGTAGTTATCTAATCAGTTTCCCTGGACTTTGTATTCGAGATCACTGCTGCAACATAATAAAGATTGGAGGTTTCAGCTCATTTTTCTCTCTTATCACTTTCTCTGTCACTTTGTCTCAGCCAGGTAAAGGAGAAGCGTTCAGGTATGTCCTTGAGATGCCTCTGCTTATCTTTCAGGGTAGTGTAAGGTGTAAGCCCAAACACATGCTCGTTCAGTGCAATGGAAAGATTCCCAGGCACCATAAAATCCCCACTCAGTCATTTCCATTCAGTGGTCCGAACACTCACGCTGCTCTGGGAGAAGCATTTTCGTGATGGAAGCTAGTGTCACAAAGTTAGTGGACCAGGAGATACTGTGACTCTGTTCTGGGTCTTTGGGTGTGCGCTGCCAAGCAGGGAGGCTGGAAGGGATGATTAGTTCATGCTTGGAAAGGCTGGGGAGATGGTACATGTCATTATCATCCCATGGCCTGCAGCAGTACTTCCAGTGCAGAGAATCAGCTGGGGGGGGGCAGTTCTTGCTGTTGGCAAGAGAATTTCCTGTGCAGAAACCGGCTGCTTTGTTTCTATTTGCAAACCTAAGGTAACCTCTCAGTGCCATGCACCCACGGCAAGCCCATCAAGCCTCCCAGGCACCTCCACCCTACCCAGCAGGAGGCAAGAGACAGCTACAATACGTACCACAGGTTGTGTTGCTTGCCTAATCTGCCCCTGTGTAGCCAAAGGCACTGTGGCAGGTAGGTGTTGGCCTCATTAGACCAGGGTAGGCAGTGCAGAACCACTGTAAAAGGGGATTGTCTCATTTCATTATCACCACACTTTTCTTCTTGTCATGGGATAAAAGGAATTACCTTACCAGATTAAACCATTTCCTGTGCTAGCCTTCCTGACACAGCACCCAAGAGTACGTTTTAAGAACTGCTGACCAGTCCCAGTAGTAAGTCTGTTTGTCTATGAAACATAGGGAGATGTGTAAAATTCCTTCCTGACCACAGCTACAGTGACCAGTTTACACCCTGAAGCATGAAATTTGACTGATGTTGGCATCAGCACAACTTGGAGATGTACACATTACAGATGTTTGTCAAGGACCAGATCCTGCATTCAGTATGGGTTTTTCAGGGCTGACGCCGGACCATCCAGCCAAGCATTCAACTCACCAACTTCCTGCTACAAGGAGGCTGAAAATAGCAGTGCTGTATAGTGTTGAAGAGACCAGCTACACAGAATAACAAAACAGACAGCAACTGTACTGGGGCCATTCCTACTGCCCCTCTCTCAACATAAGAAAGACAAAATATTCACAAACTAAAAGGCAACTGCGTCAAACTGATACTCAGAAATACTTCTTTTCAACACTGTGTCATTCATCCCTGGAGCTCATTGCCACAATTACTCAACCATGTCCAAGCATTAAGCAGGATTCCTAAGGGATGAGTCCTTCCCTGTGATAAGGAGGGCTATAGTACAAAGGGACAGATACAAACAGAACAGATCTAAATGCTGTGAAGTCCAAGGAGAAACCAAACACAAACAACCTGGGCTCAGGCTGAAACACCCCCCATGGCCAGGTTATTGCCTAAGGGTTCATTATGGGGATACCTGCACCTTCCCATGAAGCAGCTGGTGCTGGCGTAAGAAGTAGTACTCAGAGCAAAATGGAGAGCTGGTCTGATGCCAAATGACCATTCCCAGGTGCCTATGTGTCAAGTACTAGTCTGTGGTCCTGGCACAGAGAAGGGGAGGGCATCGAACAGCTCTGCAGGGCTCCATGAGAGCCTTCGCTGATGGAGTGTCACGCAATGAGTGCCCCAGGTAACTGGCATTTGCTTGCTGACCATCGCGACCAATATTATACTCCACAGGATTTGTAGGTCAGTGGCACACATGTGCTCCACATACAGCTGATGTGAGAGACTGGACATAGCCCCAGCCCACAGAAACCTACAGTGCTCTGACAGACCCTTTTAATCATCAGCCAGAGTTTGTCTTCTCTGGAGACCAGGGCCCGAGGTAGATCAGACCTTTGTGACGGTCATGTGAACATAGCAGCAGGTCTAATTTCCGCAGGTGGGGGTTAAAACTATGGATGAAAACCTAGCTCCACTGAAGTCAATGCTAACTCCCATAGCTCTATCAAAGTCAGTAGGGTCACCTCTGTGTAACTGGATCTGGGCTTGTAATGGCCACGATATGAAGGTGTTTGGAATTAACTGAGGCAATATGGCCTGGTAAAAGGGACTGAGAAGGAGACTCATGCCCCAACAGCAAACAAGGAAGGTGCAGAATATGTGGGAGGAGGGATTTTGTTCAGACTAAACCACCCTGCTTCTGTCCCTGTGCACATTCCCACTGGAACCAGAGCCAAGGGTGTCCCCCGATGTCTGGGAATCTAAGAGCAAACATCACTCAGAGGAGATAAATACATAGGAAAGCCCATCCTGACTATGCACCCCGATCTCCTTACAGCCCAGGGTACTTCAGCCAGCATGCTGATGCCCTGTTATTACACCAGAGGGGCCTGCTTAGTGTTCAAACCTCAGGGATCACACATAGAAATTCCCTGGATCCACAGGTTCAGACCAATCCTTTATCTTTCCAGGGTGGTACACTGAGCTGCCTGTGGCCTGCTGCACGGGGACTTGGGGGTTCAGTAAACCCTCCTGATAGCTCAGCACCTTCATCTTCCTCATATAACTAAATTCTGCTGCAGGCAGGAATACCCTTACACAGATGACAGAAAGCAAGGAGGGGTCCTAGTCAATGTTCCCTCTAATTTTTCATAATCTGTGTGCACTAAAAATTTCTTTTGCGCAAATTTTCAGAACTAGTATCCAAATTTGTGTGCACTCCAGTGAGTGTGGTCAAACTTGCGAATGCAACGAAGTGTGTATGATGCAAATAATATCTAAATTTTATTTTGATATGGTGAAGAAAGTGATTTTATAAATTACAAAACCTTATTTGAAACATGCTCTTTGAAACCACCTTCTTAAAGTAGCACAAAAATATTAGCACTGTTGAATTTTTTTGCACGTGCTTTATTTTGTTGTTTGCACAGCCTTCACAATCTGTGTGCGCGCGCACACCTGCACAGCTTAGAGGGAACATAGCTCCTAGTGAAACACCCACGTTTAGCCCTGCATACCTGAGGCTATCTATCTGTGGATCACATTTGTGGAGTGGCTGCAGATACGAGTTTTATATCCACACAGGGGGCTTCCCATGCTCTGCACTCACCCAGCTCCCTCCTGCCTGGAACGGGTTCTAACAAGGCAGCAAGAACTGCCATTGCACTGGACCTACCCCCTGCACTGCTGAATGGGTGGCATGACCGCCTTCACCTAGAGAGGTGACCATCAATGAGACAGCAGGATTCCCTGCCTGTTGTTGGGCAGGGTCTGAGCTGGACTGAACAGAAACAAAGTGATACCCCTCTTAAAAGAACCAGCAGTGAGTAAAGCGTCAGGCAACCTCCGGGGAGTCTGAGGAATTCACGACAGGCTCTGCGGCCAAGCTGGGGGACCTGCTCACAGCCAGCTTTGCACATTCCTTAGTCATAGGGCAGCCTGAGGCCAGTTCAGCCCTTAGCACAAGTGGGAACATCCTAAGAGCGGTGCCCGGACCAGAAGCGCTGCAGGCTCAGGAAAAGAACCGGGGCTTGAGGCGCTGGGACTCAGCGCTCCCACTGCTGCCTCTGCAGCCACCGCCACGGGCAGCCCAGTGGCAGAACCAAGGCTCAGGCACTGGGACTCAGTGCTTAAGCCCCATAAGCCCTGCACCAGGGACGCCCCTGGCCTAGACTCTCCGCACACTGCATGGTTGCACAACTTGGGCCAGCCACTTTATCTACTGTTGACTCACTCACTGTGCCCTGCCTTGTCCCACTGCCTCCGGAAGGCAAACTTTATTCACATCTGTGAGACCTTTGGGGGCACAGCCTAGAAGAGTGCTAAAAGCACTCCAACAAACCTGTGCCAGGAAGCCAAATGGGTAGCAGCAATGCCTGTCCTGTCAACCCTAGACCAGTTTGAAATGGTGGCTGCTACTTCCAAGGAGAACCACTCAAAGACCCTAGAGAGCCTGATGCTCGAGTTCTACCCGGATGGCCAAGCAAGATGGGATGGTTCAGACGCAGTAGCCTCTTGGGACCCTTCCATCACAGAGAAACATTTGTACCCTGTGTGGTCTGAACTTGCTAGAGTCACAACACAGAAGCGAGGAGTGGCTGTCCAACTCCCTCCTCAGTTACTCCATTAACCTGCAAGGAGGAGGACTGAGCAAACAGCTTTTGCTTCTGGGAGATTCGTTCAGAGAAAAAGTTCCAAAGGGGCATCCCTGTTAGTCTACTCTAGTTCAATAAAACAAACAAGGAGTCCTGTGGCACTTAAAGACTAACACATTTATTTATTGTGTGAGCTTTTGTGGGAGAAAATCCCACTTTTTTGCCTCATGCAATAAACAAACATGTTAGTCTTTAAGTGCCACAGGACTCCTCGTTTTATTCAGACAAAGAGAGTCTAGCAGGAGCATTCAGCACCGGAAGAGTCCATTGCTCCTGTCAGGCCACTGCAGCACAGAGCATACAGGCTGTGGGGCGGGGCTCCCTGCCCCTCAATCCACCAGAAACCATCACCTGCTTCTGTGCGCACCTGTGTGAAGGCGGGAGCAAAAAGGCACACACATACGCACACCTGCACATTCACAGGGGTTCCCCAAATGCAGTGCCGCATTAACATATTGGGAAGCGCCACACAAGGAATGTGACGGGAGCCGCAGCCGAGGCCCCCAGAGCTGCTGGCTTTCGGACCAACCTCTGGCCTTGCTTGCCACCAAGCGCTTCCTTGCAGCATTGTCTGTGACGCCCCAGGAGACTGGCTCTCCACAGTAATTAGCAAGCAGCAAAGGGGAGGCAGCAGCAACAGTGACATGAGGCAAACTCCCAAAGAGAGCCCAAGGCAGACCCTTGCCCCATTGCAGGGACTGAACACAGGAGCAGCCCCATCTCATGAGAGGGGAGGGACTCCTGCCTTGCACACCCGGCTCTTCTCCCAGCCAGGCGCCCCAAAAAGCACGGCTGCTGAGGGCCTCCCGCTTGCAGCCCATCATTTCCAAAGCCAGCATTTAACGCTGCTCCCCCGGGAGCCCAGGAACAGCCCTAGCCTAAGACACAGCAAAGCAGCGATCGCTCCCGGGTGCCCGCCTCAAGCTGCCTTTGAGCCCCTCCTGCAGGGCCGGCTGCAGCAAAGGGCTCAGCCCACCCCGGAGCAGGGAGAAAGTGGAGACCCCAAATTAACCCTCCCTGCTCCAAGGGGGGACCCCGCCCCCGGGCAAAGCAGCCAGATGCACCGATCCTCTGCGGGGGCTCCCGCGCTTTGCACGTGGCGGGAGGGAAGACGGACCCGCCGAGGCCCGGGCACTGCAGAGATGCGTTCACACGGCGGCAGGTGCACGCCGGCTCCCGCTCCGCTTCCCACCCTCCGGACGCCGGGCTCCTACCGTGGCAACGCGGCCATGCAGCAGCGCTCTCCTTGCGGCGCCAACCCGGCCGGGAGGGTTTCACTCCGGATCAGGGGCGCCACCCCTCCATGTAGACACGGGCGGCGCACGCCCCTGCCTGCAAAGGGCGGATCCCGCCCGCGGGAGACCCCTGCAGAGGGAGCGAAGCCCCGCCCCCAGCCCCGCCTGGCGCGTGCCGGGCCCGCCTGCCGCGCTCCCATTGGCTGCCGCGCGGGGCAAAGCGGGCGCGGCGCGAGCGCCCCCGGGAGGCGCTGCGGGTTGGGGCGGGCGCGCGCCATGGCGAGCGATTGGCGCGCGCGAAAAATGTCAGCGCTCAGGCCCCAGGGCCGGCGCTGGGTCTCTCCTCCCAGCAGAGTCTAAGCATTTCCCCTCACAAGTCACCAGGCATTGTATGAAAGGCGTGCCCCTGAGTGCTTGACACCCATTTATCCAGCCACTCAATAGTTCCCTCAGGGTTAGGGTTGCCAGATGTCAGGCTGAAGGAAAACATGTCCTTTTTGTCACCCTCACGTCCTCCGTCGGGCAGGCGTTTTTAAAATACAGGATTTTGTCTGGCTTTTTGCTTATAAGGGTTAAAGGATGCTGGAGTGCCCCAAAACACCAAAATTTTAGGGGGAAGTGTTTCACGGTCGCCTAAAAACAGAAGACTTATTACATTCATGCTACATTTGCTCCATGAGTCCTCCAATGTCTTCCTTTTCATACTTCCCTGCTTCGGTATCTAACTAGGGTCAGGGAGGGCCAGCTGCCCTAGGCCGCGCATTTTGGGTCAGGGCCTGTGTGGCCGCATCGCCGCCCCCCATGCCAGGGACCAGGCGAGCGGGTAAAAGGGCGGTCCGCCACCGCAGCGCTGCCCGTCCACCACTCCTCCCACCACACGCTGCCCTGGGCTCCGTGCGGGAGCAGCAGGGAGGGGGCGGGAGGCCGTATGGAGCCAGTATTGCTGCCCCCCTGCCTGTTCCTCGCTGCTCCGGCAGGGAGCCCAGAGCAGCACACGTGGCGGGGGAACGGCAGCACTGCAGCAGCAGACCACCCCTTTGCCTGCTCACCTGGCCTGCATCATGGGGGGGGCAGTGCAGGGGTCTGCCCCTCTCCTGGATGAGCCAGCCCCACCTCCAGTGCCAGGGGCTGGGGGGCCCGGCAGAGGGCCATTCGCCCTGGACCTGTACCCCTAGACACCTCTCTAGGGACATCTCTGACTAGGGTTACCAGATGTCAGGCAGAAGGACATGTCCTCCTTTTTATCTTCACATCCTCCATCCAGCAGGCATTTTAAAAATACATGATTTTGTCTGCCTTTTTGCTTTCAGAGGTTAAAGTACCCTGGGATGCCCCAGAATACCCTCTTTTTAGGGGGAAGTATTCCAGGGCCCCCTAAAAACAGAAGAATATTACATTTATACTACGTTTTCTCCATGTGTCATCCAATGTCCTTGTTTTCATACTTCCCTGTCCTCCTTACCATGCTTTGGTATCTGGTAACCCTATACCTAACCCTACCCAGGACTGCACTGGTTGCAGCCTGCTGTGGTCAGATGATAGCAGTAGTCTCCCCAGGACTTGACATTACGGGGGGGGGTGCAGGGGGTCCTCATTAAATTGGCATAACACTATTACCAGCTGACGACTGGTGGGGGTGTTAGGGACAGGGATTTCCCCTACACCCCCCCTTAATTTCCCAACACCCCCCCCAGTTATCTGCTAGTAAGTTTTATACCAAATTAGCAAGCACCCTCATACCCCTCCACCCCAATTTCAAGTCCTGGCAAGAATACTGGTGAGGGAAATCCTTGGATGGAAGCAGTTCTGCAGTGTAAAAGACACAATGCAGGCAGCCGGGTGGAGGTGGGGAAAAAAGATCAAACCATGTTCCTGATGTGCCATGATTGGCTAGCAAGGAGAGATGCCTGCCTAGTTTTTTGCACCTGTTTTCTGCAGCATGGAGTTTAAACCATCTGTCCTCCATGCATAAGGCAGAGGTAAACATGGTGTGAGAACACAAATCCCCACCTGAAGGCCAATAGGAAAATCAGGGCTTAGAAAAATTTTCAAGAACAGGAAAGGCTGCATTGAGCTACAAGTACCCTAGCATGTGACACAATAGAGGAGCTTATCCAAAGCAGGGATTTTCCTAACAGCCCCCTACACGACCCTGAATTTCCCAACACCCTCCAAGTTGTCAGCCAGTAACACTGTCATGCCAATTTAGAGAGCACCCCCAATACCCGCCTACACCCCCAAATTTCAAGTCCTGATGAGAATACTGGTCCAAAGCAAGCAGCACAAAAAGCTTAAAAAAGAAAGTGAGATTCAAGATAAGCAAACAAGGTGGTCTTTTAAAGACTAACAAATGTATTTATCATAAGACTCCCAATTTGTTTTGCTGAACTAGACTAACACAGCTACCACTCTGGAGCTTATCAAGATAAACAGTGGATCTCAGGTGCTTTCAGCTGGGCCTTAATGAAAGAGAGGGTAGAGCACAGATTGCGACAATGAATTTGTGCATCCTCTTTGTTTCTGTCAGTGTACGGATGCTGGCTGGACCATCTCTCATCATGTATAAAGGAAGTTACGCCTCCTTGTTGCCAGACCTGTGTGGCAGTGAACTAGCTCTTGCTGGCACCCAGGCTCTCAGAGTAACTAAGCAGTCTATGGGGCCAAACCTTCGGGCAGGACTTTTGTTTTAATAATTAAAAACTGAAAGTGCAGAACACCATATATGATTCATCAGGGCAGCACTGGTGTACAAAGGGACCTGTAGCACCTTGTAGCACCAATCATGTCACAAGGCATTTCAGCCCTCAGGCTACAGACTTCTCCATTTTTGCTGACCCCCTTGTCCTAGCTCACCTGCCTGAGTGTCTTGCCTGCACCCTGGCCCAGCTCACTCCCCTGGGTGTCCTGACAGGGGATGTGCCTGGCTCAACTCAGGTCCTCTGGGTGTCAGTACATTGATGAGCTTGCTCTTGGTGACACAGAGCATTCATGTGGCCCTAGCAGGACCGGTCCTTCTATGGAGGCGACCTAGGCGGTTGCATAGGGCTCCAACAATTTGGGAGCACCAAGGGCTGGGTGAGGAGCAGAGCAGCCCATGGCCAGACCCCTGCCCACGTCCAGACCCTGGTGGTGGTGCCACTCCCAGGCCAGGGGTGAGGGGGTGAAGCACGCCAAAATCCCTGTAGTCCTAGAGCAGCAAAAAGCCCTGGGCCAGCCCTGGGCCCCAGTCAGCCTGATTCTGCTTTCACATGTGCAGCAGTGTCAAGGGTTGGCTGTCCTTAATAGTGAGATTTACAGCCCAGAAAATGAGATTCAAAGCCAAAGAGTGAGAATTTCCAGGTGGTGGCTTTGATCATTGCTTAAAATAGGGTCTCTCCTCTTTGGTCCTTGAGGACTTCCAGAAGTCTGGTTGTTTAATCCAGCCATAGAACCAGATTTTCACAAGCATGTATGTTAAAAATAAGATATAATAATGAGTTGATTTTTTGTAAAATATAAAGATTGCAAGTTTGTGTCTATGTAACTTTGTATATGAAACATTCCATGTTTTAACAATCCTGGCATCTTAGATAAAAGCACTAGTTTAATATGTAATCCTCATCACGACATGGTGAAAATTACACAGAAATCACAAGATCTTGGACCCAATAAAAATGAATTCATAAAAACAATTAACACTTTCTGAAAGAGCATTGCAAACAGAGTTTCTGCCAAAGTTCTCTACCGCTGGAATGGCACTGTTTAACTAGGCCCCTGAGAACTAGCAGAGCTTGTTGTTCTGATTTAAGCTTTGATCTGGCAATTGTATCACCTAGCAGAGACCCCTGCAGCCGCATGGACCTGTGACTCTGACGCGACAAGACTGAGGTCCTCAGACTCTTGGCTTAAAAAAACTAAAGTAAAACTCAGTTGTACTAATTCCTTCCAGACCAATTACCAATAGCTAGATCCTGGCAACCGACTGTACTCTGCCCCATGCACTCCCAGGGAAGAGAAAACAGCTCAGAGAGCTACAGCCCCCTTCCCTGCTCCCTGCCTGTGGCAGGCAAGTAGTAATTTACTGCTGGCGTAAGTACATCCCTCTGGTTGGGGAAATCAGGCAACTGTAACTCCCTGAGATGTACCTGGGGCAACATAGCTCTGTACCTCTTAGGACAGCTACATACTTGGGACACAATCTGGACCTAAATGCAGACAGCAGCAGAGCCCATGATGAGGAAAGGACAGGCAAAATTTCTGTTTGAGTTCTCATCCTTAGTCTTTCTTTGCTCTTTTCTCTCCCTTTCTCCATTCATCACCTAGTGCAGGCCCATCCTTCCTGCATGCACACACACACACACCCCTAGACTGTGCAGTACCAGAGGGCATGGCAGCTGGCACCCCAGCCCTACAACTGACAGGACAAAGCAGCACTCAGGGAGCCAACTAAGGCTTTACTAGTCCCCTGCAAGTGGAGAGGTTCTCATTTAAGGCAGCCCCTCCCACTGGCTCCTGCTTGTTTTGGCAACAGCGTTGGCAAGAAGCAAAGTCCAGTACATAGCCTGGCACACAGAGGCTCCTCCTGAGAGGCACTAACAGCTGCTGCTGTGGGTTCAGTGTGGCAGATACAGATAAATGATGGAGAGTACGTCACATAAAAGGTGATTCATGCAGCTTGGAGCAGATCCACATTTCTGCATCCACATAGGTCTGTGCAAATCACTGGAGTAGCTCTGTGAGATTAGTGGAGGAGAATCATGGCATTTCTCAAGAGCCAAAGGCATCCTGCTGCAGCAGGAGTCAAGCAAAAATGCATCTGGCTGATGGAGGGTGCAGCGCAGTCCTGTGTCCCCACACTGCTCTCTGATACATCCTTTTGTTCCCAGCGCTAAGATAGACCAATACAGGAAAAGGAGGATGAAAGTCATCATAAGTAGCATCCATTTTGCCTGTGTACTGTCCAGAAGGAGTGCTTTCCAGCAAGACACCAGGTGGTGCATATGCAGCTCTAGAGAGCATGGAAAAATTCGGACATGATGCTGACGACAAGCTGTACATTGCACCAGGGAGTGGTTGTTTTCAACACTTTACCTGCCAAATTGGAATGCATTTTCAGGAGGCCAAGAGAAAGCCTCCCACCTGAGCCCAGGACTAACGTAATAATGGCAGATGGGCAGACTTGAACAACCAAAAGGATTGCTGTGACATTTTAGGATGTGACCTGAACCTGTGAGGGGTTGTCACCATCTGCCCTGTCTCTCTTGGTGCCTTCAATGCTATGGCGCTGTGGCTCACAGCCCAGCCACCTACAGTCAACAGACATGCATGTAGGACACATCCTGCCTTCCACTGCTTGCTCACTGTTCGTGGAGTGACCCCAACATCCTCCCAGGCCCAAATGCCCCCCGAACTCTCTCCGCGCAGGACCCACCCCTCTTCTGGAACACTCCAAGTGTTTATTGAGTTCACTACTCCACTAAAGAGACAAAAAGAGCAGTTATTCTCCTGACTGGAGTGAACAATCATGGTAATTCAATAAAAACACTGGGCTGCTTTAGCTACAAAAATCAGATATAAAATGTATATAAAATGAAAAGTTTATTCAGTTAAAAGGGAACAGTTTTAAGTGAGTTCAGGTGTAAGGGATAAAAATAAAAAAGGTTGCAAACAAAAGTAAAAACACACTAATGGCTATGACCTAATATAATCACCTACAGTCTTTGTCTAAGGCAGTTTCTCACCAATCTGCCTTTCCCAGCAATCACTGCTGACAAGCTTTCAGTCAGGACCCTCACTCACGGAGTGCAAGGTACTGGTTTCCCTCGGGTGGAGAATAACATAGTGTTCTCTGCATCTTTCTTTAGAGTCCAGTATAGTTTTGGAAAGTCTCCCTCTCACAGTTCACCAACCTTGCTTCAAGAGGCAGGATGGCTTCCTGGTGGTGGTCTCCATCCCCCACTGAGACTGATAAGATCACTTTTCCACCACTTGCTCTCCTGGTGGCTTTGTTCAAATGTGCATTTTGTTCTCTTTGGTCACACCTTGTCCAGCTTACATGGGAAAGTCATTCAAATAGGCGTAAGCTCGTTCCTTTGTCTGAAAAACTTTTCTAGCAACTCTGCCAAAATGCCTGGTTTAAAAACACTTTAGTCATAATTCAAGCACAGTAATATAATCCTTTGTTGACTGTACAAACATTAATGATCAGCTATTGATATGCCAAAGAAATATCGCATAAAACCTTTTAGATACAGATTATAACCATGGTGAGTTGGCATTCATAGGGTTAATCAGGTCTCCTGAAACTTATTGCTAGGTACCAGGGACCCCTTGCCTTCTGGCATCAGCTGCCAACCCCAAATGTTCAAAATTTAAGAGACATTCAAATATCATGAGATTGAATCAAAGTTTTCATTTTGATTTGATTAATGAAAACTGAAATTTTTTCAACATTTCATAATGGGGGGCCTGTTTTTTTTCCAGTTTCTCACAATTTTTCCTTTTCTCTCTCTCTCTCTTTTTTTTGTTTTTTGTTTTGTTTTGGCCACTGAGCACATTCAGTGAATGTCTACATTTACTGTCACCTTTTCCCCTCTTTCTCACCTTCAACTAACTTTTCAGAATTTCTCCACAATGTCTCCAACTTAGAGAAGCTGCACAGTTGCACAATTTTCCTTTTACTGTACTGTCACTTTTTTAGAGTTGGAAAAGTTACAGAATGGGAAAAAAGAGGTGTATGGGGAAAAATCTTGACATCATTCTTTTTCTTGCATTAAGGATCAAAAGAGGAGAAAAAAGCAAGAGAGAAGGAGGGTAATGAAGATTTAAAATGTTGAAATTTGTCAGTCTTTGAGAAGAAAAATAAATTTTAATTCAAACAGAAAATTTCTGTTTTATTTTGAATTTTCCCATGGACAAATGGCGCCAAGCAACAGTTTCCCATGAAAATTTAATTTTTAACAAAACCTTAATTTTTGACAGGAACTGTTTCGGGTCCAAACATTCTGACCAGTTCTACTGATATGTAGAGTCAGGTGTTTCAATAGATTGACTCACACTACTTGGAAAGCATACCAAAAAATCAAGGGGAAAACTGCTACCTTGGCTCACGAAGATGCATAAGAAACATTTTGGAGAAATGAAACAATGTAAAAAGCTAATCAAATACTGACCACACTGCCAAGATTTCAGAACCAGGCATGAAGTTCTAGTTGGACATCACACAGGTGATTCAGGAAAAATTAGTTAATATAAACACCCAAGACATTCTGAAATAGCTGTGTGGTTATTTGAGTTCTCGCTGTAAAGCAAGCATGCTGCCATTTCAAATGTTTGTGATGAAAGTTCCTTCACTCCATGTGTGCTCACTCCCTAGCCATGCCCTCTGTTCCCAGGATGAAGCCTTCCTTCAGGTCACCAAGCTGATGTATTATTTTCCTTATTTAAGCATCACATCCTTTGGTGAGTACATGGTGTATAAAAACAGTCACCTCACTCCAAGCTCAAGCACAGCCAAGTGCATAGTGCCTTGGCTGAGAATTCAGGAGATTTGGGTTCCAGTCCTGGTTCTGCCTTTGTCTTGCTGGGTGACCTGGGGCAAGTCACTGAACTGGGCCTCAATATCTCCCTCTGTACAATGGGTATCATGATACTAACATCCTTTGTAAAGCACTATGCCTTCTATAGATGAAAAGCACTAAAAGGGGTAAGTATTATTAAATAAATGGAAGACCCGAGTGGCAGCTCGCTCAGAAGCCACAGACCCACATGGCAGGGTTAGCAGAACCCAGCACATGGCCAGTTTGCCATTTGCACCTTCACAGGCTGATGGGTGGGGCTCTGTTCGGCCTGCTGAGGCCATGGCTCCAGAACCCAAGGTTTATGTCACAATCATCATTCTAGGAATGCCAGCCTGAGGTGCAGCACCTGCTGGAACACAAAGAGACCCAGGATGGGGGTAGAAAGCTGTGTTGATCCCTCACCTAGCCAAGCTCTTTGGTACGCTGGAATGTCTCAACCTTACATAAGGGCAAGTGTTGAGCCCCAAGTCAGAGACAAGCTTGATAAATACATTTATTGCATGAGCTTTCATGGAAGAAAATCCTGTGGATTAAATAATAAATTTGTTAAAAAATAAATTTGTTAATCTTTAAGTGCCACAGAACTCCTTGCTCATTTTGCTGAATAAAGAAGTGTTATTTACCCCTTCACTACCACAAGAAACAGAGGTCACTCAATAAATTTATTGGCTCCAGGTTTAAAACAAACCAAAGGAAGTATTTCTTTACCCAACATACAGTCAGCCTGTGGAACTTGATGCCAGGGGATGTTATGGAGGCAAAAACTATAATTGGGTTTACAGAAACATAAGATAAATTCATAGAGAATAGGACTGGCTATTAGCCAAGATAGTCAGGGACACAATCACATGCTCTGGTCGTCCCAAGCCTCTGACTGCCAGAGTTGGGACTGGATGGGGGATGGATCACCTGATATTTGCTCTGTTCTCTTCATTCTCCCAATGCACTTGGCACCGGCCACTTTCGGAAGACAAGGCACTGGGCTAGGTGGACCATTGCTCAGATGCTGCAGGTATTGTCACCAGAGTCAGTGCTGGATGCACTGTGCAGGCGAGAGGCCCATTGATTTAGACACCATCCAGCACTGTCCTCGTCCCTGTCTCGCTCTGTTCCAACCCTTGCACTTGCTAGTGGTTTGTTTGGCTGTTGGTGGCCATGGCACCGGGCAGAAGGGTACCCATCAACACATAGCTCCTTTCCGCAGCTGTTAGAACCACTTGTGCACACTGCTGGGTAAAATCTAACTATTCTTTTCTGACTGCATCACCATTCATGTGTCATCACCGAACTGCTGTCATGCGGCCCGTTGCTTCAGCTTAGTGACATACCACACTGTCCCCTCTAGGCTTTCCTCACCTCTGTCCTCTTGTGCCCTCTGCTCATTAACAGATGTATTCAATACAAGTCCAAGTACAGAATCTACTTGTAGCCTCTGCTGTGTTTATTGCATCAGCTCTATTATTATCTACTTCAGAATATGAACTCACTGGATGGAGGGTGACAATGTGTTTGGGAGACAGCCTGTCTCACTAAGCATGAAGCCAGCCATGGCCTTGGGAGTATCAGTGCGCTCCTCAAACTGGATCTGAACATCAGCCATGTGACCTCCTGGCTAACTAGCTGCAGAAAGATGCCATGGTAGTTTCAACAAGCTACACTATTCCCTCACCCTCACCGATTCAGAGGCTTCGTACACTAATTCTCACACCAGTACTTTTGCCTCAATACATTCTACAATGTTACGCACACCCTTTAAACTGCCAGTAGAGCATATTAAAAGACTTGGAAAGCCTTTCTGGATCACCTGAGCTTTGTTAGCCTCCAGTATGGTATACACAATCAGTCACTTGTCTGTGATCAACTGACAAGCACCCTGTAATGTGTGGGTGCCCACCCTGATTACACAGAAAACCACGTAAGCTAAAGCACAGCCCTGTGAGGGCCAGATAGACATTGGAGCATGTATTAGGATAGGTTTTTATGTACAGTATTGTCTTGTTAAAAACAAGCAGAAAAATCAGTGCATAAAAGGTGCTTAATTATAGAAACCGGGGGGGAAAAAAATCAGTAAAGAACTAACCTAAAATAATGTAAACAATGATAAAACACTAATGAATTAGCTGTTAGTATATTGTGTAGTAGCAGGCCTTGGGCCTTATGAAATGCCCCCATGGGACATGTACAGCCTATGGGCTGTGTGCTAGACATCCCGTCTAGTGCCACAGCATGGGAGTAGGGAGGAAAAGACAGGGTGGTTCAGGGACCCTTCTGAGCCATAAACCTGTGTCCTACAGAAGAACCAGTGTTGGTTTGGAGTCTGCAGCTGTGCGCTGGGTAGAAGGCAAGTCAGGAGGCTTGGATGGGACATAGTCCGTCCAGCTGTGCTCCACAGAAACACCATACTTCTCTCCTGCGTCAGCCCTGCTCACCCAGCATATTCCACCTCTTGTAGGAAGGAGAGCAATGCTGCTGGAGAGCTCCAGAGTCAGTGATACAGGTACAGGGCAGCAGACACTTAACTGGCTGTCTCCTCCTCCTCTTCACTAACGGCTCCATCCAGGCACCAGACCACCTGCTTCACTTGCTCTTTCACGTACTGTGCCTTGATGCGCTCCAGTTTGCTCATCTCCGCCTCCAGCTCCTCCTGGTGTGTCGCTCGCCGGTTCTGCAGCACCTTCATTGGGAAGGGATTCATGTCGTTGAAGGCAATGCTCATCAGCTTCCTACCAGGAGAAAACAGGGTGCACAGGTGATCCCATTGTCTTAATGTGCAAGAGTGAGGTCTCACTCCTTCTCCTCCCACCAGGTCAGTCCTGCCCTTGCAATGCAACAACCGCTCACTAGTAACCTGGGCTGGATTGCAGCTGGCAGCCACGGAGCATGAAGCCGCCACACAAGGACCACCGTAGTGCTTCCTAGCTACAGCCAGCAATCTTCCTTTGACCCAGCCAGGAAAATAAATCTTTGGGTTCAGCAAAGCAAGCTGTGAACTCCAAGGGGAAAACTGCAGTCACCCGCAGACAGGCTGGATCTTCCTCCTCTGACAGGCTGTGCCCCTTGTCCACACAGCAGGTGGAATGCAATGTCCCAGGGCTCCCTCGTGGTGGGGCTACATGTTGCAGGGAAGAAACTCACTGGCAAAACCCTGCCTTTCATCTCACAGCCCCATACACACTCAACTTTGAGAGTAGCAGATCCTTATTCACCAGCAGAACCAAACCCAGCCTGGCCCAACCCAGTCATCCCTTACTCGCCTGCAGGATTGGAAGCTGCTTGGGATGGTCATGTCAACCTCTTCCTGCTGTGGGCACAAGCTCCACTGGGCAGGCAGGGTAAGAAGGCAGCAACTTCTGGGCTTACAAAAAGAGCATGAAGTTGCTGAACAAAGGTGCATGATGGCACCTCTTCTTCCTTCCCAGTCCTGCCACAACTCAGGCTTTGTCATCATCAACAGTTTTCCAGGCCTGCAAATGAGTGACTGGTCCGGGGGGAGCTCTTTTCTCACCTGCCATCTCCAATCATTCGGGTGAAAAAGTGAAGGTATTGATAGACCTCCATGCTGTCATGAATCCGCAGAATCGCCTCCTCATTATACTTGAAGATCGCAAGAGCATAGCGGAAAATCACCTAGGGCAGGTTGCAATGTGTTTTAGTGGGCACTGAGCACAGCACCTTGCCCACAGAGGGCTGAAGGTCCTTGTCCAGGGTTACCAGATGTCAGGCAAAAGGAGGACATGACTTCCTTTTTACCTTCATGTCCTCCTTCTGGCAGGCATTTTAAAATACATGATTTTGTCTGGCTTTTTAATGATAGGGGTTAAAGTATGCTGGAATGCCACAGAATACCTTATTTTTAGGGGAAGTGTTCCAGGGCCCCCTAAAAACAGAAGAATACTACATTAATACTACATTTTCTGCATGTGTCCTCCAATGTCCCCCTTTTCGTACTTCCCCACCCTTTCCAGGCTTTGGTATCTGGTAGCCCTATCCTTGTCACTGTGTTTCATTTGTTCTTTGGACTTCCCTTTGAAACCTAGGGGCGAGGCTAACCTAGGAGCTGAGGCACAAGCACAAAATGAAAACCACTGGAAGGAACAGGCTGCTCTCATCTCTGAGGTGATTGGGAACAGAGGGCTGGCCCATTCTTGTGTCAGTGGTACCTGGCACCAAGGGAACTGGCACTGATGTCTGCGTGGATCCTCATACTTCCTCCTGGCCACCTCATGGTCCAGCAGCAACTATACTGCCATCCCCTGAGTTTGCCCATCACCAACTTCTCTGGGCTTTCCCTATCGAGGGCCAAGATTGTGCCCTTTTCAACTCTGGCTGGTGGAAGCCAAGGCCAGAGCACACCTGGTCTGCAGCCCTCTCTCCAGGACTACAAAGTAGAGAAGATCCACCCTCTCTAGCTCCTAATGCCAACCTGAGAGGTCCCAAGACACTGCAGCTCCAGTGCCCCCTCCAGAAGCAGGAGAGGATATGGAGCTGGTTCAGGCCCCTCTTCAGGTCCCTGATGTAGGACTTCAGGAAGAGAAGCTGGGAGGGCCCTAGGAGGGTGTAAGGCCCGGCAGGGGAAGGTGGGGGCCTGGCTGCCCAGCACCAACAGGGTGATGCCAGGGGAGGGAGCTGGGGTATGTGTTGTAATGCCAGGGTATGAGTGAGAAACAGCTGTGTGGTGTATTTGCACCAGCAGCATGACTGGTGAAGGGGGCATTCAGTGGGGGATCAATGCCACCCTGTCAGTGCAAGTGGGGCTGACTGTGTGACAGGAACAGGAGGGGGTGTCTGTCTATCTCTTAGGCTGAGGTGCAATGTTGGGGGGGAGGGTGGGCTAGCCCTTTTTGATGGGGGTTGTCAGTTTTCTAAATCTTTCCATGGGGTGCAGCTGGCTATAGTAAGGGAAGGAGCGGCAGAGGAAGCCACCCGCATTGTTCCTCAGGACACAGCTGGAGTGAGTTTCCCAGCTCCAGGTAACCTGGGTGTGAGCAGCTCATTGAGCTAGCATGCTGGGAACAGAACTTAGATGTGGCAATGTGAGCAGTGAGAGGACTAGCTGCCACATCTGCTCTCATTGGGGCAGCCATTCTGTGTGGTCTGCTAGCTCCATGAACATCAATGTTGGTGCGCTGCCCTTCACTGGGCTCGTTCCTTGCATCCCAGCCCTGGTGCAGTCAGAGCCAACAACCACAAGTCCACCACAGAGATCATAGAATCCTAGAAGACTGGGGTTGGAAGGGACCTCAGGAGATCATCCAGCTAAACCCACTGCTCAATCCCAACTAAATTATCCCAGCCACACCCTGGTGAAGCCAGACCTTAAAAACCTCTAAGGATGGAGATTCCATCATCTCCTTAGGTAACCCATTCTAGTGCTTCACCACACTCCTAGTGGAAAAGTTTTTCCTACTATCCATCCTAGACCTCCTCCACTGAAACTTGAGACCATTGCTCCTTGTTCTGTCATCTGCCACCACTGAAAACAGCTGAGCTTCATCCTCTCTTGAACCTCTTTTCAGAAAGTTGAAGGCTGCTGTCAACCCCCTGCTTCATTTTTCTCTTCTGCAAACTACACAAGTCTGGTTGTGTCAGCCTCTCCTCATAAGTCATGTTCTCCAGCCCACTAATCATTTATCAAAGGGTAGCTATGTTAGTCTAGTTCAATGAAACAAACAAAGAATCCTGTGGCACTTTTAAGACTAATGCAATTATTTATCATATGAGCTTTCATGGGAGAAAATTTCACTTCAGACACTTGAAGATGGGGAGCATCTGACGAAGTGGATCTTTCTCCCACAAAAGCTCATGTGATGAATAAATTTGTTAATCTTTAGAAAGTACCACAAGACTCCTTGCTTGTTTTACTAATCATTTATGTTGCCCTCCACTGGACTCTTTCCAATTTTCCCACATCATCTCTGTAGTGGGGGGGACCAAAACTGGACACAGTACTCCAAACAAGGCCTCATCAGTGCTGAATAGAGGGGAATAATTACTTTCCTCCATCTACTGGCAATGCTCCTACTAATGCACCCCATCTTGGCAATAAGGTCACATGGTTGACTCATATTGAGCTTGCTGTGACCCCCAGGTCCTCTTCTGTTGACCTGCTGCTTAGCCAGTTGGTCCCCAGTGTGTAGCTGTGCAAAGGATTCTTCCACCCTAAGTGTGGGACTCTGCAGTCCTCTTTGTTGAACCTCATCAGATTTCTTTTGGCCCAATCCTCTAATTTGTACAGATCACTCTGTATCCTCTCTCTGCCCTCCAGGGTATCTACCACTCCCCTCAGCTTAGTGTCAACTGCAAACTTGCAGAGGCTGCAATCCACTTGCACTGCATTCTCTAGATCCACACAGACAGGCTGGGGAGCTCACATGGGAAATAATGTGGCTCAAAATGGCTCCTGATGCTGGCTGCCTGCCTGCCGCTCTGTGAACCCAACTTAGGTCTGAGTGTCTAAGAAAGCACAGCTCTGACTGAGCCCTGCTGAGTTCTTACCTTTGTTCCTTCATACAGGAAGGCATCCCAGACCCTCAAGAGGATGTCACTGATCAGGCTGTCTACGAAGACCACCAGGAACCAGTTGAAGGTAATGAGTGAGACGTCAATCCTGTGCTGCTCAAAGTGAGCTGTAAGCCGGGGGAGCTTTTCTGACAAAAAGTCTTTAAAGACTCTTTGATCCACCTGGGTTTGACAAAGCAGGAATCTTTGAGACACAGCGGCAGGTGCCTGAACAGCCACATGCTGCAGTGCCTGGGAAGTCAGTGCTGGGCCAGGGCTGGGCACTTCAGGCAGTGGAGAGGCCTGGGGTTGTGCACAGACCAGCACCCCTGTGCCCCACAGGCAACAGGTCCCAGTGTCACCGTGGTTCTATATGGGGTGAGACAGGGCAGGATTCTGGCCCCAGAGAAGGGAAGAACTCTGCTCTCTGATTGAACTCAGTAATACCACACAATCAAGGTTTTTGGAGAGGCTAGAAAGCACTGCTCCATTTAGGCCACTTCCCAGAATGGAGAATGCCAGCACCTCCTGGCATGGATTAGTTTAGCGCCTTCCTACATACTCTTCCTGACTCACAGTTGGGCTCCAACTCAGAAGAGATTCAGGAGGTCTAATTGGAGCAGGGATGATGCATATGGTGGGCCTGATTCTCCCACACCTCCTTCAGCATCACAGCAAAGTCAGGCCCTTCAGACGGGATCTAAGAGCATGACTGTGTTTCTGGCTCCACTGGACCCCTCAGGCCCATTCCTGAGCAAGGGACTCTGGGGAACTGCCCCCCCTCCAGAGCTGCCCCCCACCCCCACCCCACCATACACAGCCCCTTGTTCTGTGCTTGCCAACCAGAGGCTGGCTCGTCCCCTCCCCAGCACCATGCTGGGACTCTGTCCCTTCTTGCTGACAACAAGCCCTCTGCCAATGACATGAGAGTTGATCAGCCAGGGATGCTAAGAATGCCCATGTGAACGAGATGTTCTCCTGCTGGAGCAGGAAGGGCTATACACAGGCCTCTAAGTCTGGCCAGGGTTAACTGGGTGTGTCCTAAGAGCTGGGTGGATTCAGACCAAGCTGAGTGCCTGTGCAGTTAATAAAACTGTCTCCTCTCCAGGCTACCTGGCTTTTAGGGGCTCGCTAGACAGGCTGGCCCTGATTCTCAAGGGCCTTGCTCCAGTGGCGCAAAGTTGGCTTACACCACATGGGAGGAATGTGCATCATTCAGTGACTCCTCCAGGGACAAGGGACCATTTCCCTTTAACATCTCTGCGTACATACCCTGTGTTCTGGGTGAAAGACAGCAGCCATGTTCCCCCACTCACCTGTGATGCTATTAATGTATCGCTGTAGTAATCTGCTGGCATCAGGTTTTCCACAATGTGAACCAGGCACCAGAATGCACTTTCCTCCTCTTCCAGGACCAGGAGGGCAATGGCTGCCAGCCTGTGACGGACAAGACACATGAAGCAAAGCAGATGCTCTTTATACCAGTGGTTCTTAACCTTTTGTGGGTTGCAAGACACTTGACAGCAATAACATGACTCTACATGACACACGAGTTCCCTTCTTCCCCAGGCTGAATCCAGTCATCTCCCCAGCTCTCTGTAATACACTTACCACTATGCAGCGACAGTGGTTGGGAACCACTGCTTTATACTATAGACAGAGCAGAAACTGACCTGTAACAGCACTGGTGGGAAATCACAGATAAGCCATGAGATCCTTGTGCAGGGAGCCCAGGCTGCTGAGCAAGGCCAGACCAGCCAAGGAGTGCACTTTACTGGGAAATCTTCCTGTGTCTCCTGGAGTAATAAAGCTGGATCTAGCTCATTGCCAGGCACCATTGACAGAGTACTAAAGCTGTCACTAGAGCAGTGGTTTCTAAACCATGGGTCTGGACCTAGTACTAGGTTGCAGACCCTCAAGTGCTGGGTCATGGAGCCCCTTGGTGCCACTGCCAAAACACTGGAATGCATTAGTCAAAGATGCAGTTGTTAGGTTGCAGACATAAATGATTTTTTTCAACGGGGTCCCAAGAAAAAAAGTTTGAAGACCACTGCACTAAAGATTAGGTAAAGCTAAGCAGGGATGTTGGACAGCTCCCAGATCAGGGACGTGGATGAGACTCTGTTGAAGTCAGTGGAGCTGTTGGGCCTCCTGGTGTTGTGAGATAGGAGGGGCTCTAGCCTGATAAATCCCTGTGACACTCTCACTATAGTACTCATCTGGCCCCCTCTGTGTGGTATCTGAGCAGAGCACCCCATTGTGTCATGTATTGATCCTCGGTACCCGAAGGCTCAGGGCAGGGCTCTTACTCCACTGTTCAGAGATGTGTCCAGCAGCGGCATGCTTTGTTTCTCACCTGTTCAGCCCCTGGCAGTAGCCGATGGCAGGGTTGTGCCAGGAGAAGGCCAGCAGCACCCTTCGGAGCTTGGGGATGAGCTGGGAGGTGGGAGAGGCGAAATGTCTGTTGTTAGTCAGGGTGCGGGGCAGGTCCAACTCTATCTGCCGGGAGGCAGGGTGGTCTGTGCCCTCACACTGTTGCAACAGCCTTTTGTAGTGGTTGGCAGGGTGGCGTTTCCTCACTATCCATTTCCAGACCCGTGGACGGTGCTCCATGGGGATGCCACAGCGGATCAAACCTTTCAGCTCAGCCGAAGGACTCAGCTCTGTCATACTGGCCCATCTCTCGCGCAGAGGCTTCTCCGCCATCATCTGGCTCAGCAGATTGTTGGATCTGATCTCCAAGGCCTGGATTTTTGCCAGAAGCTTCCAGTCCTCAACCTCATATTTGGGAATGGTCAGGAACCCGTAGTCATCATATTCTCTGGAGAGCGCACAGCAGAGCAGGGGATGGAGCTCACATTAGGGCTCTAGGGACTGTACAGTGGCATACTGGTACCTACAACAAACTGAGTCAGAGGCTTCTATAGTCCCTGTGCCCCACTTCTGATGTTCTGGGCACAGCAGCTGTCTCATACTCTACACCTCCTTAGGCAGTGCCCAGCCCAGCTTTGTACCTTCTCTTGGAGCCCCAGCCCAAGACCAGAGGTGGAAGGAGCCACCAGACTGCTGGGTCCCCGTCCTCCAAGCACAAGTATTTCCACACACCCTGTCCCCCTTCATGGAACAGTCCCTCTCCTGACTCCAGGGTTTGTCTTCACCGCAATTACTCATCCACTCCAAGTGATGCCCTGACCACATCCCCACCCACACTTACTATCCTCTTGCCCCACTGTGGTTGTGCTTTACACCCTGGCTAGCTGGCCTGGCAGGGCTGGTAACTTGCTCACTTTGCAGCTAGGACCTAGACTAACCTACTGCCATGCTGATGGTCCTCCAGGGCCTTCCCACAATGTCCCATGCTCTCAGGACAAGTTCTGCCGCCATTCACTGACAAAGAATCCTAGAGAGAACTGCTCAGCTCATTGCAGCCCCCGTCCAATGAAATAAACAGGAGAACACAGCCACAGGAAGGACCAGTAACTCGAGGGTGGGTTCGCAGTGCAGCTGCTCATAACTGAGTGAGGCTAACCCACTGCTCAGACCCATCACTGATCACTCAGCCTACTCTGCAGTGAAGAGAGACTGTCCTCGCACATCCTCCCATCCTCTCCTCACCCCATATCCTTCCTATGGTGAAAAGCACACTTCTCCCCTATTGTGGAAAAGGCGCACACAGAACTCCCCCAACTGTTGGGATGTGAGGCCATGCCATCACATCCCCTCCTACAACAGAGGATGAATCCTGTGCTTGCTCCAGGGGGCAGGGTTCAGCTCTGTTCCCACTTCATTCCCCCCTGATTTCACTTAACTTGGGTTAACAGTCAGGAGAGACCTTAGTGTGGAGCCATGCCAGCCAGCCTCCCCTATCGCTCCAGTCACACACACACACACACACACACACACACACACACACACTCTCTCTCTCTCTCTCTCTCTCTCTCTCTGATGCCCTGGTACCAGTTGCCATCCCTCAGCACACCAGCTGCTCACTTCTAGTCTCTGTCTATACCCATCAATCTAGCCTGAGGTGGTTTGGGGAGCTGGACAGGGAGTCTAGGAGGGGCACAATCCTGCATGGATGTCGCTGCAGCTCCTGTGTCCAGCTTCATCTCTGCTTCCAACCCCCACCTTCCCACAACAGGCCCTGTGAATTCAGAAGATCAAATACTCCAGTGACTGGGCTGCTGCTTCGCACCTGCCCCAGAGCAGCGACCCATCCTACTTCCTCAAAGGCCTGTTACCTGACAGGGTTCAGCTGAAAAGCCTCCCCCGCTTCCTCTGTCGCATCCCACTGCAAGGCCTCCTGGATCAGGCTCCTCACCTGCTCAGCATCACCACTGACCAAGCCAGGGGAGCCCTCCTGCAGCTTTCGTAGCAGCAGCAAGTATTTGCTCTGTGCCTGGCAGGTGCAGGCTTGAAGACGGGCACACTGGAAGAGAGCAGTTGGGGTTGGGTCCAATCAGCATGGCTCCTGTGCAAGAGCAATGGCTCCAAACACACCTGTCAGCCACGAACATCACTGGGGAACAGAGCCTGCATCCCACTTCCTTTGCCCCAGCCACTCCTAGCTCTCAGGGCCACTGATGCCTCCCGCCATCGGGCAGGCAGTTACCAAGATAGCCATGACAGAGCACCACATGCCATGGTGAGCGTCAGGGGTGTCACCAGGCTTACAGGACTCGAGCCCCAAGTCCCAGCGCCCAAGCCACAGGTCCACCGCTGGGCTGCGCATGGTGGCAGCACACTTACGGGGCTCGAGCCCCGAGTCGCAGTGTGCCGAGCTCTGGGTCTTTTCCCTGGCCAGTGGCACTTCTGGTGAGCGTGGGGCCACAGCACTATGGAGCAACCACGGCAGCAAGAAAGAGCAACAGTCCTGCCAGAGGAGGGAGCAGCCCAGGAGCTGCCATCGGTCACCACAGTTCAGCAAGTGCAAGCTGGGCAGCTAGAGGGTGAAACATTCATGATAGCATGGTGGGGGGAGGAAACTACCCCTGAAACTGCACAGGGAATTGTAGGGAGGGGTCAAGATTGTCCAAGGTGAAATTTTGCCAGGACACCTGGGTTCACACCTCCACCATTTTGCTGAGGGCTAAATCATTAGCTTGTCTCATCCAGTTCACCTGCACCTCTGTAGCTTCCCTGATGGGCAGGGCTAAGCCTCTGCTGGCTGGGAGGGCTCTAGTGACTTCCAGAGGGCTCAGCTGAGTTTGGGACTCAAATGCACTGGCCAATACACAGACACATAGCGAGACATAGGCCCTTTCCCCAGAGAGCTCACCACCCACAGACAGACCAGACCAAGGTCAGAGGGGAGAAGGGAGGGGTCCCTCTCCTCAGGGTATGGGTGGAGACCTGAGCCACAGAGAGGCCAAGGGACTTGCCCCTGAGGAAGCGCATTGCAGGCATCTGCACATCATGCTAGAGCAGTTAGAAAAGCAAACAAAGCATTAGGATTGTGGGTGCATTCACTGTGGACAGAGCACAGTGCCATTTATATCCCTCCCTGCCTTCCTGCTGTCTGCAGGACTGCCAACCCACCTCCACAGTGACTGCAGGACTAGAGGGGGTCAGGGCTACAAAGGAGACCTAAGGGCTCCAAAGGCAGATTAAAAAGACTGGGACTATGTCTACAGGAGATGAATAAGAGGCAGCAAAATAAGAGTGTAATAATGAATAGTGCTGCAAAGAGATGGTGAAGGGCAATGACTACTCCAGCTCACAGTGCTGGGGGCCACGGACAGTGCCTGCTACAGCCCACGGAACTAGAACATGGAGATGCTCAGTGAAATCTTACAGTGCCAAATGTGGAAGAAACTGAGAGGGAAATGCTTTTTCACACAGTAAGCCACCAGCCTGTGGGCTTGCTGCCACTGGGCCATGCACTCAGCAAGGATGTAAACTCTCAGGTTTGAGTGTCCACCAACCTCTAACTCCTGGGGGCTAGGGGAAGTTTCCCTGTAGGTGGCTTAGCTTCAGCTCTGTATCCTGCTAGCCCTGGCTGGTGTTGGAGAAAGCTATTGGGTCAGATGAAGCCTGGGCTGACCCTGTTCCTGCACAAACCCAAACTCCACATGACACAAGTTTGCAAAACACAGCCTCTACTCAGGTTCCAACATCCGTTGAGACCAATTTACATTATGAGGATGATCAGAGAACCCATGCAGGGCCACCAAAATGTAGGGCAAAGGGGTGGATGGAAGTCCACTGAGAATAGCAAGACCTTTGCTGGCTTAATGCACTGGTGCCTGCTTTATAGTGAACAGCTGCTCCCATATCCACAGCTCATCTTACCTTCATCAGCAAGACTTTCTCCTTCTCGGCAACACTTCTCCAGAGCTTAGTGACTTGGTGGATCTCTGAGTTGAGGAACTGGTTCTGTGTTCTGTATGCATCTAGATCATCCTGCCAGAAAGCAGAGCAGGCACTCACACCAGGCTGCAGCTGGCAGACAGCAGGCAGGTTTCTGCCATTCTCTGTTCTGTTTTAAATCCCTCCACCCCCACAAAACTGCATGACAACCATGTAAAGAATCAGAAGATATCTCCATAATTCAAGATAAAATATATTATAGGGAAAGCATGCTCCTCCCTCCCCCCACACAAAAAGAAACACACCACAGACCCAGGAAATTCAGACTTAAGAACAAACTTAAAAGAAATTCAGATACAATCAGTTCTGGGATGCATGCTCAGGGCACCGAAACAACCATAACTCTGCCCCATAATCCTGGATGATGCTGAGAGATGTTGCAAGGTCTGGGGTCCATGCAAGCCCCTAGACAGACAGAGACATCTGGGTTTGGGTTATTGTTAAAAATACCGGTCAGAGACATTCCAGGCACTAGCATGAACCACAGACAACAAAACTCCACTGTTGGCTGCAGTGCTTCTCTGCTGAGAGACACAAATACTCATTGTAACTGCCCAGATGGGGATAGGAACAGCATGGCAGGACAGGCTGTGTTAGGGAAATGCTGTTTACACAGCAGACACATCTGGACAGGCTGAGTGCAGGCAGCAACTGAGGCTGCAGCTGAGAGCCTTGTCAAGAAGAAGCTATGCCTTGGATGGAGGACAACTCAGGTGAGTCATGCAAAACCAGGTCTAGGATAAAACTTCTCTGGAACCAGACATACCTCTCAGAGCACAAGACGCATCAGCCCAGCTCCTGCAAATTGTCTGCACTTTGGACAGCAAAGGATGGCACACACCAGTCCCTCACCTGTTCCATGCAGCTGAATCAGCACCTAAAAAGCCCCCAGCCACTGATTTGGCTGTGCCCACCTCACTGACCTTCAAATGCTCAATCTCCTGCTGCTGCTTGTACAAGGTTTCCGTGGCAATGGCATCGGCCTCTTGCACTGGGTCGGAGAGATCCAGGGCTATCTGTTTTGTGAGCTTCAGGATGACTTGCTGCTTGGCCTGGTTCTTGTCCATCAGGAGCTGCACATGTCTCTGCAGCTCCTCAATGCGGCTGTCCCTCAGAGCCAGACCCTGCTCCAGCTCCTTCTTGTCAGTCTCCAGAGCTTCCACCCGATGGCTGAGCTCCACAATTTGCCGCACTTTGTGCCGCACCATCTCCAGCCGGTCTTGATCTTCAGCAGCTGTCAGGTATGTGCTGGATGCTCTCTTCTCCTGCTGTGCAGCTTCCAAGGCCTTGTGGAGAAGCTTCACCAGCTCCTGTAAAGGGAACATGGACTGAGCCTGTCCCAGCAAGCTAACCACTCACCATACAGCGCCAGGCCTGAACAAGCTCACCATCAACCATGCAAGCACATAACTGGGGTGTGCAGGCAGCAGGGTCAGGTAAAAGGAGATAGCAACAACAAACTAGGAGGGTTTCGGGGGAAACATTCCCTGGGCCAGTTACACCATAGCTGCTTGTTGCTGGGATCTGGGTCCTAGCCAGCAGCAGAAAAGGGCCTGGCAATTCCTATGCGTCCATAGCAGCAGACCTACGTGGCCAGCCTGCCCTGGGAGCAGCCAGTACAGAGGAGTCTCCGTGCTTGAAGCTTTATCACGCTGGAGGGGCTGCAATACCTGCCAGGGGATGTGGGCCTGCTACTTGGCCCTGGGCTTTCTGCAGGCACCGTCCCAAGGGCTGGCTGTCAGAGACCCTCCTGCTCAGGCTCAGGCATGCACGGGCAGCACACATTTTGCACCAACAGATGACTTCAGGCTCCAGGGCTGCCAAGCAGTCCCACTAGGAAGGCAGAACTTCTGCTGAACCTCCCCTCTGCAAAGCAGGCTATGACACACTCCCACACTGCTGGAGAGGGGGCTGACACATCCTTGATCTCAGCTCACTGGGCGAATGCCATCACCACCAGCAAGTAAATGAAGAATACAGTCACTTGCTCATCATAAGCCTGCTTCTCCTCCCCCTGACCCAAGCAGAGTCACACCAGGGAGAGCCCAGAGTGGAAAGCATGGCTGCTGTCTCTACATTTCAGCCACTCAAAATGCCAGATCCAGCACCACTTTCTGATGTCTAACAACCCAGGACACTCAGGGTCAGCCATGTGGTGTGTGTAGCTTCTTCTAGCCTTTCCCACTAACATCAGCCCATAGCAGCGTTCAGCCAGCAAGGCCAGGCCCTCTGTGGCTCCAGGGATAAGAATATCAAGGGCATAAAAAACATCCAGGCCATCTCCAAACTCAGGGGCAACTTGGGCCCTGGACATTTGCTGTCTTCTTCCTCTGCCTCTGCTGGCACTGCCCAGCTGTGGCTATTTGACTGGAAGAACAGTGAGTGACACCGCTCTCTGCACACAGTTTTAGCCCAAGCTAAACTGACAGGAGCGTTACCATCTCAAATACCCCATCCTGATAAGGCCCTATGTAATTACAACTAGGGAAGTAGAAGAGAAAAAAAAATCTTTCATTAAAAATAAGCAAACCAACTCCTTCTTTTGGGCTCACCTCCCCAGTGGTGCCCTCCACACACTGCAGTTTGTCCTCTAGAATTCTGCCATCCCTGTTCATTCAAGCCTAGCCCGGATCCCCAGTGCATCAGTTTAACTAAAATAGGTGTTTAAATCAATGTAGTTAGACTGTTGCAAGCCCACGTGGACACACAGAGGTCTTGTTTGCAAAGAATTGGCACCAGCTGAACCAGTGCAAGAGATTGGATGGGGAAATGGGTTAGCTTGTATCCCTGCTAAACAGAGAGAACCTGGGGGGGATTGATTTACAAGTAGTCACACAAATGTTCAGGGTTCTAGCTAACAAAACTCATTTAAATAGACTCACAGATAAGGCTTTATTCCAGTGACCACTTCTAGCCACTCTTCCCATGAAAGCCATATGGGCCTTGTTCTCTTCCCATGCTTGGCTGTGTCCACTGGGAACAGCTCCATTGGCACAACACTGGGGAATCAAGCCTAGCACGCTGGCAAATGGCATGACAAGAAGAGCACATGCTAGTGCCTGGGACTTGATCCAAAGCTCCCCGGGGGTCTATGGAGCCATCCCCATGGCTTTGCCAGGCTCTGGTCCTCAGGGCAGCCTTACCTTCTGACACTTGACTTCCTCCGTGAGTGTCAGAACCTGCTGCTGAAGAACAGCCACCTTGTTGCGGGAGCTCCTCTCATGTGCCAGCCCTTGAGCTAAAGCAGGGAAACTGCTGTTCAGCCACTTGGCCTTCCTAGGCCAGTGCGACCTGGGCCCAGCCTGTGTGTCTTCTTGGGCCTGCTCCCTAACTGAGGGAGAGAAGTAAGAGTCACTTTACTTTGGGAAATGAGCAGCCATAGCGTCCTTTGCATGGAGATGAGTAACAGACAAGCTGACAAACCCCCCCATCTGGAGCCAATTGGCTATAACTCCAGTGCAGTCAATGGGGCCTGATCCCCAGCTAGTGTAAATGGGTGTAGTTCCATTGGATTCAAGGGGGCTACACTGACTGATACCAGCTGAGGGTCTAGCCCATAGCACTGCAAGCCAAGGATGGTCATTAAGAGGGAAGACTGACTGCCAGGCAGAGCTTGACAACACTGGTGGGAGGAGTTGCCACTTCAAATAGAGAGCAGGGGGACCCGAATGGCTGAGGGCTGCTCTAAACTCCAGCTGCTAGAGAAATGCTGCCCCATTGCTGTAGGTACCAAACACACCCCACTGCTGTAGGTGCCAAAAAGAAAACATGGCCAGATCCCCAGCTTGTGCATAGTGGTTGCTAGGGTGCTATGCCAACCAGTGGCAGCTGCAGAAGCAGCCCAGAAACAGTGCACCCTGCAAGCATTAACTGATGCACCACAGCAATAAGGGGGAGCTACTAATGTGCTCTGGAAAGTGGACCACTGGGGTTCAGCATGCTAAGAGGACATTGCATCTCCTTCCCTTTTGACAGCTGCTGTATGATAGTCATTTCGTGATGCCAGGTTTGCACATAGGCAACAAAGTGCAACAGGAAGAGACAGACCTGGACATTCTGTCTCCCCTTCTACCTCCTGTTCCTCCTCTGGAGTGCTGGGGTGCTCTGGGCATCCCTCTGAACTGGAGATGATGCTGCCATTCCCTGCGAGAGGCCTGCTGCTACAGATATTGTAGATGGTGTTTCTGAAAATACAAAGAAAACCCCAAGGAGCCCAAGGGACAGGAAAGCCACGGTCACTGAGGCCAGCCACCATGCCAAGCAGAGAGAGCAGCTTTCTCCCCAGGACTGGCACAATTAGGTGCTGCTCTCCTCTGTGCTGTGATATGCAGGAAGGAAAACAAAACACAACAGAGGACAGGGGACACTGGGAGGCATCATCCCTTGACATGAGAAAAATCAAGGAAAATGTTCACCTCTAGTAACTAACCAAGAGATAAAACCATGGTGTCATGGGCCATAGCTTTCCTGGAGAAAGACATAGCCAAAATGAGACACAACAAATGCGGGTACCTGGCTGTGACAGTGACAGGTGCTTTGGAAATACTCACAGAGAGAAAATAACCACGCCGCAGAGGCTGGGTGTTAAGATACACATATGTCCTCAAGCTCCCAACAGTGTCTGCTGCCCACCTGCAGGGATGAGCCCTAGCTAAACTACCATGCTGTGAGGAACATGTCAGCATGTTCTGTCCCAGCCAAGAAGTGCTCCAGCCCTGACCTGACCTGAATTCGGGGCATTTTCCTCCTAGGACAACATAGTGTGTGATCCCAATGGTTTGGCTGGCTAGCAGGCTGTAAAAGCCACCAAGACCATTATCAGTGCTAGCTGTTGACATTAGTTGCCTTTTCCTTTTTTTTTTTTTTTTGGACTAGCCTTAGTGGCTAGACACTGGTTATGTCTACACTGGAGGCTTAAGTCAACTTAAGCAAATCCCTGGCCACATTTGGAATTCATTAAATTGACTTCAGCACTTGCTTACGTTGACTTAACTCCTGCCCTTAAAGCTGACTTTAAGGGTTAAGTTGACTTTATTAAGTCAGCTTAACACAATGTGCCCATTAAAAGTTGACTTAATAAAGTTGACTTAGTGCAATAGAGCCCTTTAGGTTGACTTTATAAAGTCAACGTAAGCGAGGAGACTCATTTAAAGTTGACTTTACTAAATTGACTTCAAATGGGCCTCCCTGGCCTAAGTCGACTTTATAAAGTTGACTTAAACAAATGCGGCCTCACTAAGTCAACCTACCTGAGTCCTGTAGTATAGACCTGGCCTCTGGTACTGCATGATCTGGTGCTTGCCACCATGCATGCCAATGGTTAACATTAGGGCCCCAGTCCCCGAAAAGCACTTGCACACAGCTGAGCTTTGGTCAGCAGGATTGTGTACAGGCTTACACACTTTGCTGGATCAGAATTCAGGGAATCAGGGCTGGATCTGGCTCCCAACTTAGCCTGTGAGAACCTTTTCATGGACTTTGACCACATGCCTTTGGGGCTCAATCCTGTAAGGTGCCAAGCACTCTGGCCCTGATCCATCAATGCACTTCAGCATGTGCGTAATACTAAGTGTGTGAACAGTGCCCCTGAAGGCAATAGAGCTGCTTGCATGCTGGAAGTTAAGCACTTGCTGAAGTGCTTTTCTGGATCAGGACCAGAGTGCTCAGCCTCTCTCTGCACATGCCCAATGCACCTGATCTGCCACCCTCTGGAATCAGCAGCAAGATTTTCATGGACTTCAGTGGGCTATAGAACAAGCTCTTACTGTGCTCATTCAAACCTTCTTCTGTGCACACTTACTAGATCTGCGCACACCCACATACACTTTCACGCAATAACTGTATGGACCTCCGGCATTTAAAAAGAAATCCAGGCTGTAGATCTTCTGCTCAGGTTTGCTGGTCAGAGAGCTAGCACAGGGGTAAGAAAACACAACAGAGACTTTGCTTTTCCTCCTCTGCAGTATTCATGCTGCCACGCTGAGTTTTCCTGTCTGCTTGAGGCCTCACCCCTACACACATCTTGTCTGATGCTACAGTAATGCTCAAGAGCACACCAAGGTAACAGCTCAACACACTAGCCAGCCCCACCTCTACCATCACTTACTGTATTTCAGTCCAAGGGTGCTTGAGGGAGATGTTCTGGAGGGCAGATGGCAGCTGGGGAGCAGGCAGAAAAGCTGCCTTAATGCCTACCACGTCTGTAGGGGTTTTCACAGGTGACAGAAACTCCTCATCTTTGGTGGGAACTGGAAAACCAGGAGAGAAATCAGATGAGCCCCTAAGCTTCTGATCAAACTCTGCCTCTTGACCTTAGACATTCAGCCTTATCACATCATTCCAGCTCAGTCTGTATATCTGTTCAAGACACAGCAAAGGGAGCATCCAGCCATCTCTGTAGTTTGTTACAGAAGTGGTTTGTTACAGAAGTGGTATTGCAGAAAGCCAGGGAGACGGCCTGGAGCGGGTGGGGTGGTGTGTCCTGTAGGGTCATGATATGCCACCAAGTGCGTCACAAACTACAAATGGTTGAGAACCACTGTGTTAGAGAGACAAGGGTGGTGGGGAGATAACGTGTTTTATTAGACCCACTACTGTTGGTGTGAGACCTAAATTTCCTAAATATACTGTACAAAGCTCTTCTTCAGCTGTGGGAAAGGAACTAAGAATGTCATAACTAAATACAACAGAGATGGTGCACCAACTACTTATGCTAAACTATCTGTTCCACCTGCATTTAGCTGTGATGCTCCGAGTACCTTTCCCAGACCTGAGGAATGACTCTGTGTAGCTCAAAAGTTTGTCTCTCTCACCAACAGAAGTTGGTCCAATACAAGATATTATCTCACTGGGACAGTCCATAATGGCGGGTTACTTATCAGTAACCATCCTTCTTCGAGATGGGCTGCTCGCATACATTCAGTGTTAGGTGTCTATGTGCCGCAGTGCACAATTGGTCGGAAGCTTTTAACCTTAGCCTGTCAGAGCAGAGTCAGTGGCCAACAACCCCTCTGGCCACTCCCGTGGCTACATATAGGGCCCCAACCCTGATCCTCCCCAGTCCTGTCTGGTTGCTAACCTTGAATAGCGGGGACAGTGGTAGGGTCCTGAATGTATGCGACCAGCCCATCTCAAAGAAGGATGGTTACTAGTAAATAACCCACCATTCTTCTTTGAGTGCCGCTCGGATACATTCAGTGTTAGGTGACTACTAGCTGTACCGTGGATGGTGGGCCGAGTTGAAGTTTTCTGCCTTCAGCACTGCTGTCCCCCTAAAGGCAAGCTCAAAAACCTAGAACAGTGCCTGAAAAAGCAGGATGCTTGCCCTACCTGAAGGGAGTATCCTGTGGCTCTCAAAAGTCCCAAGAAAATGCTGAGTGAGGGGACCTAAGAGAGGTTGTGTGTCACCCTGTTCTAGAGGTGAGGAAAGTAATGTTAGCTATCTTAAGCCCTGAATGCCCCAAACCATGGAAATGAAAGGGTCTAAGGTGCAGGGAGGCTTCTTAGCCCCCATAGAGAGAATGCTGCACCTCTCGGTTGTTCTAAGAGCACTTCCCAGGGAAACCATTGAAGGGAAATATGCCCTCCCCTTTGAAGGTGGGCATAGATACTGGATCCCACTTCCTCAGATGCTTCAAAGACCCATCTTCGAAGCATCTGAGGAAGTGTGATCTTCTCCCACGAAAGCTCATGCAAAAAATAAATCTGTTAGTCTTAAAGTGCTACACAACTCCTTGTTGTTTTTTTACTGGACTAGACTAACACAGCTATCCTTTTGAAATAGATACTGGACCCTGCTAACTACTTTAGGAGGACCCATAAATACTAAGTACGATATGACCGTCAATAGAAGGGGAGGCTTCTGCACAGGAAGACTAGTGAAGGACGTGCGCCACATGTTTTAAAGGTGGGCCCTGACCCTTGGGCCTACTTGAGTTTCTTCAGTCTCTTCAATTCCAAGTGTGGTAGAAAAAATACTGAGGATGAGGGGAAGCCCCCAAAGTTGGGCTATCCGCTTTGAGACAAAAGGTGGTCTCACGCCTCTGACAGTGAGGGCTAGGCAAAGGCGTACCCTACCCCCTTGGGTGGGGAGCAGCAACTATGATCTTTGAATATTATGAAGTAGGGAAGGAACCACTGAGGAAAATAGGTCTAGTGGGGCGGTTCCAGTTAAAGAGGGGGTCACCCAGAGGCAACAGTGGAATAACCCTGGGAAACCAGGAATTAATGGTGATGTCAGTCTGGAATCCCAAGACAAGTACACCCCCCCCCAGTCCCTTCCACAAACTGGGATAATCATGATCTACACTGCCCCATGGTACTGAGGTGGAAGGGGGGAGGTTCACGACCTCTAGGCGTAATTCTATCAAGATCCCTGGGTATGTACTCAGGGTTGGTCCTCCTCTTAGGGTAGAAGTGAACCCAGAGCAACAAGGAAGAGTTTGTGAGAAAGAACCCCAGGCAACCAGAAAAGTGGGAAGAGGGGAGTCTCTCATCTCAATCCCCTCCCCTTCCATTGGGAGCATGCAAGTGGGTCCCAGGACACTGAGATCATGACCCAGGGCAGTGAGGAAAAACCAAGGAGTAGGGAGGAAATATGGCCACGGGTCGAGGCTGGCCTTCACCTGTACCAGGGATCCCTTTGCACCATATGCAAGGGGAAGCCAAGAGCTGTGCTGCGAAGTGACCCCTCCTAGACCTTTGAGGTGAGTGTGTACAGAGGGCTGAAGATCCTGACAGTCCCTAGGAATTAGAAGCAGAATGTCCCAAGGCTGAGAGGGATGAGGCCTGGGAGCACCAACTATGCTACCTATATCAGATCCATGGTCTGGCCAGGAGGTGGACCTGGGGGCATTCCAAGGATTCTTCTGGGCATAAGTGGGGCTACCCTTCACATTGGTCACTCTGTCCTACTGGAAGAGGTGAAGTGGATAAGTTGTGTCCCCTTAGCGTAGGGTTACCAGATACCAAAGCATGGAAAGGAGGACAAGGAAGTACAAAAAGGAGGACATTGGAGGACCCATGGAGAAAGTGTAGTATTAATGTAATATTCTTCTGTTTTTGGGGGGCCCTGGAATGCTTCCCCCTAAAAATAGGGTGTTCTGGGGCATTCCAGCATACTTTAACCCCTGCAAGTAAAAAGGAAAACAAAATCATGTATTTTTAAAATGCCTGCCAGACGGAGGACGTAAAGGGAAAAAGGAAGACATGTCCTCCTTTTGCCTGACATCTGGTAACCCTCCCTTAGCATACTCTTGTAAGTGAGACATTCTAACTTTCTTCTTGCCAGGGTCAAGGAGGTTTGACACTACCTCTGATGGACATTAAGGAAACAGAATGGGAGTTAGGGGAAACCATTGGGAGTCCCCTTCCCGCAGATGAGGGGAGGGAGGTAGAGTGTGCCCAGGGAAGGGGAGTGTGTCCGTGTTGGAATTGTACAGCCGAAGACATGTAGCTCATGAGCATCAGGGGCACCCATCGTCCCATGTCTTGATGCGCCTAACCTGAGATCGATGGGGTAGTGGATAAGATGGTGAGATGCCTGCTTATGGCAACCCTGAGGGCAGGAATGCTTTTCCGTTTTTAACAGAGGGGAGGCCTCCTCTCCACTGGATGCCCGTTGGGCTACCATGGGAAGAAAAAAAAACACAGAACATTAGCCAGACAAGAGGAAGGGGAAAAGACCCATTGGCTTTTACCCCTCTGACAAATAAGGGTAACTCTTACCAGAGGGCAGAGGTAGTAAGGCGGGTTGGCCCGGAGGATTACACTAGAAGGGAAATAGGGATCTGGGTGTGCCACCAAGGTATCCTGCCTTGTGAATAGCATAAGAAAAAAACCCAGGGTTTTGGGGAGGCTTTGCTGAGGCGAAGGGAGGGAAGGTCCTTAAGTAAACGACGCTAGGAGCACCGACTGGTCAGTGCCAGGGTCGCTCGGTCCCCATTTTCCATTAATGGAGAAGATCGCGGGGGGGTGAAAAAGGGGGGTAGGTTGTACATCACAACCCTAGAAAGATACGAAACCCAACAAAGAAACAAATGAACATTGTTCAACTAAGAACATGGTGGTGGATGGCCCTGTTGATCTCTGAGGGTGATTGGGGCTAATTGGGTTATATTGCTGCTGTATTCCCTCGCGGTAGTATGAAGGATACATGAAGGACCCTTGAGAATCCTAACACGGGGCTATAAGATGCTATAAAGGCCCCATTGTTCATCCATTGGGGCCATATGAGGTTGGTCCTAGGGACTGGAAGGGCCAAACTGTGGCCCTCCAGCTGGGTATATGTACTTTATCTCATGGCATTCTGATAATAGCTGATTCACACTCTGGCGAATGTTGAGGTCTGGACAAGGCAATACTTCCGAGAATTTTAGTCATCAGAAATTGAGGGATGGTGAGGTGAGGAAGGGGATGAGGGATATAGGAACGCACTCAAAACATCCCGGTCCTCACTAAACCTTGAGGGAAGTTAGATAGACCTTGTAAAACCGCAGATGATAGACAGGGGGCAATTTTGCAGGAGTGCATGGAAACTGGTCCACAGGCCTAGGATTGCCCAGCTATGAGGGCAAGTATAAGTTTTGAAATGTAACGCTGACTTGTAGGGATATGGAAGTCTGTGACAGGTTAGCTATCCCTCTAGTGTAGGGAGGGGTTGTATGAAGAAGTAGAAATGGTGCTTCCTGCCCCTTAGTTGTGGATGGGCCCTATATAGGAGCCCCGCCACTGATTTCTGAGGGGTTTAAGGCAGGATGAAAGGGCGGTGGAGGGAGGTCAGGGTAGTGGGCACCTGAAGCTGGCTTTCTTACGAGGGTCCCAGCATCTTAATGGGTGGTCTGTCATGGGAGCAGGGAGCCTGAGCCCCCAAGAGACTGATCCTGCTCCCCACTCGGTTGAGAAGGTCTGGATTGGTGCCCCCGGTGTTCTCTATGATGGCGTGGGCTAGAAGAATGACTAGGTATTGGTGATGGGAGCATGCCAAAAGATCAAAGTCTGATCTGGAGTCCCTAGCACCACGTAACAGGAGGCCTGTGTCCTCCTCAAAAAAAGACCATCCCTCAAAGGGGAGGTCCTGGATGGCTTGTTGGGTATTTTGACGCAGACCTGCCTCCTGAAACCATGCCACACATCTCATGACGATGACCTAGGCTACCCCCTGACTTGCCTTATCTGAGGCACCCCTTGCAGCCAGGAGTGAGTCTCAGGATGGCAGCGAGCCCTCCTCTATGGGGGAATCATAGTCCTCTCTATGCTTCTGGGGAAGGAAGTTTCTAAACCTTCTTAAAGAGTCCCATACATCCAAGATGTATCTACCCACCAGCTGTGGTTAGCTATGTATAGCTGGAAGGCAGAGATTGAGTATACTTTTGTGCCCAGGACCTCCAGCTGTCTTGCCTCTCTGGATCTTGGCATGAGATCCAGGGAGGGTTGTATCCCGTGCCCTAGGGCAGTTTTGATCACCCGGGGACTCGGATTCGGGTGATGAACCAATAAAGGAAAGTCCTCCGGCAGGATCTGAAACTTGTGGCCTGCTATATCTGACACCGGAGGGATGGAAGCAGGGCTTTGTCAGTGGGATCTGGCAATGTCATGCATGCTGGGGTGCAGTGGCACTGCTATGGCATGCAGGCAAGATGTTAACCTCGCATAAGGGGTCCTGGTCCCCCCGATGGGCTCAACCTCTATGCCAGAGTGGGCAGTTACACAGCAGAGGATGTCAAAGTGCACTGTGGTGTCTTCCCTATATGACTCTGGTCTAGGGTTTGATGTCCTATCCAGGCTTATATGCATGGTTCCAGACTCTTTGGTACTGTGGGGAGCCCACTGTAAGAGGATTTCCTTCGGTATGGACCATTCATGAGGATGGTACCAACAGGCTCTTGGTGCTGGTGATCTTTCCTGAGCCCATCTGCTCCTTCTGGAGGGAGTGATCTCCTCCAGACTCGATGAGTGAGCGCTTTCTTTGTGTGCAAGTGGAGAGCTTGCCCCAGTGCCAGCACGGTAGACGCATCGGAGACATAGTGGTGCTATGGTGCTCGGGGGAAGCAGAGTGTGATCTAGGGTGCTTTGGGGTAATGCCTGGGACTGTGCTGACAGGCCTCCTTGGGGATGCTTCCTGTTGTAGCGCCAGGAGCTCAGCACCATACTAGGTGCCAGAAAGCAATGAAGTCTATTTCCCCAAGAGGAAAGCAGGCATTCCTCTTTGCTTTGGAGGTTTGGGAGGAGTAAGTGTAAGCAAAAACTGAAGAGCCTTTGTCCACTCGAAAGCCTCCAGCGTGGTGGGGATTTGCGCATCTCCTGACCCACGGTGGGCAATCATGCATCCTAAACTTATTCTCCCTGAAATAAATCCTACTGATTTAGATGAACCTAGGTGACACAGTTTGCTCTTTATACTGGAAGCAAGCATTAAACATCCAAATTCAAATTACAACAAAGAAAACGACTTTCAAACAAGTCCCTATGTAAACATTTTATGTACAAATTGGGCAGAACAGAACACTGGTAATGGATTTCTTTCAAATATAGTTGCTTACTTTTGAGCCAGCACTAGTACAGACACATCCAGGAATAAACGAGGTGTCAGTGAGAGAAAGCAGAGCAAACTGAGACAAGACAACCCCTGGCCAGGTAAATAAAGCCAAGATATGCTGTAGTAGGGCAAATAGAAGATTTTTATGACCGGTGCAGCATTAGTGGGTGGTGAGAAGCCCCAGACACATTCCACTCTGCCAGAGTATGACAGAGTAATCAAGTGATAGTTGCACAGTTGTTAGTGCTTACGTAGTTTGCAGCCTTTTCGGACAGTAGCAATTGAACCCCATCAGCTGCAGGCTACCTGACCAGGAACATGGCCTTATCACCCCTCCCTCTGAGTAATGGGCTATAACAATAGCTCATTTCCAGGCTTCAACTGGACTTCACCACAGGATCTCAAGAAGAGGTGCCTCAGACAATACATTCTCCACCCAGCTGAAGCCCGCATCACTTGGGGCCCCCGACTGCTGAAGGGGCATAAGCTGTGTTTCTTGCTTTCCTTCTTACTTCAGTACTTTCTCTGTTAGGAGCAATAGGCAGTTTGTCAAGTGGTATATTAGCCAATAAATCTGCTTTATCTGTTACCTGTGTCTTAGTGTTCTTCTCTGAGCGCTGCTCCGATACATTCAGTATCGGGGTGTCTACGTGCCACAGTGCACGATTGGATGGAACTTCTTTTAGCCTTAGACTGTCAGGACAGGGCTGGCAGCCACCACCTCCTGGCCATATATATGGCCCCAGCCCTGCTCCTCCCCAGTTCCATTTTTTCCGTCCTCAGCGACGGTTATGAAACAGCCTGTTCTTGTTTAATGCAAGGCCTGTCTCTTTGGTCTGTTTTACGTGTATTTTTCACTGGAAGATCCGTTTGTGGACTTCACCAGTACTCTTATTGCATCCTTCCAACAGAAACCCAAACCCAAGGGACAGCCCCCATGGGAGGTTTCTTAATGCTTGTGTGAGCTTCGCTGGGTGGATTATGCTCTATTTGCAGGTCTTTTAAATGAAGGACTCGGGAAGACAGGGAATGAAGGCTGCATAACATGCCCAAGAATAGGCCCTGCAGCTGATGCCGGGTACGCCTGCTGCACCCAAAGATTCACTGGCTCAGCTTGCTGGACGGACACCAGAGCCCTCTTGGTGCTGCTCTCCGGCTATAAAGCCGTGACTGGCCTCTAACTCAGCACTGTGTGCTCAGTCGGCACTGCAGCCCTCTCAGAGCTGCTCTCTGGCTATGAATACAGCCATGATCGGCCTCTAACCCGGCACCGTGGGCTCGATGGGCACCGGAGCCCTGTCAGCACTGCTCTACTGCTATGAATGAAAGTCGTGATCAGCCTCTAATCTGGCACTGCATGCTTGGTTGGCACCAGAGCCCTCTCGACGCTGCTCTCCAGCTATGAATAAAAGCCGTGACCGGCCCCTAACTCGGCACCACCTGCTCGGTTGGCACCAGAGCCCTCTCAGTGCCGTTCTCTGGCTATGAATAAAAGCCTTGGCCAGCCTCTAACTCGGCACCGTGTGCTTGGTCAGCACTGGAGCCTTTTTGTTGCCGCTCTCCGGCTATGATTAAAAGCCATGATCGGCCTCTAACATGGCACTCCATGCTGGATTGGCACGGGAGTCCTCTCGGCGCCACTTTCCAGCTGCGAATAAAGAGCCGTGATCGGCATCATACTCAGCGAAGAAAGGGCTGAAGCATCTGAGCTCCGCACTTTGGCAGCAGCTCCACTTGCCAGTTGGCAGTAAGACCCTCTCGACACTGCTCCCCAGCAGCTCAGGTAAGCGCACTCGGGGCCAACTCCAGCAGTGAAGTGCTGGAGCCATGTCTGCCCCCGCCCCGGGTGAGCGCCTGGAGCCCATCACAGTGCCACCCACGCCAGAGGCCTTTGAAGTGGCAGAGGCCCTTTGGCTCCTGAACATGCTGCCAGGCCGCCAAAGCAATTGGCAAGTCCATCTTCCTTCCTTCCTCCACTTTGCCCAGCACCAGGGGGAGCTACTCACTACTTGGGCCTGTGCCACTGTGAAACTGTGGGCTTCAACCCCTATGGTGCCGACACCCTTGCCTCAGCACCGCAAGAGATCTGAGAGTGCATCCCTCAGGCCCAGCCCCTTACTGAAGGGTGCACAGAATGGGGTTCTTCCCGATACTGCACTCTAAACCGGCTACCTCCTACTGAGGCCCCAGAAGGGGAATCGCTACTCGGTGCCATGGCCCCAGGGAGGGCATATCTGTGTCGGGGGGAAACTATTGCGGGATGATGCACTCCGACCCCTAGGTGATGGGTAAGAGGTCAAGCTCATACTCCTTTGTCCTCTATCTTCTCCCGCCTCGCTTCCCAAGGCAGTGCCCCCTTTAATATCAGGGCCATGCTCTTCAGACTCGTATTAGGCTTTTGCCTGATGGATCCTCGAGTCTCACTGTAGGGATTTTTTCCTTATCAGCTCCTACCCCTCCTCCCCAAGGACCTTCACCACATTACACTGGTCCTTCTGTCCACAAGCAGACCTCAGTTTAGCCCTCAACTGGAACCTCCTCTGCTCTGGTGCCTCCCTCTAACCAGGCAAGGGTCGCTTTCTCCTGAAAATCCTAGACAGCCATCTAGGAGCTGCCTTGATCTTTCTATTGCACCCCTCTCCTCCCTAGAATTGCAATGAAGGGAGACAGTAGGGGATAGAACTCCTAACCACCATTGGTATTCATACACCTGAGTGAGCGATGTGAGGACCTGTGGTCTTCAGCTCAGGGTAGTCACCCTGCAGAACTCTGGCCCAGGGAAACTTACAGACCCTTAATAGTCTGAAGAGCCTGACGCCTTATGGGTGACGATTTCATAACGTTCCTTCTTGCTTTCTGTGTTGCTTAAAGGACACAGCGGTTCTTCTTTGTTTTTCCCTCAGTGGGGGTTGCCTTATGCTCTCTTCCTCTTCCCGGGATCTCTCCCTCTTCCCTCCTCCCACCCGGGACCTGCTCAAGCCTTAACCTTTCTAATACGTGGAGTGGTGCACCAATAACACTCCTTCCCCTCGGAGCAGTCGTTATAGACCACGTCCAACTTGTGTCTTGCCTAAGGCATCATCTTCTCTCCTCATCAGGAGATATGCAAGATCCCTTGTAGTTAGCCCGTTGTAGCTGGGACCCAACACCTGCACTTGCTGCTAGAGATGAGTCATCCACCTATGTTATGAAGGTTGACTGCCTCTCCATAAAAGTGAGAATATCTTCCGAGCCACGTGCCCCCTTCCAGACACTCTGATTCTGGAGCTTGGAAGCATGACTCTCGAGATGGACCTGACCCATCTACAGAGACGGCCAGATACCCCTTCCCCCAATTCAGCACACCTCTCCCTGTGTGAGTCTGCGTACTGAGAGAGTGGAGTACAGGGGCAGGAGACAGAAAAGCACACATAGCTTTGAAGTTGCACAAGGCCCCCCCCCCGAACCCTGCGATGGTTTCACACCACCACTACCCAGGGCCAGCTCTGGTGTGACGCAAGAGACAGACATGGCTTCAGGTGTCAGGTCTTAGGGGCGCCTAGCCCCCCTGAAGATCAGCCTGGCTCCCACCTCTTCAACTCTTTCCTAGCAGCTCAGGCACTGTTAGTCAACCTGCAGCTTAGGTCATGTAGGCAGAGTGCACTTTAAATCCCTCTGCAGGCAGATGCTGAAGATTTATGCACTTTGGAAAACTGTTTTCAACCTCCATGAATGAGGTGGGGGGGGCATCAAATCAAAATTTGGCTTAGGGTGCCATAACCTGTTCAGCTGACCCTGCCCCTACCTCAAGGTCACCCCACCCCCTTTTGGTCAGGGACAGCCTAACATGGGGAATTCAATCACTTTTCTCCCAGTTTCTCTCCTGATACTAGGATGGGTGTACCTAAAGGTTCCACTTTTTACTACTATAGCCTGCTCAAGGGTCACCTCTAAAGAAGGGCCCTTCTGAGATGTCCACTTCTCTCTTTATGATGACCTCCCCGAAGGAGCGTCTCTGACGCTTTTGGGCCCCAGTGATGGGTCTGCCAAGCATCTAGGCCTTATTCCGGGAACCTCCTTCCAGGCCCCCCTTCCCATGCGTCAACGGATGGAGGGGCAACGGTCCCCACCCACTCCTTCCTCACTATCCTTCTTCCCAGGTTAGCTTCCATATGGAGCCGGGGCGCCTCAGTTTAAGGCACCCCTTATCAATCCTACCCATGGCATCTCCTGCCCGTATGCCAATGGGGAAAGGCCTCTTACCCATCCCCCGTTTAGTCAAGGAGCAATGTGTTCCCCACCCCAGTCTTGGTTAGTAACTTAACCCAATTGACCTTCCCCTTTTGAGGTTGAGGTGGCAAGGGCAGCAATTATTCCACTACTTGCCCTTCCCCTGCAGCTGTGGGAGTCTGTTGCCCTGGATCACAACCGCCTTTCTCAGGAGTCGATTCTTCTAGGAAGGGGCAACCCTCCTACACTAGACAATCTTGCTGGTGACAAGTACATTCTTTGCCAATATGATATAGCAACTTCCCTGACAACGAACCGGGGACTGCCCCTGTTGGGGTTATAGTCTCCTGACAGAGTGGCAAATGACCCCTTGACACTCTCATGCACGCCTTCTCTCAAAGATCTTGCACTTGGTGGCATGTCCGTAGGCGTTCGCCTGGCGGCCCGCTGCTTCTTCACCCAATTTTGGGTGCTGTGCCATTTCTGTGTAGCCATGCTGATGGCAGATAAGGTTCTAACTCCGCCCACCTTCCACAGTACAGCTAGCAGTCACCTGATACTGAATGTATCCGAGCAGCGCTCGAAGAAGAATGGTGGGTTACTTACCAGTAACCATCCTTTTTCGAGATGGGCTGCTTGGATTCATTCAGAGCCCTCTCGCCATCCCCACTACTCGGAGTTAGCGATTAATGGGAACTGGGGAGGAGCAGGGCTGGGGCCATATATATGGCCAGGGGGCGGTGGCTGCCAGTCCTCTCCTGACAGGCTAAGGCTAAAAAGAAGTTCCGGCCAATCGTGCGCTGTGGCACATAGACACCTGATACTGAATGAATCCGAGCAGCCCATCTCGAAGGAGGACGGTTACTGGTAAGTAACCCACCGTTTGTTGCTACTGAAACCTTAAACCTCATCCCACTGGGAAATACACATAGGATATGTCTATGCTCAGGGGCTTTTTGAAGATGACTTAGCAGGGTCCACTATAAGTCAACCTTGTTAAGACAACTTCAGGGTATGTCTACACTGGAGACAGTGTAGACATACCCCAAACTCGGTCCCTGCCCCTGCCCTCCCCGATCCGGCTCCTGCCACCAACGGCAGGTGGCTTGGAGCAGGATCTGGCCCCCCGCCACTTGCTGCAGGGGGCTGGAAGCTGGCTCCTGTCACTGCCGGCAAGCAGCGCAGAGCCCAATCCAGCCCTGAGCGGTTTGCTGCAAGCCTCTGCACTGCCTGCCACTTGCAGCAAGCCGCTCAGAGCTGGATCGGGCTCTGTGCTGCTTGCTGGCAGCAGCAAAAGCCGGCTCCCAGCCCCCTATCACTTGAGGCAAGCGGCTTGGGGACAGATCAGGCTCCCAGCTGCCTGCCAGCAGCAGGAAGAGCTGGCTCCCACCCACTTGCCAACAGTGGCTGGGGCCAGAACAGCCACCCAGAGCCTGATTGGGACCTGGGGTGGCGGGCTCAGGTCCTGACTCCTCCTGCCCTGTAAAGTCAACTTAAAAGCTTAAGTCAACTTTCTGGGCAACTTTTATTAAGAAAATGCTTAAATCGACTTAATAAATTGTAAATTTGGCCATGGAGTTCCTTAGGTCGACTTAAGACAGGTTAAGGTTCCAGTGTAGACATACCCCTACTGCTGTTTATCCAAGCATCGAGATCGTGGACTTAAAATAAAAACAACATTATTAAAAGGAAACAGAGAAGGGAAGGGAGCAAAATAAATTTGAGAAAGACTGCAGTTAATAGCTAGTAATTAAGGCTTCTGACAGCCCAGACATTCCTACAACAATTGTAATTTGCTACACAGATAAGACCACAGAGGCTTGCAGATGCGAAAATATTTATATTCCTCCACTTGCAAGGAGACCCAGGTTAACTTTAACTGTTCATACATTAAGGTGTGCAATGCAGTAACTGTGAGTAAGGTCTAAACCTTGGTTCCATGAGGAAGCCAAGTAAGGAAAATACAGAACACTGTTGCCATCATTCCCTCCTTCAGAAAGTGCCATTTTTATATAGTTATACTCCTAATAACATGATGCCAAAGAGCCTGGATTACTGGCAAAGACAGTGAGTGCTGCCAAGTGAAAGAGGAGCGCCCACATCTACAACCCTTGGTAACAGAGGCACAGCATTGGCTGCCAAACATTCTTTTTTTTTTTTTTTTTTTAAAGCAGGAAAGTGCACAGTTGGTCACAGCTAAGCAATCAACAAGCCACCTGACACACACTGCAAATGAAACAAGGCAGCCCATTGTGGCAGGACCTCAGGAGCTAGGACACAACACTGAAGGGGAATGCAAGAAGCATGAAACATTAGGGGTTCACTCCAGGGGGAGAAACAAGAGAAGTTGTTGGCATGAGTTTGAACGCCTGCAATACCAACCGGCTGCCCCTCAGACAGTCGCAGCTAGACACACACAGCGCGGGTCAGTTATTTCACAAAACGAGCTGCCCAATGGGAGCAAATGCTGCTCTGTTACTAAGGCCAAAGGTTTCAAGTTTGGGTCTTTCCATGGAGGCACCTTGGTCTGCCCTGAAGTCAGGGGAGCCGCAGGGCGCAGCACCTCCGAGGTTCAGCACCTCTTAGTTGCCTTGTTTGAAAATGCTGGCCTAAAGTCTCTGGTCACTGATCTGAGATGGGAAAAACAAGGAAATAGTTAACTTTTGAATACCTACTTGTCTCACTGAGCAGAGGCCCATCCGCAGGCAGAGCAGCAGCAGTCAGGCTGTCCACAGGAAGCCCAGGCCGGGTATTGCAAAACTCCCAACGCTTCATCTGCAGCTGCTGCAGCCAGTACATCATCGCCTGCCTGTTGATTGCCTAACAGCACATAAAAGAGGTTTAACATGCATCTCTGAAGTGTAGCGAGGTCCCTGAAGAGCTGATCACCACCCCCCTGTGCTACTCCAGGTGATGTTGGCCATGCAGGAGACACCTGCTTTTCGAGCATCACACTCCCGATCATAACCCTAATTTCAGAGGCGTGGGTAAATCATGAACTGAGGGCTTCCATGCAGCATCACCGCATACTGCCCGGATGGCCAGTCTCCAAATTGACTCTCGCCTTACAGGGAAAGACTGCCACAGTGGGGGATGTCTGGCCCTGATGCACTGGACAGAGAGTGATGTAGACAGAGTCAAAAGCTGGAGATGTTAGCTTGCAAAGGCTCCATCTTAAGTCAGCTCTCATTGCTAGGAATCCATGGGACTCTTTGTCAGAGGAGTGCCATGGAGATTGGGAGTTGACCACAGGGCTCTGTAGGTGAATCAGGTCAGAGCTGGTGCCCTCAAGTTCCCAATAGCTTAGGAATCCTTTACTAATTCTTAATGGAAAAGGGGATATTGCGGCTGCATCTCCTCACTGTACCTGGAGGTAAATGCATACTTTTTACAGGGGACATGCTAGGTGCTTTGGCTGACCTTTAAGTCCTCCAGAATGTTGTCAGTGCTGCTGACTTGAACAGCACTGAACAGGGAGTTTAATTAGTAACAGCAGGCCTGTCCTCCACCAAGCTGTCATACTGCCTTCATAGGGCAATGAACATCAGAGGTGACCCAGCATCCCTCCTTCAGCCCGGAAAGCACCGTCTTGCATAAGACAATTGCATCCTGGACATCAATTGCTTCTGCCTTAGCTTTCTGAACTCTGTGTGGGATTCCATTTCCACTGTAGCCAGTGGAGTTACTCTGGTTTTACAACAGAGTCAATGAGAGACTGAGACCCAAATGCTGAAAGCCAGCACGCATTCAGGCAGTGTTAAATTCTGCTATTGACCTTTTATCAGGTCATTTTAATTCAGGCCCATTCAGACTGACAGCTGCCACATTTCACAACAGTTAGCAGTAGTAGTTGCTTAGAAGACATTATGCTCACCTTCAGGATAAACACTTTGTTTGGAGTTCTGATTTCAAAAACCCCGTCACTTGCTTCCACCTTGCAATCAAAATTAGCTCTGGACAGATCAATGCTCCCCAAAGGGTTAACATCCTGAGCTGTCCTGTAGTACAGTAAGTGGCATTTATTTTCATCATAAAGGAACCACCGAGACTTCCAGGCCTTGACTGGCCCTTTTGCACCAAGTTTATTTAAATAGCCACAGAGTTTCTTTCCAGGCCTTTCTCTGCTGGGGCTGGGCTGTGCATTTTCCAAGTCTCTATGAGGTGACAATACAGATCTCTCTTTCACTGAGCCTGCATTACTGCTGTTATCATCTGAATTGGACTCCTCTGGCTTGCCTGGAATTCCAGCCAGGAGATACTTTCCACCTTCAAGTCTCTCTTCCATCTCTTCCAAGAATGATCGCTTAAACCTGAAATTAGAATTGCAACAGGAAATGTATTAGGTTTACAGAATGGCACCGCCTCAACAGTGCTGAGAGGATTCAGAGCACTGTTCCCTCTAAGCTGTGCGCGCGTGTGCACGCACACAGGTCATGAAACCTGCGTGCACAAAAAAATAAAGTGCGCACAAAAAAATTCAATAGTGCTAATATTGGTGCTCACAAAGAAATGCTTTTGCGAACACAAAGAAACTGTTTGCGCATACAGTCTACAAGTAATTAGAGGGAACATTGACTAGGAGTGATGATATATTTTCAAAACAGGTGTTACAGTTTGGCTCCATGTCCATACGCCCAGCAGCTCACAGTGGTCTCTAATCTCCCTGATATGGCTCTCATAGTGCCCTTTCACATCACCTTTCCTCTAGTCCCCATTCCTTCTGCCATCCAGAGTTGTAACACCGGTTTTTGCTGCAGATTGGAACACACCCTTTGCCATTAGCAGTGCTTGGAGCCAGTGCTGTGAAAGCCACCCTTTAATAGAGCGGCTCTATTGAGCCACCCCACCCCACACAGGGCTTTGCCCTGTTGGCCCTGCCGTAGTTATGGCTCTGCTGCCATAAACTTTCCCATTCTGACGTCAAAGTGGCCTAACAGAAGAGATTCGATGTCATGAAACTGAGTTTTAGAAGCAAACATATTGGCAAATCAAGGAAGGAATGCAGCAGATGTGGCAATTTCCTGGAATATCCTTGAAATGCCTTGCTGAATTGAGCTTTTCTATTTTTGACAGTCTGAATTGCCTAAGGGCCAATGGCAGCTAAAGTAAGCATTGTAAAAGGGAAAAACACAGAGAAAAAAAATCTCAGTCTTTTGGGGGAAAGCAATTGTGAAGAAAAGGAAATGAGTTATGAGCAGGTGAATCATGTTCATCTAGTTGAGTCAGGCAGCTAGACACAAGGACCTGTTAAAGTCATGACTCACACTTGCTGTATTCTCAGAAACAGATAAGGAAGCATGGTTCAGGCTTTCAGAAAACATCTGGTCTGCTGGGAAGGAGTCCAGCAGGCAAGGGAACTCTTGGAGCCAGCTCCCTGGAAGGAAGCAGGGAAGAGGCTGAGAGAAGCAGCAACAACATTCTGTCCAGCTAGACTACATCACTGCTGGTGGGACTGTCAACAGATTCACAGGTGGACTATGATCCTAGGAACTCCTCAGTGCCAGCCACTGAGGTAGAACAGCAACTCCTAACAGGTAGTGAGTTTGTCAGACATCTAGAATACCACCTTTATGGTCTTTATCCAGAAATGATGTCATGTTGTGGTCTCTAATAAACGCTTGTCATATTGATCCTCCTTATTGTAAGGTGTGTATGATTAGGAATGACATTTAAGGAGTTGTATGCATGTACAGAAAAGGGCTTTAAAATCCATGACCAGCTACAGGGAAAACCAGCTTTCTTCCAGATAGCAAGTAAGATATGTTATAGCTGTCAAAATGTAAACTAAGCATTGGAAGCCAACCCAATGGAAGCCCGGTTTACATACTGAGTCAACGGGAAAGGAGCATGGCAGAGAATGAGCTATAGGGGTAGCTTAGGTATAAGTAGTCATGACTTGATCATATTTATAATGTGCAAGAAGATTAAAGTCCAGACAAATAATATACATATTACTTGGGGCTTTACCAGGACCAGTTTCACAAGCTGAAAACAATTAGGAACCAAATCAGTTGAGAGGAAAAATTTAGTCAAAAAATGTGAAAGATAATTGGTAATCATTTAAGAACAACTTTTCTAAATGTCCAAAAAGCCACAACTGAAGAAAGAGACCAAAGTGATTTAAAAACAAACCATTTTAGAAGGGTAGTAAATGCACAAGGCAGCTACAAAAAATAATATATATTAAAAGCAAATTGAAGAAAGGGGAAGTTAATAGTAATGAATATAAATCAGACATTAGGAATTGTAGAAAATTGATAAAGGAAGCATAGGGACACAAGGAAAAAATCTATGACCAGCAGAGTTAAGGGCAAAAAGAAGGCATTTTTAAAAATATATCAGGAACAAAAGGAATTCTGACAATGATATTGGTCCATCATTGCAGTGGTTCTCAACCATGGGTTGGCACACATCAATGTGTCACCGTGAGCCAGGAAGATGGCTGTATTCGGGCTCTGGGGCTGGTGTGTCCTGTAGGACCCACTGCCAAGTGTGTTGTGACCCAAAAAAGTTTGATAACCACTGCATTATTGTATAGATATGGCAGAATTAACAAAACCATGCAGAAAAAGCAGAAGCATTCAATAAATACTTTTGTTCTGTGTTTGGGAAAAACCACATGACATAGTTTAACCAGATCATGATAACACTTTTTCCACTTCACTAGCATCTCTGCAGGATGTTAATCAAAAACCATTGAAGTCAGACATTTTAAAATCATGTCCTGATAATTTGCATCCAAGAGTTTTAAAAGACCTCACTGAAGAATTTGCTGGACCATTAATGCTGATTTTCAATAAGTCTTGGAGCAACTGGGAAGTTCCAGAAGAAAGCTTATGTTGTGCCAAAGTTTTAAAAAGATTAAGCAGATGACCTGGGTAATTAGCGGCCTGTCGTCCTGACATTGACCCTGGGCAAGATAATGAAGCAGCTGATACAGAATTTGATTAATAAAGACAGAGTAATGTAGTTAATGCAAATCAACACAGATTCATGGAAAATAGATCATGTCACACTACCTTGATATCTTATTTTTATGAGGTTTCAAGATATGTTGATAAAAGTAACAGGTTGAAGTAATACATTTAGACTTCTGTAAGATTTTTGACTTCCTACTGCATGACATTCCAATTAAAAAACTAGAACAAGGTAAAATTAACATGCTGCACTTAAATGGATTAAAAACTAGGTAACAGATAACTTTCAAAATGTAACTATAAATGGGGAATCATCACCAAGTAAGTATGTTTACAGAGGGTCCTGCAGGATTGGTTGTTGGCCTCATGCTAATTAACATTTTTATCAATGACTTGGATAGAAGAAAGCACAAACTCTTCACTGCTAAAGTTTGCAGCTGCCACAAAAACTGGGAGACTGGCAAATAATGAAGAGGACGGGTCACTGATTCACAGTGATCTAGATGGCCAGCTAACCCGGGTGCAAACAAGCAACATGCATATGATATATAAATGTATTCTTGTTGGTCAGGAGCAAAGAATGTAAGCCACACTGACAGGATGGGGGCTCTGTGCTGGGAAGCACTGACTCTGAAAAAGATTTACAGGTTAGGATGCAGTCAGTTGAACACAAACCCTCAATGGCTATGTCTACACTGGAGGCTTTAGTTGACTCACCCAGCCTTAATTTGACTTAAGCCACTCCATGGCCACATTTGGAGCTCGTTAAGATAACCTAAGCACTCGCTTAAGTCAACTTAACTCTCACCCTTGAAGTCGACTTTAAGGGTTAAGTCAACTTTATTAAGTTGACTCAAAATGTGGCCATTAAATTTGACTTAGTAAAGTCGACTTAACTTTAAACGGGTCCCCTGGCTTAAGTTGATTTTATGAAGTCAACTTAAACAAATGGGGACTCTCTAAGTCGACTTAATAAAGTCGACTTTAAGTTGATCTTATTAAGTCGACTCAACTGAGTTCTCTAGTGTAGACATAGTCAATGGGACACTATGGCCAAAAGCACTATGTAATCCTGCAGTGCATGAACGGGAATTTTGAGTGGGAGTAGAGAGGTTATTTTATCTCTGTATTTGGGTCTGGTGAAACCACTGTGGCTGGAATCCCTTGTCCAGTTCTGGTGCCGACAAATTAAGAAAGATGTTGAGAAATTTGAGAGATACAATGAAGGGTGATGTGAACAATTAGAAGAATAGAAGGCATGTCTTCTACTGAATGACCCAAAGAGCTCTATCTATTTAGATTAACAAAGAAAAGATTAAGAGGTGACTTGAATACAATCTATAAGCATCTATATGAGGGACAAATATCTAATAAGGGGCTTTTTAATCTAACAGAGAAACATTGGGTATGTCTACACCAGTGGTTCCCAACCTTTTCTCTGCTGTAGCACATCCTGAGGCCTTCAATTATGCTGTGGCACACTGCCATGATAAATTCATGAATAGTCAAATTAACTTATGAATATTCATGAACCACAGCACCAATGTTCCCTCTAAGGATTGGAATGTCATGAGAAAAATTTTAGTTTGTAAGCAGGAAGTTTGCCTTATGATAACTTGTGAGTCCAACTTTATAGTTACACATCATCATCAATTTTTACTAAAACTACAATTATGTACTGTATAAAATAGTTCCAGAGGGACAGCTGTGTTAGTATAGTCCCATTGACTTTCTTGGGCACAGTTGTCAACAAGTCATCCAGAGAGCGATTAGAAAGATGAAAGTGCTCAGAAACTGGTTTTTGAGTGTTGTGATTTCTGATGTTAGTTTTGTGACCATTTATTCTTTTGCACAGAGATTGGCCTGTTTGTCCAATGAATAAGGTGTGGGGGCATTTCTGGCACATGATGGCATAAATCATATTAGCAGATGTAGCAGGTGAATGAGCCCTCATTGGAGTAGCTGGCTTGATGGTGAACAGGACATCAAGACTTCAAACAAACAGCTGAATTAGAATTGATATGCAGATTTGATTTTATGAAACCAGGATTAAATCATGACTATGGATTCTGTTCTCATTACAACAGGTGATTTGACTTCACCCTTCCCTACATGCTGTTTCCCAGTGTTTGAATCTTAACAACTGCTCAGATTTGCTGTTACTGTATGACCTGATCCCATGTCTTACACTCCCTTGCATTTATTTTCATTCCATTCTGTAGGTTTCCCCATCTTCAAAGCATCTGACAAACTAGGATTTCTCTCATGAAAGCTCACGTGATCAATAAATCTGTTAGTCTTTAAGTGCCACAAGACTCCTTGCTTCTTTTGTACAAAATAGGCTGATGTTTTAAAATGTGTTTACCAAAATGACTATGTTTTAAAATGTGTTTATTATAAATATAATTAATTAATTGGGTTTAATTAATTTAATTTGTATGAATTTTTATTTGAAGTTTAATTTTTAGAAACTTTTTAGTTAAAATAATTTTAAAAGTTTTTTTAAAATGGAGAGAAAAAAGAAAAAGAAAGGAAGGGAAGAGAGAAAAAATAAAAAAGGAAGAAAGAAAGAGGAAGAAAGGAAGGAAACAAGAAAAAAGAAAAAGGAAGGAAGAGAAAAAGAAGAAAGATGGAAGGAAGAGAGAAAAGAAGAGAAATAAAGAGAAGGAAGAAAGAGAAAAGAAAGCAGATGGCAGGCTCCACCTCCTCCCCAGCTATGCTCTGCTCAGCTCAGCAGCTGAGATCTGAGTGGCTGGCCAGTGAGGAGGCACCGTCACCACCAAACCGCCACAGCGAGCGCTGTCTTTTAGCCTGAACCTCTCACAGCAGCCAGTCTTTCTTTATTTCTTTCGCAGTCCAGCGCTGCTGCGAGAGGCTCAGGCTTGGAGACAACGCTCGCTGTGGGTAGTGATGGTGCTTCCTTGCTGGCCAGCTGCCTGGATCTCAGCTGCCGAGCCTTGGTCCCATGCACTGCCAGAGAATGCAGTGCACTGCGTGCACACCTTCAAGGGAACAGTGCACGGCACCCTGTTTTGGGGCCGCCACCTGGGGCTCCAGCTTGGGGAACACCCCCCCAGCCGGGGCCGCATGAGGTTGTCACCTGTGGCTCCAAAGAACCCACCAGCCGAGGCCACATGGCACTGCCACCCATGGCTCAGATTCTGGCAGCTGTGCTCTGGCTCAACGGATTCTTGCGGCACCCCTACACTACAGGGCTCAGTTAAGTCAACTTAACAAGGTGTACTTAAAGTTGACTTTAAGTAGACCTTATTAAGTTGACTTTATAAAGTCGACTTAAATGGCCCACTGCACTAAGTCGACTTTGTTAAGTCGACTTGAATGGCCACATTGTGTTAAACTGACCTAATAAAGTCAACTTAACCCGTAAAGTTGACTTTAAGGTCAGAAGTTATTAAGTCAACTTAAGCAAGTGCTTAAGTTGACTTAATGAACTCCTAATGTGGCCAGGGCATTCCTTAAGTCGACTTAAGCTCCTAGTGTAGACATACCAACTAGCAGGGGAATCGCTGGCGCTGGGCTTACAGGGCTCGAGACCTGAGTCCCAGTACCAGAACCCTAGGTCTTTTCCCGAGCCAGGGCCGCTCCTGCCCACCACGTAGAAGTTGAAGCTAGACAAATAGTGAGGGGGATCCATCTGTGATAGATGGCAATATCCTGGACAAACATCATTGAATTAAACTTAAGTCTTTTAGGAACCCATTGTATTAAAAATGCAAGTGTTTAGGTAAAATTGTGGCAGTGTATGGAACTTCTTTAGGAGGAAGACAGGATTAAGGCAACACCAGAAAGTACTGGGAAAAAGGAAACAGCAAACCCCCACAGAGGGACTCAATAGCTGAAAGATTTTCCTGAAGGGGAATGGGATCGTTTGTCAGCTAATCACCTGGTACAGTTCAAAGATTCAGACTGGCCTCTCCAGGGACCAAACAGGCAGAGAAAGGATTTGTGAATAACTAACCTGAGTGGAAGCTGACTCGGCCTTCTGTCTGATCCAACAAATGTACAGGACCTCTAGTCCTTGAAACTGTGGGCAGTTACACAGTTAATCAGTCTCTGAAGAAAAAGCAAGCAGGCCTGCTTAGGCAAGCTGCTTTTGCTAAGACTAACAGAATAAGGGCAGGGAACTGTCCAGCCTGGAAAAACCCTGGTCAAGAGGGACACAGATTGTGCATGTCTCCTCATGGCAAACGACGGCTTGCGAGGCAGCAGCCTGAGAATGGGGGCCCCTGCTAGACCACTGAGGGGAACACACAGGTGAAGTGGCCATGAACTGTAACACTACCTACTATCAATTATTCCACTAACCGACAGGAACAGGCATATTTCATGAAGACTTGGTGCCATATGGAATTTCATACCATCTGTAAACTTCAGTTTCCAGAAGACTGTCTTTCCTGTGCAGCAAAGGTCCAGCAAAGAGATCACGTTCTAGTGGGTGAGAGACCTCACTCAAATACCATGACAACAAATGGCACTTCATTCCTCAGGTGACACCACTGACTTTGATAGAACCATATGTGGGTCAAGTTGCTATTCTGTGTGAGCAAGTGGATTGAAATCTGCTCTCACAATGTTGTAAACAATTTTCTCTCTTTGCCCGGTCTCCATGGAGCTTCTAGTGCATACAATCATTAGGACCATCAATAGGCTCCATTCATCACATTTTCTCCTTTATGATTTCACTCCACTTCCCTAATTAGGCGAGTGGTAGACGCCAGTTCTTGCCCAAACTGCAGGCAGTAGCAAAGATATTGACAAACTTATAGCTGGAGACCGCAGACCAATGCAGATGTACATTAGTTTTGCTCGAAATAGGTATTAGTCTCATAAGAATGCAGTTAGTATTTAGACTCTATGAAATGGTTGCAAGCTGCTGCATGCATTAATCTCACTTACAATGTCTGTATTCCATGCTATACAGAAATATGTAAGTTTGAAAATGTTTGCTCTGAATTTGTGAACTCAGGCACATGAATTGTCCAGAAAGACTGAAAATCAGATGGGCCATCAAGAAACACTGCAATACAAAGAACTGGTTAATGGCCCTGCCATACCTAGAAAATGCTTGTGCAAGAAAGCTTGTCCTGTGCATTTGGTGACTGAATGAAGGTAATAAAAGAAAGCCGCTGGAAAATTTTCCATCTCTTTGGCTGTTTAAACTCTGAAGGACTAGAAATCCCCAGGGGCTGTCTTCTGGGGCTACCCTGGCAGACACTTTGAATCGACAGATCACTATATCTTTGCTGTTCCTGAGATTCAGATGGTAACTAGCTGATGTGGATATGTCTGCTTGCTTTAACCTGTAAACCATTTTCTCATTTCTTTTTCCTACTTAATAAATTTTTATTTATTAAAGAATTGGCTACAGGCCTTGTCTTTGGTTTCAGATCTCGCATATCAACTGACCTGGAGTGACTGATCTCTTGGCACTGGAATCACCCTGAATGTGGTGTGATTTTTACTGTAAGTGACAATTTATCACTAAGTCCAGTTTGCCTAGTGGCAAGGTAGACTAAGAGGGCTGTCTGTCACTCCATGGTAAGATTGTTATAGTGATCCAGGAGTTACCATTTGTTACGGACTTGGTGAAATCTAATTACAGAACACACCACCAGTTTCGGGTGTCTTCCCTCTTTTGACAGTCTGCCCTAAGAAGTCGATTGAATTGATGAGTTCCTGTCAATCTCTGGGACACTGTGTAGGAACCATAAGATTCAGAGGATGAATGAAGGCCCATCTTCTTACCCAGATTAACTGGGAATGTCAGAAAAGTTTTTAATGAAATGAAAGATGGTGATGATAAGGTGCATAAGAGATTTTTAAAAATGTATTGAGAAGGTTTAAGATCCCCCCTAAGTCCTATTGATTGAAGTATAGAAATCTAAAAATGTTTGACAATATCACCCCTGTAGAATATGTGCATAAGATGTACAATTATATGAGAAAATGTGGCCTTGAGTGTTTTTTGCTAAGCTTAGGCCTTGTTTTGGGCTAAGCAGTAGCAACCACATCAGGAAAGGCAGCAGTCATAAGCTAAGTAACAGGTAGACACATCTTCCCATTTCTGAAATTACTTCAAGATGATGTCATATCCTGCTGTTAAGAAAGTGATACTGTCCTAATAGTTCCAAAGGGGTAGCCATGTTCATCTAGCTCAGCAAAATAAGTGAGGAGGCATGTGGCACTTTTAGGCTATGTCTTCACTCAAGAATGCTAGTTCAAGCTAAGTTAGTTCCAACTAATTAATTCAAACTAATTGTGATTAATTTGAACTAACTTAGTTCAAATTAGCATCTCCACACTAGAAACCTAAATCAAACTAGCATGTCCATGCACAGGACTTGTTAGTTTGGCTTAGGAGGGGGCACCATGGGAAGTGTGGCAACATGGCACTGAAGAAGGGCCATGCCCTCATCCAATCCATAAAAAGAGGAAGGCACCCTAGGATATGGTTACCAGAAGTCAGGCAAAAAGAGAACATTTCCTCCTTTTTATCTGCACGTCCACCATCTGGCAGGTGTTTTAAAAACACACGATTTTGTCTGGCTTTTTACTTACAGGGGTTAAAGTATGCTGGAATGCCCTGGAACACCCTGATTTTAGGGGGAAGCATTGTAGGTCCCCCTAAAAACAGAAGAATATTATCTTAATACTGCATTTTCTCCATGTGCCCTCCAACGTCTTCCTTTTCATACTTCCCTGTCCTCTCTTCCATGCTTTGGTATCTGGTAACTCTACCCAAGGAGCAAGAAGGTCAAACTGCCTTTAGTTCGAACTAACGGTTAGTTCGAACACGGCTCCATTAGGTTACTTTGAACCAAAGGCAGCTTTTACAAGTTCAAACTAAGGAATTCCTTAGTTTAAACTAAGGAAAGCCAGTGTGGCCATGGATTAATTCAGTTTGAATTAAGCCTCCTTAATTTGAACTAAATTCCCAGTGTAGACAGCCTTAAAGACTAGCAAATTTATTTTGTGAAAATAAATTCTTGCTTATTTTGTCCTAGAAGTATGTATCACTACCAGATAAAGAAACGGATCTTAAGATGCTTAAAGAAAGCCTTGTTTGATAGCGTCTAGAAAGGAATCACTTATCTACGCTTCTTGTTTTGTTTTTATGGGACACACTTCTCTATTGCTTATCTGAATGATTTCTTTCTTGTTCCTATCTGTTGCATAATTAAGATAACCGTGATCAATTAAAGTGGTCAGTATGATTGGTTGAAGACTTATTTTGCAATATGCCAGGACTGGTAAAGAATTGTTTGTAATAGGACTCCATAAGGTATAACTAAGCAGGACTCCAGTTTCACTATAAAAACTGGGCTCAGAGGGATACCAGCTAGAAGAAGGGGGAAACAAGAAGGAAAGACCTTAAGGAAGAACAATCCACTTCTAAGATACCACCCAAGATCAGAGCAGCTAGAATTTTCTGCACGACTGTGATGTGCCACAATTAGAATGCAGACGAGACTGACCTTACCTGGCCAACAGGGAAAGCCTGCCTGCCTCATCAGGACAGGTGAGTACATCATTGTATGCTTAGAATGAGTACTATTTTTGGTAACTGTTATTAAATAGAGGTTAGGATTCTAATTGTGTAAGACTCAGCTGGTAAAGATCCTGCAAACCCATAGCAGCATGCGCTTGTAGCCTTACAAAGTTGGGAAAGGATGTGGGTACTTATATTAACCAAATTAGTTTCACTCTGAGCCCTATGGATTGGATACAGGTGACCCTGAGCCCTTTAGTGTGAATTGGGTAAGGGTAGGTGTCTTTTCACTGGAGTCCTATGAACTGGAAAAGGATGGGAGTGCCTAAATTAACCAATTTATGCCTGGAGCCCCATGGATTGGGAAGCCCAAGTATGTGGATAACGAATGTAACTAGGAGGAACTGTTTGATTTACCATTACAAGAGCAATTGTTGTGAAGAGTCATAGATGAGGCAAATCAGCCGTCTGTGACAGAAAACCTCCCACAACTTCAGAGGCAGCAGAAATTGCTGATTAATATATTGAGCCAAGGGCTTATGGGTATGGGGGCAAACCCCAAAGGAAGGGAAATTCTCCTGTTCCACCAGCTAAGAAAGAAAGGTCTTAGAAAGAATAATAAATCCATCTCTGTTAGAATACCTCAATGGAGGCCAGATTTTAAAACATCTAACCCTCAGAGAAGGTAGGGAGTCTGACATCACTGTAGGACTCCTGCCATGTAAAACAAAAATGCCTACAATTTAAGGTCCTGCCACAACCTGCACCCACAGCCCCCACCATTAGTGCTTGCACTACCACCTTAATCCCAGAAGTTGTAAAGAAAAAAGGTTTCATGCACTATGTCCCAGGATCCACATCTGTGCACCCTGGCTTATGATTATGAGTCTTTTGCTCACTTGTGCACTCAGATTGTATATTTTTATGCCAATTATGCCATGAAAGGTTTCTTTATGGATGTTCATAACCTATTCTACATGATTACATGTTTCCTGCAGCCTCATGCATGTGTACAGATGTGTAACATGGCTCAGGGGGTTGGAAGATAGACAGAGCAGCAAGCAAGCAAGCACCTGGAGGAGGCAACAAAGATATGCTAATTGAGTTCCCTGGCTCAGACCAGACAAAGAGATCACCTCTGACCAGAAAGGGGAGGAAAGGTTGGAACAAAGACACACTTGGAGGGATTTGGGGCTTTTTGCCTGGGAATCTGCATCTTGAAACAACTTCAAGAAAGATCTGGGCCCTGCCTGGTCACTGGCAGAGACTGGCTGGAGAAATTTCAGACAGCTGAACACCTTGAGTATAAACTTGGACTATAAGGTCAGTTTAGATAGAGATATTAGGGTGTTATATGTGTTTTACCTTTTATTTCCTTGTGGACTGTTCTGACTTATTGATATTGTGATTCTCCCTTGATTAGCCATAATCACACTTAGAATTATAATCTGATAAATAAACTAGTAGTTGTTTTATCTAATGCCGTGTGGTCTTTAGAGGGTGTGCATGAAGAAGGCTGGGCATGATCCATTTCTTTGTTAAATGGATGGGCTTGAGCATATGGTGACTGGGAGTGGGTTCCAATCTCTGTAGACAGTGGCTCCCACACAGCCACCTGGGGCTGGGGGTGCTTACTTGAGGACTGTCCCTCGAGTAGCCAGAGGGCATACACCCATTGCTTGGGACCAATTGCACGCGAAAGGCTGGAGTGGACTGACTCGGGAGTGAGTGGTCATTTGGGAAAAGCTGGGTGAATTAGGGTTCAGAAGTGGGAATCGGGTGGGGGGGGTATCACAGTGGCACACTGGACCGTATCTGGGAAGCGGCCTGTCACACACCATATTAGGACTAACCCACTAATGTGATTTATGCCATCATGTGCTGGAAATGCCCCCAAGCCTTATACGTTGGACAAACAGGACAGTCTCTATGCAGAAGAATAAATGCACACAAAACTTGACATCAGAAATCACAACACACACAAAAAACAGTTGCTGAGCACTTCCATTTTCCTAATCATTCCATTGATGATTTGTTAACAATGGTCATCAAGAAAATCAATGGGACATCAAGACTTCAAAGAGAAACAGCTGAAATCAAACTAATACGCAAATTAAATTGTATGAAAGCAGGGCTGAATTGTGACTATGGATTCTTTTCACATTATAACAGGTAATTTGACTTTAACCTCCCTCTGTGTGCCGTTCCTAGAGTGAATCCTTACAAATGCTCTGATTTGCTATAGCAGTATGACCTGATCCCATCTCTTACACTCCCCTGCATTTATTTTCATCCAATTCTGTAAGTTCTCCCTCTTCAAAGCATCTGACGAAGTGGGATATTCTCCCATGAAAGCTCATGTGATAAATAAATCTATTAGTCTTTAAGTGCCACAAGACTTCTTGCTTTTTTTTTTTTGCTTTACTAGATTAACATGGCTGCCCCTTTGGAACTTGGCTATATTAGGACTGAGTCCCAAAAAGGAAGAATTTGTTAAGAGTGCTTGAGTGAATGGCACTGAATGTACAGGGTGGAGAGACATTGCATCACAAGTCACATTAGCTTGATAAAGGAACAGGATAGACTTTCTGGTAGAAGTGTAAATATTTTAGCTTTGGATAAATTTTCTGCAATTGGATGCTGGCTAAAGTTCACCTTGAACGGATGGTATTCAAGGCATCAGAAATTTGCTGCACACTGACATTTTAACAGGAAACAACATTTTAGCCATGTCTAAGCATATTCATGTTATAGCCCAGCCTCAGAGAAAGTATGTATCTGATTCACCTGCTCTGTCTATGACATGGAGGTGCCCTCACTGGTGACTTGCCTTCTGATGAGGAATTTGAAAATTCTTCTGTTGTTCCAGTTTGCTCAAGACTGAAGTGAAACTTAGAAAGAGACGACAATGCCCCAACACACTGAGTGTTTGACCTTGGAATGATGTCTCATCTGAGGAAGAAAAACTTGTAGTTGTGAGCCACTTTAGACAGCATGACAAGGGACTGGTTTACTTTGCTTATTCTTAAAGTATACATTAGTCCAGTGGTTCCCAACCTTTTCTCTGCCATGGCACACCTTGATACCTTCAAATTTTTCGAGGCACACCACCATTAAAAAACTCATTAATATTCAAATTAACAAATTATTTATGAATATTCATGAACCATGGCACTGTGTTTCGCATATACTGCTGTGTGGAGTAGCAGAGCAGGGGTGGCAAAACATGGGAGGTCAGGAGTCATGTGCAGTGGCAGGAGTGAGTGTGGGGAGCAAAGCAGGGCAGGGGTGACAAAAGAGGACAAGGGCAGCCATGTGGGGAACAGCACAAGGGTGGCAAGAGAGGAGAGAGGAAGGGAGAACAGGAGTGGCTTTGTGGGGGGCCAGGGGAGAACCTGGGGAGTGGGAAGGTAGGACAGGGGAGCACAGTGCAGCACCCACTTCCCCCTTCTCCACAGTGGCTCCCTGCCACCTGAGGCAAATCCTCTCCCCACTGCTGCTCCCTCCCACCCCAGTGGGTCCCGTCCTCCCCTCCCCCAGCCCCCTTCTGCCTGTGATGGACCCTTCCATCACTGCAGGGGCCAGAACTAGACCTCCAGCCCCCAGCTACACCCCCCTACACACAGCCACCCCACAACCCCAGCTACACACCCTCTGCTACACATCCACCTCTGCTACACACACACACCTGCTCCACACAACCCCCAGCAGCCCCCCTTCCCCAAAGCCCTTACCTGGGCTGCTTGCAGGCTGCCTGACACAACCTGCTCCGCCCTGTAGGGGGGAGATTCACACACTCCTGGCCTCCCGCAGCTCTCTGCTGGCTGGCCTTAAGGTGGAGCCACCGAAATGCTGCTTTCTGGCTGCTCATGTCATTTTTAGGGGTACCACTGGAACTCCACATTCCGGTGCCTTCCTCTATTTTTAGAGGGGCTGCAGTGCTGCCTGCCTAAAAATAGGGAGTCCTGGAACTGTGTTCCAGCGCCTTTCCCCTCACTTTAACCCCTGCCTTTTCCCAGCCCTGCACAGCTCACGTGGCTGGGCTGAGGAGGGAGGGAACTTTAATTCCAGCTCTCGGAGATGCTTGCGGCACACTTTGGGTTTTGCCGCGGCACACCAGTGTGCCCTGGTGCACTGGTTGGGAACCACTGCATTAGTCAGGTGCAGAAAAGTGTTACTGTCCAAGGACCTGGACCAGGCCTCCTCCTGTCCCCACTGAACTCTTTGTGTTCTGCAAATTTATCAGTTTGACTTCAAGGGGAGAAGAACCAACCCTGCACAACAAGACCATTCAAAACAAATCCAAGAGACAGGGAAGTGACTCCTTTGGAACAATGTGTAGCTGGCTACTAGCCAGGGGGCTTTTTTAACTATAGGCCAGCAGTTCCCAACATTCTCCTTTATGCGGCCCACTACATCATCACTGAAAACTTTTGCAGACCACATTCTAACTGCCCAGTGTGCAAAGAGCATCAGTTCACACTGACATCACACAAAAGCACCACTATTTAAATTCAAAGAATGTTATATTAAATAAGTATATTTGTGAAGCAAATTACATAGTGAATAATAATGTAATATTGAATGATACATAAGAAGTACATAGGATATTATTATTACATTATGCCCCTTTCCTAGTGGGCCACCAGTGGTCCACAGACCTACCACAGGTTGGGAACCATAGCAGTAGGCAGGGCCAGCCCAAGGTTTTTTGACACCATAGGGGAACTGTGATTTTGTGTCCCCCTCCCTCCCCAGGGTGATGGTCCGGGCCACACGGGCCAGGTGGTGGGCTGGGCTGCACCAGGACAGGCCAGGCTACAGGCCAACTGAAGGGCACGGGCTGAGCAGTGGCCCGTGGGCTATACTGGGCCAGCGGCAGGCCACACAGTGGCCCAGGGCTGGGCCAAGCAGTGGACTAGGCGAGGCCAGACCAAGCAGGCTGGGTGCTTTCCTGGATTTCCCCCTTGCTCCATCCAGGGCTACATGCCTGTGCACAGCAGGGTGGGAAATTTAAAATAGCATCACTGGATCCAGCCCGGTGGCCCCTGGCACCCCTTAATGTTTGGCACCCTACTCTATGGTAGGACCAGCCCTTGGTGTAGGCCAGCGGTTTTCAACTTTTTGTGGGCCACAACACACTTGGTGGTGCATCACGGCCCTACCAGACACATGAGCCCACATCCCACCACCACCAGGCTAAATCCAGCCATCTTTCCTGCTCTCCATGACACATACTGCTGTGTGATGACACCATAACGTGTCCCGACACAGTGATTGAGAACCACTGCCATAGGTGATCACAAGCACTCTGTTCAAAGGCCACAGGTTTGCCAGCAATTTTTTACATGTGGGCTCCCAATGCAAGTTTTAAGTCTGAATGAGAAAGTATGACTGGAGAAAGGACAGCAGCTGCACACCTCGCTTCTATTGTTTGCACAGTGTAGCCATGCACCTTGCCCCATGGGTATGAAAAACAAATTCACTTTTACGAGCAGAAGATCCTGGAGCACTGACTCTGAGTAAGCCTTATAGGGTATGTTCACACACACTTCTTATTTTGAAACAACAGAGGTTGTTTCGAAATAAGAACTGCCATGGCCACACGACGCACAGCCATTTCGAAACAAGCAAACTGCTTGCTTTGAAATGGTTGCCGTTCTTTTGGAACGGCTTAAACCACTTTTTTTTTTTGAAACGGTTGTTTCGAAACCAGTGGTTTCGAAACAGCCCTGTGCGGACATGTTGTTTTGGAACAAAGTATTCCGAAACAACATTTGACCTTCCTCCCAGGGTGCTAAGCACCCTGGGAGGCAGGGCTGACCCCTCAGCACCCTGGCCAGGGAACCCTCAGCACCATGGCCAGGGTGCTGAGGGGTGTCTGCTGGCCGGCGGAGGGGACTGCAGGCACCCGCAGGGTGCAGCGCAGAGGGGTGCTGCACCCCACGGGTGTCTGCAGGGGACAGCAGGCACCCGCGGGGTGAGCCGCTGGGCTGCGCTGCACCCCGCAGGTTCCTGCAGCCCTCTGCAGGCACCCGCCAGGTGAGGCGCAGTGGGGTGCCTCACCCCGGGGGTTTAAAGCCCGGCCTGCCCCCAAACCTGGCGGCGGGGTCCCGGGCGCCTGGCTGGAGCCCACTGCTGCAGGGGAGCCCTGTGGCATTTAAAGACTAACAAATGTATTTATCAGATGACTTTTGTGGGAGAAAATCCCACTTTGTCAGATGCTTGTGGTGGTTTTAAAGACTAACAAATTTATTTTCCTCCCATTCTGTGAGTTCCCCATCTTCATGTGTCTGATGAAGTGGTATTAATCTCTAAAAGTGCCACAGGTCTCCTTGTTTGTTACACTGTGGTGAGTAGCTACAGGTCAGTGAAAAGCTCAAGGGGGTGGAGTGGGGACAATGGGAAAAAGCTTCAGCACCTCTCTACTGTTGGAATCATTCCCCACTTCCAGAGAAGGGCTCCAGCAGTACAAAACAATGCAAGCCTTTTGCCTCAGCCAGAGCCCTTCTTGTATCAGGAAAGGCACAGGGATCAAGGGATGGTACACATCCCCTGGCTTGAAGTGGTTTCCACCTTATACAGTTTACGGCAAGGTTCTCAAACTCAAACCACCACTAGGGCTGCATGAGGACTAGTACATTAGCTCAAGGGCTGCACCACTGAAACCTTTTCATACAATAATATTGCAAATATTGGTAACGATAGTGTTGTTGCGGGCCGCAGGAAATAGCTGTACGGACCACATGTGGCCTGCAGAGTGCATGTTTGAGAGCCCTGGTTTACAGTAGCTCTTTTCAGGGCTTCATGATACAATTGTGCTAGCACCCCTGGCAAGCTTTGGGAGCAGGACACCATGCTAGAAACAGCAGCAGATAGGGCAGTGGGTGAACAGAAAACTTGCAGGGGAGAGGATGAACCACGCCCTTCTGGCGAGTCTTCACGTGCCTAAGCCATCCCCTGCCAGCTACCCTGCTTTCTGTCCCCCAGCTCTGTGTGCCAGTGCTGCCTAAAGTGGTGAGCAGTCTTCTCCACAGGACTTGAAATCAGGGGTAGGCGTAGGGGGGTATTGGGAGTGCTCACTAAATTGTCCTAACAGTTACTAGCTGACAACCGGGGGGTGTGGGGAATTCAAGAGGATTTAAGGGGGGTGTTAGGGAAACCCCTGGTGGCGAGCAAGGCCAGTGTGGTTCACAAACAGGGAACCAGCAGGGCAAGCCAGTGGAGAGCATGAAATCTGACGGAGCCAAACCAAGTGCTTGGCTAGCCTAGACGGATGCACACCGGGAGCAGGCTACCCCCTCTGCTCCACACACTAACTAACCCCAGGACACGGCTGCCGCCCCAGGGCCAGTGCCCCCCTCCGGCCGGGTCCCCGCAGCCCTTACCCGGCTCCCCGCTCCGCGCCTGAGCCAGTCCCCGGCCCGCGGCCAGCGCCGTCGGTCGGGGCAGCCCAGCCGCTTCCTGTGCGGGCGCGGGGCGGGAGCAGGCTGCCCGGCACCTCCTTGCGCTCGGGGATTGGCCGAGGCCGGGCCAGGGCGGCTTGTGGGCGGGTCAGCCCTGCGCCCTGTTCTGGCTGCAAGATCCGGAGTTGCTGGATCGCTTCAGCTGGCCCAGCTCTGAAGAAGCCAGCAGCCAGGGCGCCAGCGGGCTGCCTTTGTGCCCTAGCCGAGCCTGCAAGGGTTGCAGAGCCGGACAGCGCCTGGAGCAGAAAGGAGGCGAATGGTTCAAAGTGCCGCAGGAGGCTTTGCTGGCATAGCCATAGCCAGTGCGCCCAGAAGAGTAGCCCAAACTGATTTGTTGGCAGGGCTCGCGGCTGACACAGGTGGGCACGAGCCTCGTGTCACAAGCAAAGCAGATGCTGTCGAAAGCGGGTGAAGTGCCGGAAATCCGACGGGGGAGTGGTTTCAAAGGGGTGGCTCATGGTCAGGTCAAACCATAGCTATGCCACCGAGCCTTACAGCCTGGAGATCTTCCCTGCTTCTGCCCCCACGTAGTTCCTGGGAAGGTGAAATCGGTTAAGTGCATGTGCGTGGGGGCTTCCCACTGCTTCACTGTATTGGTTAAGATCATTAAAAAGAAAAAAAACCACCCTAACCCTCAATTCACATAGCTATCTATTACAAACAAAAGCCCTAGTGTAGATACAGTAACACAGCAGATGTTAAAGAACCGGCAGTATTCTCCCCAGGACTTGACATTGGGCGGGGGGGGGGGGGCCATGAGCAGGGCGGCCTAAGGAGTTGGGGCGCCCAAGCCAAATTTTGATTTGGCGCCCCCTGCCATTTCATTCATGGAGTATGCAAATGGTTTTCCGAAGTGCATAAATCTCCAGCATCCGCCTGCAGTGGGATTTAAAGTGCACTCTGTCTACATGGCTTAAGCTGCAGGTTGACTAACAGTGCTTGAGCTACCAGGAAAGAGTTGAAGAGGCAGGAGCCAGCTTGAGCTTCAGGAGGGGATAGGCACCTAACAACTGTCACCTGAAGCCATGTCTGTCTCTTGCCTCACAGTAGAGCCAGCCCTGGATGTAGGGCAATATTCCCTCTAAGGGGCCAATACAGCTGAGCAACGTATGTTGCTCACTACGCGACCCCCCACGCCTGATCCTGCCCCCCCGTGGCCCAATCCTCATCCCCCAAGCTCCCCTGCCTGCCCGGCCTCCTGGCAGCGGAGGTGGAGCAGCCAGCCCAGCCCACCCCCAGCCGTCTGTGCCTCCTGGGGGGGGTGAAGGGGGCTGGTGCTAAGCACTGGTGTGCAGGGTTGGAGTCCTGGAGTGGCCCGCTCCCAAAGAGTATGGGCCATCATCCCCCCCCCCCCAGCCTGAATGAGCCTGATCCATGGCCCGGGGAGCTGGGGGCAAAGTGACCCAAACTCTTTGGGAGCAGGCCACTCTGGGGCCCCAACCCCACACACCGGAGCTCAGTGCCAGTCCCTTCCGCCCCCCTGGCAATGCAGGGTGGGCTGGGCTGGCTGCTCCACCCCAGCGCAGTGAGCCCATTTGGACGCCTGGAGGTGGCTGGGCACAAGCCCACCCACCACTAACACCCTTCCCCCAGCTTAAGGGGAGGTGGCCGTAGGCCTGGGGCCAACTGATTTCAGGGGGCAACTAATGAAAAACGGGGATGGGTATGGAGGTCAAAGGTTCAAAACTAGAGAATCAGAGGGGGACACTGAGCCCAGTGCAGTGAGGCCAGGTGGGCAGAGCAGCCTTCAACCCTGAAAGCCCCTCCTGGGAGTTGGAAGGGGGCAGTTAGGGCCCCCTTACCTGGCCACAGAAAGCAGCACACCTTGGCCCTGAGAATCTGTGCAGGCTCAGTGAGAGCTTACTCTGAGCAGGAGTTTTAAAAACTCCCAGCTCAAAGTCACTCTCTGGGCAGGGACTGCAGCTGCCAACAGCTTAGAGGGAATATTGGTGTAGGGGGAGGCGTACAGGGGGTTTTGAGGGTGCTCACCAAATTGGCATAATACTGTTACTAGATGACAACTGGGAGAGAGGTGTTGGGAAATTCTGGGTGGGTGTAGGAGGGGTATGTTATAGAAATCCCTGAGAACTGATTTCATTTCAAGTACAAACTGCCTCTCCCTTAAGGAGGTTTGCCAGTATAGCTCTCAGTACTGGTACACTGACAAACTCTTTCAAGTGTGGCCAAGGCCTAAATGGTTTAGGGCCAAACTGTGGCTAGGGAGCCACATGTGGCTCTTGAAAAGTGTGGCTCATGGAAGAATGTCAGCAAATCAATTTAGTGAGTAAAAGTATATGGCTATATGCCTCAGTGTGGCTCTTGAAGGTTTAATAATCAACTCATGTGGCTTTTGAGTTCCATAAGTTTGGCCACCCCTGGTTTAGAAAGTTGAACCCAAGGACTATACTATTCAGTGATAATGGAGCTGACCTTAAACTTTCATTCAGCTACATGGGTAAGTAAAGATTGCTCACCTGAGCAAGATTTTGAAGAATTCAGCATTACAAAAGAAAATGGGCTAGGACAGGTTGCTTTTATTATTTTTGCTGAGGATGACACTGACACTTGTTGCACTTGAAAGGACACCCCTCGTTGTGGGGGAGCAGCCCCCAGTCTGTACTCTGTAGGGCCTGAGTCTGAAAAATGCCTCAGTGCAAGGGGACAAGGTAAGCATGCATGGATGCACTCTGGCATGTCCTAACTTAGGTGTGCTTGAATTTGCAACCTTGGTACTGTTATTATAACTTTGTGTGCGTGTAACATCTTGAGCCAGTTGAAATAGGGGAATCACTTAGCAACGGTCAAAGTTGTGGATTAGGTTCCTGTGCCTGCTTCATTTTGCTGTAGCATGTTGTAACAGGCAGGATAAGATGGGTTTGTGTATCATATCTGGAGCAAGGATTCACCAAGGGCAAATCGTGCCTGACCAACCTGATTGCTTTCTATGATGAGATGACTGGATTTGTGGATTCAGGAATAGCTGTTGACATGATACACCTTGACTTTTGCAAGGCTTTTGATACAGTTTCCCACAGCATTCTTGTTGGCAAGTTAAGGAAGTATGGGATGGATGAGTGGACTGTAAGGTGGATAGAAAACTGGCTAGATCAATGGGCTCGGAGGGTAGGAATCAATGGCTCAATGTCTAGTTGGCAACCAGTAACGAGCGGAGTGCCCCGGGGCTGGTCCTGGGGCCTGTTCTGTTCAACACCTTCATTAATGATCTTGATGATGAGATAGATTGCATACTCAGTAAGTTTGCAGATGACACCAAGTTGGGGGGGATGGTAGACACGCTGGAGGGCAGGGACAGGATTTAAGGAGACTTAGACAAATTGGAGTGGTGGGCCAAAAGAAATCTCAAGAGGTTGAACAAGGGCAAGTGCTAAGTCCTGCACTTAGGATGGAAAAACCCCATGCACTGCTACAGGCTGGGGACTGATCAGCTAAGCAGCAGTACTGTAGAAAAGGACCTCAGGGTTATGGTGGATGGGAAGCTGGATGTGAGCCAACAGGGTGCTCTTATAGCCAAAAAGGCTAATGGCATATTGGGCTGTCTCCGTAGGAGTGTTGCCAGCTGTTGAGGGATATGATTATTCCTCTCTCTTTGGCACTGGTGAGGCCACATCTGGAATACTGTGTCCAGTTTTGGGCTCCCCACTACAAAAAGGATATGGGCAAATTAGAAAGAGTTCAGAGGAGGGCAACAAAAATTATTAGGGGGTTGGGGCACATGACTAGAGCCCTGCATGGATGCAAGTATGTGGATCCATATCCAACCTGCATTCGCAAGAAATGGCCTGTGAATATCTGTGTTGCATCCACAGATGAGGATATAATGTGGATATCCACAGATATCTGCATATTTGCAGGGCTCTAGCTCTGTGCAGATAAAAATATGTGGATCCATATCCGATCTGCATCCACAAGAAATGGTCCGTGGATGTGGATATAATGCAGATATCTGTGAATATCCACAGATTTGCAGGGCTCTACAGATGACTTATGAGGAAAAACTGAAGGAACTAGGCTTATTTAGCCTGCAGAAGAGAAGACTGAGGGGAGTTTTGATAGCAATCTTCAAATACATGAAGAGGTGCTCCAAAGAGGAGGGTGGTAGGCCATTCTCAGCAATAATAGAGGACAGAACAAGGAGCAATGGTTTCAAGTTATAGCTGGGGAGGTCGAGGCTGGATATTAGGAAAAACTTTCTCTCTAGGAGAGTGGTGAAGCATTGGAATGGGTTGCCTAGGGAAGTGGTGGCATTTCCATCTTTGGAGATATTTAAGGTCCAGTTAGACAATCCCCTGGCTGGGATGATTTAGTGGGACTGGTCCTGCTTTTAATAGGGGGGTGGACTAGATGACCTCATGAGATCCCTTCCAACCCTATGATTCTATAAGGTGAGCTCCATGCCAGGGCTGCCAGTTCCTGATTCTGGCCTGAGCGCGCCTCTGGCGCTGCTTTTGACCCCTCCTGGAGCCAGCAAAACAAACAAGGAGTCTGGTGGATTCTGGAGTCAGATGACCGTGGGAGACCCTGGGCCAGCTCCCACCCAGCCCTGCCTGCGGTGGGATCAGCTGGGCAACAGGCTAAGAGCTGGGACTGGGCCCCCATGCCCAGTTACCGCCAAGCTTTATTAAATACCTTTGTTAGTCTTTAAAAGTGCCACAGGACTCCTTGTAGATTGAGCTTTATTACAAAAAAAAAACCAAACAAGGAGTCTTGTGGCACTTTAAGACTAACAGATTTATTTTTTGCATGCGCTTTCGTGGGAGAAGATCCCACTTCGTTTTCTGAGCTTTATCACCCCCCTGACTGCACCACAACCACCCCCCAGTGCCCACCAGGGGCAGCCAGACACAAAACCCCGAGCCGCCCCGCCCAGCAGTGGGAGGGGAAATGGCATCCCGCCCCGCCCAGTAGCCCTGGCAACGAGCATGCGCATTTGCCGCTGCCCTCACTGTCCCGCCGATTGGGCGTCAGGGTCGCTAGTGCGCATGCCTTGTCTTGGTTGGTCATCAAGTCGCGCCGCAGACGCGCGAGCGACGCGCCGTTGTCAAGATGGTGGTGCCCGTGTAGCGGCTGCAGGCGCGCGGTGGGGAGCGCAGTGGTGACGTGACGTCAGCGGGGAAGGGTGCCGCGCGGGGCCAGGCCTGGCGGTGGGCAGCGCGTGGTGCGTGTTGCCGGGGAGACGGCTGGGCCTTGGGGGCTGGGGCCTGGTGCCAGCCACGTGCCTCTCGTGGCGGCCTTAACGCAGCGGCTTGCATTGAGCGCGTCTTTACTGCTGCTCCTGGAGGGCCCCAGCTCGATGCCGCTCGTTATGCAGGCGGTGCTGGGGGAGCACAAATGTGGGCTTGGCTGGCGGCTTCGCTCACTGCAGCGGGGTCTGGGGTTGCAAGAAATGTGTGTGGTGGCTCCGCCCCCCTCACGTGGGCTCACGGCAGCTGGGGTGGCCACTACCGAGTTTCCAGAGAGGACAGCCGGCCCCTGGCACGGCTGAGGAAGAGGGGCTGACATGGGTGCTGGCCCTGTCAGAGCCTAAATCAGGGGTCTCAAACTCAAATCACCATGAGGACGAGTACAGGGCCTCGTGAGAATTAGTATATTAAGCTGAGGGTTGCACTGAAACCTTTCTGTACAACTGTATTGCAAATATTGATGATGGCGGTGTTGCGAGCCTCAGGAGATAGCTTTAGGGGCCGCAGGTTTGAGACCCCTGGCCTTAAATATGAACCGTTCTATGGTTGTAAACTTGTTCCTTTTCGGTGTCCTGTTGTCACATGCCCCGTTGTTCTTGTGTCACTAAGGGTCGCTAGCAGTGCCTGCCAAATGCCTCACCTTCAGCTCATCAGTTTATTTTGTGTACTTCCATCCTCTGTGCCTGTCCAGCTCATCTTCTCTCCAAAGCGAGTAGTTCCTGTCGTTTTTCCTCTGACTATGTCTGGAAGGCTAGGCACTCCTAATAAACTCTTTGATTACAGCTCCCTCTATGGCTGCATTCGTTTAATAGCTCTTTGGTGGATTGTATTTCTCCAGTTGCTGCATTACTGACGCCATGAGAAATCTGAAGTTGCTGTGCACCCGAGAGTATGGGCCTGTCCAGACTCTGGGGAGTCCTCAGTGTTTCTGTCTCCGTGCAGACCAAGGGACGTTGCTGATTGGTTCAGAATTTGGGATCCTGGAACTGGACCCTGCCGTTCAGGGGGTGAGTTTCTGGTGGAAGTTCCAAGGCTTTGTTTTAGAGCTGTTTTCCTGATGCTAACTGTGGGTTTGAACTTGCAGGATGGCAAATACTTTCATCCTCATTTTATTTAGTTGTTGTTCAGAGCACTCTGCTCATTGTAGATTGGGCCTGATGGCCATTTGTGTCTGTGTTTTTTTGTTTTGACTAATATCTAAGAGCAGTAGTTTGAATTTGCATTGTTGGAAATGGGTTCTGCTGCTAATAATCTTGTTGTGCAGCTGCAGGGTCTTGTCTTCATGCTGCTATAAAGATTATATAATGTGTTTTGATTGTAAACTACTTAGGGTCCTTGTCCCCGCTAGGCTCTGTACAGCAGGGAGTGCCCATTGGAGCCTTCGCATAGGCTTTATTTAGCGCTGACATTATAGCAATGTATGGTACATCTGCCCTGAAGAAACAGCTGGCAGTCTAAAAGGCAGATGTGGATGCTGACAGTATAGAAGACAGATGTCCTTGTAAAGTTGTGTACTCTATCCAATTCAATTCTCTTCTGCCACTGCATTCTGATGGTGCTGAAACAGGACAGGAAGCGAATGATCACTGAATTCATAAGTAGGCTTTTCGATTGGTGCCTGGTGAAATTTCCCTTTTTACTGTACAGGAATGGTAGGAGTCAATGGAGCTGCACGGACACCATACAAATGGTATTAAGAGCCATTATTTTTGACTGTTTAGGTGAGCTTCATAAACAAAAGAATTGTGGTGGACATCAGCTTATCCACCAGTGAACTCCTCTGGAGCCTGTTCTTGCAGTTTGCAGGAGATCCTCAGAAGCTCAGCTTAGTAGTTGCTCTTCAGAAGGCTCCTAGAGGCTGTGGCTCTTTGTTTTTAAGAGTCAGTTTTGTATATGGGTAAATGGAGGCCCAGATAGAGCAAGTGTATTTCTCACATATGCAGTCTGTGCAAGAGCAACCGTCATACCCGAGAACCCTGACTTCCAGTTTCTTCAGCTATTGGACATGTTGCCTTGTAACTAGTGCCTCAAGTTCTCTTGGCTTGTAAAGCACCCAGATGCCCAAGGGGGTAAAAACATCTGAGGTGCATTATCAGGCTCATTCAGGCTTTGGATGCTGCTTCCTTTTGTTTCCTTGGTTACACACTCCCATTGAGTGTCTTGGCTGTCCTCAGACAGACTGGATGCACCTTTCCTCTCCCATTTATCACGGTTCTCGAGTACAGAAGTCATTATGATATAAAGGGACACAGCTAAGTATTTCAGTTCTGTGCCCTGCATGTTTCCAATTTCCAAAGGGGCAGCTAGTTACTCTAGTTCAATGAAACAAACAAACAGAGTGCCCCAGGGCTCCTTAACACTAACAAATATATTTATCACACGAGCTTTCGTGGGAAGAAATCCCACTTTGTCAGGTGCTTTTTTGGTGCCATGTAATGAGGAAGGATACTTCTGCAGAGTCTCTATCATACTGATTCTAGTGATGACATCAGTTTGAAATCTTTTGAGTTACAAAAAACAAGCTGTCATTAAATATGCTCGTCCTGCCTGTGATACATTCCCACCCCTGCCAATGTTTGTGGCTTTACAATCAGTTTTGGGTTTATCATTGCTTTTCTCCCCTCAGTTGCTGTGTGTCAGGCCCACAGGTGGGGAAGATGGATAGATTTGTACAGGAAAAGTAGTCAAACTGGCTCTGAAAAGAATGTTTTCCTACGAGCCTCGTAAACAAACTAAAGAAGGGGAGAGCTCTCATCTCTAATCTTCTAGCTTTAGTACTCTGATATGTAGTTTGTAAAACTGGTGTGTGAAAACATTTCACTCTTGTATTTAAGGTAATGCTAGTCCCCTAATGTCTGTTTGGTCCTTCAGAAATCCTGGAGCAAATTCAGCAGAATCTTTTATCCTCTTTATTTCCTTTTGAATGGCACTTAATGGGACACATTCCGGACAAGAATGTTGTTATTGATTTGAAAAGCAGTGAAATATTCTCTTGTTTCTGAAAATAAAACCAGTTATTTCTCTGTCTGATGTCTGAGTTGCCTGGCTCAGTGGTGGTGAGTGCCCTTAAATCTTACTGCTCCATGCAAGATAACATGTGTGTAGTCTTTCTCGGTGGTGTTGAGTGCTGAGTATTTATAGGTAAATGCACCATAGAGTATTTGTGTAAATCCTAACAAAGCAATATGTGCTCTTTCTGGCTAGGTGGCAAATGATATTTCTTTGACTGCAGAGGGTTTTCTGCCAGAGGATGGAAGTGGCCTCATTGTGGGCATTGAAGATTTGCCAGATCAAGAATGTGTGTGTGTTGCTACGGCAGCTGGAGATGTTATACTGTGCAACCTCACCACAAAGCAGGTAGGCTGGAAAGTAAAAGGGAAAGTCATGGTTCTTGGGGATTCAAAGGAAAGTGCTGACTGCATTACATGCTTCTCTGAAGCCAGTGATGTGCATTGGGCCATAGCTTGCCTTCATTTGTAGCCACGTAGCCCTGCTGGATTCTGTGACGTTTCTTGTGTGTAACTGAGGGTGGAATGTACATAACTTGGAAATGTTGGTAATTCAGTTAATTCGGTGACAATCAAAAATAACGTATTGAAATGGTGCCTCCTCTTCAGTGTCTGTATCCTGCTGAAGTCAGATAGTTTAACCTCAGAGCAAAATATTATTAAAAACAAATTTATAAACCTAACATTATTAGTTAGTGCAGAATATCTTCAGGTATCATTAATGTTAGACTCATAGGCCAGATCTACACTGACTGAAGAATTCGGCAGCAGTCAGAGGGAGCTGTCTAAAATAACTTGCGTATCTCTTGAGGTTAAAGTATAATTTGGCGGGCCCCAGAACCCTTCTAGATTTCTGGGCCCCCTTCGCGCATGTCCCAGCCTCCTTCACAAACCCCAGTTACTGCCCCCAAAATGCCTACCCACGCTTCAGACCCCTCTTTTCCCATGTCCTCCTCAGCCCCATTCCCTAAATGCCTGCCCTGCTGCCAGCTCTCTGTGCTCCCTGAGACACCCCAACTCCCTCCCTAAACTCTTTCCATGGTTGTGCATGCCTGACCCCCCTCCCGCTTACCTGGCCACTGGAGGGCTTATTTCTGGCTATGCCACAGGCTGCTTCTGCCACCCTGAGCATGCTCAGGGCAGGAGATTTTAAATCCACCAGCCTGATACAGTTCCCTGCCTGTAGAGGCTGGTACTGCTGGCCGTGTGCGGTTGGCCATGCTGCCTGGGGGAGTGAGTGTCAGGGGCTGTACTGCCATGCTGCTTAGAGGGAACATTAAACTGGGCTCCCCTAAAAATAGGCCCAGCATTCCAGGACTCCTAAAAATAGAAAATGGAGCCAGAACGCTGCGTTCTGAGACCTACTGTTTTAAATGGTGGGCCCCGGAATGCTGCGTTCTGGCTCCATTTTCTATTTTTAGGGGCCCCAGAATGACGTCCTAGGCTGTTCTGGCTTACTTTAACCCCTGCGTATCTCTCTTTGAGTCGCTAACACCTACATACCGTGGTGTCTCCACTGTCCTGAGTTGAAGGGATATGCCATTCCTTTGACTCAGTGCTACTCTTAAGGGGGTGGACTTGCTGTGTTGACTTCCACTGATTGGACTCTTGGTGGACTCTTCAGTGACTGCTCAATCAAATCAGAAAGATTGAACTGATAGTTGCGAATTTGCCACCATCAGTTAGACGAGGCCATAGAATGCTGTTCGATGTAGAGGAACAAATGGAAGAAAGGAAAATGGCAGGATATAGACTCTAGCCTTTGGAAAAGCAGATTTTAAGTCCCTCAGGGAACTTATTAACAGGATCCCCTGGGGGGCAAATATGAGAGGGAAGGTAGGTCAAGAGAGGTGGCACTGAGGGAGCTGGCTGATGTGATTGCAGAGCCCTTGGTCATTGTCTCTGAAAACTCATGGCAATTGAGGAAGGTTCCAGATGGCTGGAAAAAGGCAAATATAGTGCCTATCTTCATTAAAGGGAGAAGGAGCATCCTGAAGAATTATAGATTGGTTGGCTTCACCTCCATCCCCTGAAAAATCATGGGGTGAGTCCTCAAGGAATCCATTTTGAAGCACTTAGAGGAGAGGAAGGTGATCAGGAACAGTCAGCATGGATTATTCACAAAAGGCAAGTCATCTCTGACCAACTTGATTGCTTTCTATGGTGAGATGACTGGCTCTGTGGAGGTGGGGAAAGATGTGGACATGATTGACTTTAGCAAAGATTTTGATATGGTCTTCCATGGTATTCTTATCAGCAGGTTAAGGGAGTCTTGTTTGGATGAATGGACCGTACAATGAATAGAAAGCTGGCTCAATGGCAGTCATCAGTAGCTTGAGGTCTAGCTGACTGGCAACTGGTATTAAGTGGAGTGCCCCTACGGATTGGGCCTGCTTGGAGCAGCTAGAGAGACTAGCTAACCTCCTGAGGTCCCATCCAACCCTCATATTCTGTGATTCTATGTTGTTTAAAGTGAGGTTTCCCAACTTTTGTGTTGACACCAAAACTTGGGTCACTGGAATGTTTCAAAGGGTCACATGGCGGCTCCTGTGACTCCTGTCCTACAAGGCAAACTGGATTCATCTCCCTGCTCCGAGCACTGCAGCCTCTGAGATACCACCACCACTGAGGTTTGGCACATCCATCATGGTGACGGGAGTCTGAGTAGGCCAAGTTTGGGTGAATGGCAATGCAACACCATGAGCCAGGTCCCAACTCCATTCTCACCGATTTGGTTCATTTCTGGGGAGGTGGGGCTGGGGGGAAAGCTACTGAGTAATGCTGCAACCCTGGTGGTTGCTCCTCCCCCTTGTTATTTACTGGGTTGCAGCAGGTTATCAACATTTACAAATGGGTCCTGGGCCTAAAAAGGTGAAGAACCACTGATTTATAGGATTCACGCTTTACATTCCACCATAAAGATAATGAAATGGCTGCTAGACAGCACTGATGAAAAAACAGTTGTTTAGCCCAAGAAATAGGACCCGGGGAATGGGATTTCAGGCTTTTTTGGGGGTGTGCTAGAGTGGAGGGTTGGATTCTAGCCCATGCTCAGCTATGGATTTGTGTGCAGTCTTGGGTTAAAACAAGCAAGGAATCATGTGGCACTTTTAAAGACTCATAATTTTATTTATCTCATGAACTTTTGTAGGTGAATTCCACTTTGTCAAACACTGTCTGACAAAGTGAGATTCACCTACAAAAGCTCACGTCATAAATGAAATTGAGTCTTTAAAAGTGCCACAGGACTCCTTGTTTGTTTTTTCTGAACTAGACTAACACAGCTGCCTCTCTGAGTCTTGGACTGGTTACTTAAACTTGCTAGAGTCCTAGCTACAGTGATGCTTCATGAAGATCTGCTATTACACTCCAGGTGATGCGGCCACAAATGAATTATCTGTAAAGGCAGTGTTGGAGTAGGTAGGGCATTGACCAGTGTTGGGTGATGCCCTGGCTGGCACTCGAATCACTGCTGTTGCCATCTCAACCAACTTTACTCATGTTTGGCATGTTTTGCAAATGTCACTTAAACTTAAGATAACTATCCTAAGTGAAGACTGCATATTGTACTGTCATTTAATGTATGAAAGATTGAGTCTAGAGCATGTATTAACAGCTTGTCTGGAGAGCCATTTTCTGGCATAAGCACTAGGGCCAGACTTAAGGTTTAGCTAGTATGTCTTGGATTTTCAGACTGATTTCTCAGCCTGAATGTTGGTTTAATGCTTGCTTGTTTTGCTTGGAATGTATTTTGATGTCCTGAAATTCACTGGGAATGTATTGAGGCTCCATGTGTGTAAGACTGAGTCATTCTGCAGGTGTGTGGTGTTTCCATTTTCTTCACCAAAAAGGAGTGTGGCCTGTCATGAGCATTGCCATCTCCCCTCGCTTCTTGTGAAATGAGAACACCACATTAAAGAAAAACTCAGCTTTTTTTGTTGTTGTGTTGTATGCGTGTCACCCATATGTACACAAATATCTCAAAACTGCTCATTACTCTCTTACAGCTGGAATGTGTTGGGAGTGTGGACAGTGGTTTGACCACCATGAGCTGGAGTCCTGACCAGGAGCTTGTCCTGCTGGCTACAGGTGCAGATAGTGATTTGTTTGTAAACTCTGTTGAGCAAATACAAGACAGTTTAGCACAACCTTGCATCTGTGTTCATAGGTCCAAATTTTGCCCCTTTGCTCACCCTGAGCTGTGCTGGTGCGATCTAGTTACCTGACCCTAAAAAATCGAGGCATGTGTATTCTGGTTCAGCAGCTTAACAGATTTCTGTCTTGGAAATAAAATCTGATGTTGCATTCTAAAAAGCTGGGATAGTAGTGTTGAATTCCTTGTGGCATTCTTCATAGCAGAAATTGCTTCTCTTCCTTTGTTTTAGAAGCAACTGCAAAAGATAGTGTTGGAGGCCAGAAAGGATAACTGGGTGATCTAGTCTAATGTCCTGTATAGCACCAACCACTAATGCCACCTAGCACCCACACCCAAAACCTAATAACTAAAATTGGTTTCCTGAGGGCTGTAATACCTTGGTCTAAATTTGTGTTCCACAGACAGATCAGGAGGGACCAAGGTGTAGTGCAGTGGCAAGGAATTGGTCAAGTGAGATACACGTACATAACCTTGACAAGTGATTCACATCCCATGGTGCAGAAGGCAAAAAAATCCCAAGGTGTGATCTGGAGGAAAATTCCTTCCTGACCCCATATATTGTGTTCAGTTAAAGCCTGAGCATATGAGTAAGAACCAGCTACCCAAGCACCTGAGAAAGAGACTGCTTGGTGCAGAGATGACCCATACCTGCTGACAGGGGGTACAACAACAGAGTGATGGCAGCTGCTTCAGCAGATGTTGCTGAGCCTGCTCGGTCTGGGTGAACATGCTTTGTACGTGCAAGTAGCAACTCTGGAGGGGCAAGTAACCTCGGTGTTGCCTCTAGGTGGTATCAACTCAGAACACCAGTCTATCTGAGCCATGGCTGTTTCCAGTGCTTCAGAGGAAGGGGACAACCTTGTGTGAATGTTTGGGGGTGGGGGGTGGAATCCCTTCCTTGTACCAGTTGGTGACCAGCTGAAGGTCTGAAGCATGAGATTTTTAGGACTGTCTGACCGGGACCCAAAGGGACCCCTAACAGCTGCCAGGCTCTGCGATAGAATTCCACTCCTACATATTTCCAGCTTTTTCTGAAAACTAATTGTTTGCCTGCACAGCTCCTAGTGAGAATGTCAGAACCTCACCCCTCTGATGGTTAGAAGCCTTTTTCTAATTTCCACCTTGAATTCATTCATGGCCAGTTCATATCCATTTCTCCTTGTGCCAACTTTGTCCTTCATCTTCAATAGCTCTTCTCTCTACCTATTATTTACTCCCTCTGCCTTTCATCTCATGAATTCATAGAGAGCAATCCCCTGTCATTATTTTGCTGTGCTTAGCATGCCAAACTCTTCCAGTCTCCCCTCAATGATAGGCCCTCCAGTCCCGATTATCTTAGGAACACTAATCTGCACCTGTTCTAGCTCTGTATGAGGTCTTACCAGTGGTTGCTACTTCTTTCTCTCTGTGGGAAGTGCCCCCCCCATATATTATAGGATCATATTTGCTTGTTTTGCAGTTTCATCACATTAGTGGCTCATTGGCATCCTATCATTAACAGACACATGCAGCCCTCTTGCCTTCTCTCACTTCCAGCTGATGAGCACTCAGCTGATAGATTTTTTTTTTAAAATCCTAAATGTATTACCTTACACTTTGCACTATTAAATTTCAACCCATTTCATTTGGGCCTTCCTGTATAATATTCCAATCACACTTTGTATTAATGATACCTCCCAACTTTGTATCAGAAAATCCTGGAACTATCAGGCTGGAAGGAGTCTCAAGATGCCATTTCCCTGTACTGAGGTGGGACCAAGTTAAACCTATAGCAACCCTGACAAGTGTTTGTCCAACTTAAAAACCTCCAGAGATGGGATTCCACAATTCCCTTGGAAACCTATTTCAGAATTTAACTCTCCTGTTATTTGCACACTAGGACTCCCCACCTTTATCTGAGTCTGTAGGGTGCAAGGCACAACCCAGTTAAGGCACCTCTACCTTTTACCAATCCATATGGCTGTGGGGTAAAGGCACCTGCCCTTACCCAATTCATGGTCTAGGGCTCTGGTTACCCATTCTGAGGCTATAGGGCTCCAGGTGAAACTTGGTTAATTGAAGTACCCACCCTTTCCCAATCCATAGAGCTTCTGGCATAATTCTCTGCGGGTTTGCAGCATCTTTTACCAGTAAAGTAGCCTTTACTGTCAAAGACTAGGTGCCCTCAACTCCTACTAATTTGAGTAGCAGCATTGGTTTTGTTGTGGAAACACTTACAGCACCTGTCCTCCTCAAGGACGTTACTGTGATTGCATTTACCATTATTAACTTTTACTGCTTGGGCATTCATGTGCTGCATTCAAAATTCTGCCCATATTGGTGCCACAGACAGGTAATGCAGTGCAACGTAACTTCTGTGCTGCCTTTGCTACAAATTGCATTCAAAATACATGAAGCATGAAACCAAAGCAGCTGCAGCGTTAACATTCCATAGGCTGTTTGCTTTTTGTGGCAAAGGATGGGACATACTACAAAAAATAATGAAGACTTTGCACAGGGTGAAATAGCACTGTGGTTTTACAGTTATGATAGTTAAGGTGGAGAATGCAAGATATGTGCTGGTTTTTGACTAGACCTTCAGCGTTACTGCATTGGAGGTGTGGTTTTGCTCTAAGATCTTCTTTACTTATGCTAGTCAGATTTCAAGATGGGTTTCAAAGAAGTGTTCAAGAACTGTCTGCTCCTGACTCTTCCTGCCAATTTTTGTGGCTGTGCAGTTACATTTTCTTCTTGTTGGAAGGGGTCTTTTTCCTCTCCTTTTGCTGTGTGACGGATGCACACAAACAAGGAAACTGAATTCAACCTGCTTTCTGTTACTGGTGAGCAACACACACAGTTTTTAATCCAGGCTTGTATGTTTACCATGCAGGTCAGCAAACTCTTATTATGATGACAGAGGATTTTGAACCAATTACTGAAAGGGAGATCCATCAGGACGACTTTGGGGAAGGTAAGTTATTGCAGTGAACACAAAGACACTCAAAAGTATTTCACTGTTATCTCATAAAAATGAATGAAATGGGCAAATAGACTTTAGTGAACTCCATCCAGGAGACAACAAGATAACTACTGTCACTTAGAGCTAAGTGTTGGTATTTTCATGGCCCTAAATGTCAGACTTGCTGGAAAGATGTGGTGCCATATGTATCGTTAGGAAATGCATCCCATAGACTAATTCCAGGAGCTTATCCTAAAAACTTGCTCCATAGTCTGGGAAGGCAATGTTGCATTGGATTGGATTTGTCTGTCATGCAGTGTCATTTTGGAAGTCTTCAGATATTGCAATTGTCTCCTTTGTAGGAAAGTTCATCGCTCTTGGCTGGGGTAAAAAAGAAACCCAGTTCCATGGATCAGAGGGCAAACAGGCAGCTCATCGCAAGCAAACGGTACTGTACTGATGTGCAGTGTTTCCATGTCACACAGATGGGTCAGCTGTACAGAGAAAGCCACTGTATTTCCCTCAGTGCTATGTGGAGGAATGATGTTCACTTTCTTCTGCTTCTTCCCCGGCATTCTGTCCCTTTTTTCTGCTCATCTCCTCACTTCATTTGTTCTCTTCAGCTGAGTTAAATCAAACACCTATTTCTTCTCTCTCTACTTCACTATTGCCATATTGCATGCCTATAATGCTGACTTAGCACCTGACATATTAGGAGTGGACACAACAGGCTTTGCCCATAGTTCTGCCTGGGCTTCAGCTTGCCCATGCTTCCTGTCATAAGTCCCTGTCATCTTAGCAAAACTTTAACTGTTTGTATTAAAACTTCCATGCAAGACACATGCTTCACTGGTTTTTCCCAAGTTTCACCTAACAGAGCTCGGTTGTTTTCTGAATTTGAAGCTGGGGAAGAATATGTTGTTTTGCCCAACTCTTAAAGTATTTACTGCTGTTTCATTGACAGAGTCTGTCACCCCCAAACTTTGGGGCACAGAACTTAAATTTGGCAGAGCCTTTGTGTTGAGGATGTGCCATTTGTAGTTTCCATGAAAATTCATGCACATTTGGCCAGCTTGCAAGCCTTCCAGAAATCTTATTTTTTTTTTTTTTTTTCTTTTTTTGCACATAGAATCATAGGGTTGGAAGGGACCTCATGAGGTCATCTAGTCCAACCCCCTGCCAGAGGCAGGACCACTCCCACTAAACCATCTCAGTCATGGTTTTGTCCAGCTGGGCCTTAAACACCTCCAAAGATGGAGATTTCACCACCTCCCTAGGCAGCTCATTCCAATGCATCACCACTTGCCTAGTAAAAAAGTTTCTTCTAGTATCCAGCCTCTATCTCCCTAACTGTAACTTGAGACCATTGCTCCTCATTCTGTCCTCCGTTACTACCGAGAATAGTCGAGCTCCCTCCTCCTTGGAGCATCCCTTCAAGTAGTTGAGGGTTGCTATCAAATCCCCCCTCAATCTTCTCTTCTGCAGACTAAATAAGCCTAATGCTTTCAGTCTTTCCTCATAGGGCTTGTGCTCCAGCCCTTTAATCATCTTTGTTGCCCTCCTCTGAACTCTCTCTAGCATGTCCCTGTCCTTTTTGTAGTGAGGAGCCCAAAACTGAACACAGTATACTAGATGTGGCCTTACCAGTGCAGAATAGAGGGGAATGATCACATCCCTTGATCTGCTGGTAATACTTTATTTGATGCAGCCCAGTATGCCATTGGCCTTTATGGCAGCAAGATTACACTGCTGACTCATATCCAGCTTCCCATCCACCATGACCCCCAGGTCCTTTTCTACACTGCTGCTACTTAGCTGAATGTTCCCCAGCCTGTAGCAGTGCATGGGGTTTTTCCATCCCAAGTGCAGGTTTTTACACTTGTCCTTACTGAACCTGATAAGATTTCTATTGGCCCACTGTTCCAATTTATCTAGGTCTCCCTGAATCCTGTCCTTGCCCTCCAACGTGTCTACCGTTCCCCCCAGCTTGGTGTCATCCGCAAACTTACTGAGAGTGCAGTCTATTCCATCATCCAGATCATTGATGAAAATGTTGAACAGAACCGGCCCCAGGACTGACCCCTGGGGCACACCACTCGTGACTGGTTGCCAGCTAGACGTGGAACCATTGATTCCTACACACTGAAACTGTTGATCTAGCCAGTTTTCTGTCCACCCTATAGTCCACTTATCGAACCCATACTTCCTTAATTTGCCAATGAGCATGCTGTGGGGAACTGTATCAAAAGCCTTGCTAAAATCAAGGTATATCACATCAACAGTTCTTCCTGCATCTAGAAAACCAGTCATCTCATCACAGAAGGAAATGAGATTGGTCAGGCATGATTTACCCTTGGTACCCATGATTTACACATGCTCCTCCGAATTGTTAAAGTTCAGCAGCTAACTTTTCTGAAGACCCAGTTTGTTTTGAGCATTCTCTGTTCCCTTGCAGCTCCCACATGCCAGCTGAACTGCCCATGCATTGTCCCATATTACAGGGACAAGCAGAAATTTTCTCACAGTCATTGCAAGGGCTGCTGTGGCTCCAGAGGTGGGGTAGATGAGGGGGTGACTGAAACAGGCTGGGTAAGGAGACTGAGACAAGATGCCTGGTGGAATAGATTTGAGCTGGGGTGAGGGGAAGTCTGCAGCAGGTTTGGGGTGTCCCCATGGGGAGATAAGGACTGTCTGGACAAGGAGACTGGGCCTGGGATGTGGAATGTAGGGGAGCAGAGGAGACTGGCATTGGGACTATTACTGATGGCAGCAAAATCACCGCCGTCAGCCTGGCATTCCAGGAGCACTTAGCAATGAGTCTGAACTCACTGCTGTGCTCCTGGAAGTCAGCTCCATAAGTCCTGGGGGCCAGGAGGTGTAAGGGAAAGCCAACCGCAAGGTGTTTGTGGTCGGCTTTCCTGAGTGTCCTGGTGGCTAAGAAAGTCGCCACATTTACACAAGGGATTTTATTTGCCTTGTGTAGATGCTGGTCGACTGCTGCTGAAAACCAGCCTGAGTGTAGGCTAGGGTTAAGAGCTATGAGGTGGAAGAAACAAAACAGGGATGGGTTGGAGAGTACAGTGCAAAAGCAGTCAGGCTTTAGGGGAAATGGACAGAAGAGTTTTTTAGTTGGAGCTTGCTGCAAGGAGCCTAGTCCCAGTAGAGGATGAAAACCTACTTTTGTGAGCTGTTACTCAGTTAGTGTAAGTGGCAGAGGTCTGTGCAGTGGGTCTAAGATTCCAGGCCTGCTCATAGCCTGTGTGGGTTTCAAATTCAGTGTGATAGCATGTGGGGGAATTTCTGTTTTCTCCAATCACCTTCCTGAACACTAGGAAACTGCCCACAAAATGAAGTTAAACACCAAGAGGGCAAAGTCAAGCTCGAAAAAACTAGAATGAAGGTTACCCATGCAGCCTTAACGCTGACCCCTTGTGTATCTACATTATGATAACATCAATTACATGATCATGTATGGTTTTTTTCCTCCCCCCACAGAACTCCTAGGACAGTGCTGACTTAATGAGAACTATTTTGTATTTTATTTTATCCTTATAATTCAATGTGGGTCTCATTGCTTTTTTTTTTTTCTTCACTGTTCAAACTGTTGTGGAGGTAGAATTCTGACTTTCCTCATGGGTTCTTCTCTGGCACTCATCACTAAAACAAATGCTTCCAAAACATTAACAAAAATGCATCTCACAGGGTGCTGTGATGATACCATGCTATTGGGAATTGAGGCTCAGAGATAAAAGCCAACATTTCAAAAGATTCCACTGATTTTTGGGTGCCCAATATGGAGCACCTCATTCTTCAGAGTACCTACTGTTGTGTAGTTCTTTGTAGGTTCACAGCGCCACTCTCCTTGACCTGAGTAGCAGCTGAAAGTGACGAGCACTTCTGCAGATCAGAGCCCAGCATCTCGCATCATGCGCCCAGGAAATGAGGTGCACAGTTAGTGATGGATCATCCGTGAATGGCTTTGTGTCAGTGACTTGCCTGGCATTGCAGAGGAACCCTGTTGCAAAGGGGTGGATAGAACCCAATTCTCCAGGATGGCATTCAGCTGCTCCATTCATGAGACCAGCCTTTCTTGTCCTGTAGTTCCTTGCCTCACTCACCATACACCTTCCAACTTCTGCAACCCATCAGACAGGATCCCACAGACAGCAGCCTCCTACAATACATAGCCCTGATTCTCCCCTAGAGCAGAATCTATCCGGTGCACTGAAAAAGGCAGGCACCTGTGGCTAAAATGGAGGTGGACGTTGTTAAAAGCTGTAGCTTAATGCAGATGCACAAAGGAACTGAATTAAGGTTGCACAGGCAGCCTTAATAGTGGTGTTTCCTAACTGTTGAATGCTTAACTTTGCCACCTTTGTGTTCTTTTCGCACAGAAGTGGTGCTGCTGCTGCTGTAATTAACCAGCTAATGGGCTCTTACAAAGAGCAGGGGTATTCAGTACTTTCCTGTAGCCAAAAGGCATTTCAGCCACTGCTGTTTCAGACTTGCACCTGATCCTTTGGTTTTTCCCTATCACTTCAGGAAGTGCCACCTGCTTCCTCCTTGGATGATGGCCGACCCCGAGTCACCTGGAGAGGAGATGGGCAGTTTGTAGCAGTGAGTGCCGTGTGTCCACAGACAGGTATGGGATTAGGCTGCCTAGCCCCAAATTGAAGTACTTACCTGTGGCAGAGTGGACGACTTCATCAAGCTGGCAAAGCCTCCTTACTTTGTTGGATTTAGTAGCAGGCAGTTAAAGAAACAGCAGGAGGTTTTTTCTTTCCATTTTGGGCCTGGTTTTCAGTATAGATGGGTCTGGTCTGGGTCAAACTCTGGACCTGAAAAACCCTTGTATTGAGAGACATGGGCCTGAATTCTGACTTGATGGCTCAGCTCTTTCTCATCTTCCACTGACCGAATTGTCTGCATCTCAGGCCCATATTGTGAAATTAACCAAGGTAAGAATTGGTGTGATGGCTTTTGCACAAGGGCGGGGAGGGGAGGGCTTCTGCCACATCCTGCAGAGCAATGGCTAGAATCATTGGTGTGTTCTGTTCCTCCCTCCCTCCTTCTCTACTGCAAGCTAGGAGCAAAGTTTCAAAACTATGATGCTCTGAATGCAAACCTTCCCCACCTGCTCCTCCTACCCATTAGAAACACCCAGCTTGTGTGGCTTTTAGCTTGGTTTCCAAACACATTAGGGGAGAGGAAGCAGCTGGCTCTTGCTAACCGATAATGTGCTGTTAACAAATTTCTAATAACTAACTTCACTTGTTCTGATCAGAACCTTAGTATGGGTTCTGGCAGATAACACTGTGTTTCAGTTAAAGGCTTGTCCTCACACACAGGGTGTCAATAGAATCTCTTAACTTAAGGGACCAAAGTCTGCAAGTTAGATGGTCCTGTGAAGGACCAGATCCCAGCCTTCTTCATTTGTTACCAACAGCATGGTTGTATGTTCTGTCAGAACATGGAACTGCTACCAGAGAAGTTGGCCTTCTAAACTAGGTGTGGCCAAACTGTGGCTTGGGAGCCACATAGAATAGAATCATAGGGTTGGAAGGGACCTCGAAAGATCATCGAGTCCAACCCCCTGGGAATTGAGCCCAGGACTTTCTGCATGTTAAGCAGAGGTGCTACCCACTACACTATTAGTTTTACACCCATTTGCATTTATTTTCATTCCATTCTGCAAGTTCGCCCATCTTCAAAGCATCTGATGAAGTGGAATTTTCTCCAACAAAAGCTCATGCAAAAAAATAAATCTGTTAGTCTTGAAGTGCCACACGACTCCTTGATTTTTGTTTTTTTGTTTTTTTTCCTGGACTAAACTAACACAGCTATCCCTTTGGAAATTGTCCAATGTTGGCCCCTGCAAATAGGTTAAAAAACAAGATGCTTATTTAGGGAAACTGAAGCAAATCTCTATCTGGACAGGCCACACTGCTTTACTTTAACCTGCTCCCAGCCAGCTTCACCTGAATGACAGATGCACAGAACATGCGGCTCTTGAATGAAAAAGTGTGGCTCCCAGAAAAATGTCAGCAAATCAGTTCAGGAAAGCAGTCCCAGCGTAGGAGTTCAGGAGTGGTTGGGACAGTGGGGCAAAATGGTGGCATGGTCAGGGATGGTGGGGAGAAGCATGGCATGGTCTGGATTTTAAAAAACTCGCCACTAGCCTGCAGTCTTCTACATCAAGCAGCAGCTAAGTTTTACTGTATAGGCATATTTTTCATGGTAACAGTAAGTAATTATTAGAATCTGACATTAGTAGGATCAATATTTGCCCTCTTCTTAAAATAAAATTAAAGTGTGCAATGAATTTTAATAGTAATTTTGGAGTAGGTAAAAGTATATGGCTGTATGCCTCAGTGTGACTCTTGAGTTCCATACGTTTGGCCAGCCCTGTACTAAACAGTTTGGATTTTGACCTTCCTTTGTTTCTAATATTTCAAAAATCAAGTAGGCCCCTTTTCTCATCGGACCAACACATGCAAAGAGGTAGTCGCAAGCCAAGCTGTTTCTTAATTGTCACTAAACTGTTCAGCACGTCTCAGAGTGGGAAAGGAGCTTGCTTTTAGAATCTGAACTCTCAAATGCCAGGGCACGTGAACCTCTGTCTTCTCCAATAATTCTTTGGGTATAGAACATGCATGAGAAATAACAAGCAGAAGAGTTATTTTATGATGCTGTAGGCTGGGGAATGGTCAGATCAAATGGTACAACTTTGTGCACTAGTGACTCACAGCTGTGTCGTCAATGTGAACTGCCCAGCAGCTCCAATGAGCCTGTCTGGAACTGCCAGCTCCTGTGGGAGGTGCTTGTAGTTCACATTTGTGCTCTGGCCCTTTATGGGGAAATTTGTCCTTTCAAACCCCACTCCATAAAAAGCAGAGGACACTTCTTCTGCATTCTTTCTTTTTCCCTTCTCAGCTTCACCCTCGTTTCACATGTGCAGGTGCCCGGAAGGTGAGAGTGTGGAGCAGAGAGCTGGTACTGCAGTCGACAAGTGAGCCCGTCCCAGGACTAGAACAAGCTCTAGCCTGGAAGTGAGTAATGACTAGCATGTATTTCAGGTGGATGGGTTTGTTTTTGTTCACTAGCTGTGGTGTTTCCTTAGCATCTGTCAGAGCTTGAAGGGTTTTTCCCTTCTTTGTCTTCCCACTTTGAGCAGCCCTCCTAGTCAAACATGAAAGGGTGAAGAGCCATTTAGGGCCAGTCATTCCTGTTTCCCAAGACAGATCCCCCTTCCATTCAGGAACTGAGACCAGAGCAGGGAGGAGAGGTTGGGCCCTATGTGTGGCCTTAGAGAAACACCCCATCATTCTCAGAGGGACAGGGGGACTTAAACTGTCCCATACCAATATGACTTCTACAGTGGTGGTGTGAGCCCTGTGTAAGGTGTGAGGGGTATTGCAGGAGCCTTGGTTGGAGGCCTGGTAAGACCACGTGCTCTTATTGCTACTTTGGTTTTTGTGCTATTAGGCAGGGGGAAGAAACCTCATGGCAATCAACTCATGCGTTACTCCTTCATTTGTTTTAAGGCCCTCTGGAAGCCTGATTGCCTCTACCCAGGAGAAACCCAACAAACATGATGTTGTCTTCTTTGAGAAAAATGGTCTTCTTCATGGGGAATTCACCCTCCCCTTCCAGAAGGGCCAAGTCAAGGTAGGTGATGTATCTAGGCTCCCGTCCTCTCATGAATGCATTGCCGCTGCTTGGCGCACACCTCTCTGATGGAGTCTGTAGGCCTGTGGTGAACAGTGAAGGCCAAGAGCTGAGTGACCCAAATCTTGAGTAGCCTGGATCCATATTTCAAAACAGCTGTTGGTTCCCATATTTCTAGTGAGCTGAACTTGAACTATAGATCCAGATTTGTATCTAGCTCTGATCTTTGCAGACTGGGCCCATGATTGCCATTAGTCACTGACAGACTTGCCTGGAGTTTGCTGAAAGAGAGGAGAGGTAAGAAGCACCAATTTGTGGCTCTTTTTCACCAAACCTCTCTTGAAAAGTCCTTTGGAGTATGCTCAGAGACCAGCTCAGGAGTGCTGGGCTATAGTTGTCCCTGTTGATGCCAGCTGGGCACTCAGGACCTGTGGAAGTTCAGACTTTTTTAAAATCAGACTCTTATCTCTCTATTGGTTGCAAAGTACCTAGGAGCAAGGGAGGAACAGTGGCCTCAACCAGCCTCCCACTGAAATCAGTGGAAGGCTTCAAGTGGCAGCACTGGGGGCTGGACTAAGCTCCATATTTGTGCGCATGTGCATGTGCTCCTACGTAGGAGACATCAACCCCTCCAGAAACTCTGTGTGGTGACCAGGATCTCTTGGAGACTATGCTTCCTGTCTCTGGCCAGCCTTGCCCTAAGTGGAGAGGGAGAGCTGTTTCAGAGGCACTGCTGTGTCTTGTGGCTGAACTAGGAATGCAAGTAATGGGTGGGAAGGAGTAGGATGTAAAGTATGGCAGAGTGCTACCATTGTGTGACTGAAGATTGTGACTGCTCACTGGGCCTGCTTAAGCTGTTCCCTCCAGCAAACCCCCGTACTCAGGTTCTACTGAATGCCCCCTGCCCAAGCTTTCATAAGACAAAGCTATGGTCTGTTATCTTAAATTTATGCTTGGGGAATTTCCTAGCATAGACTCTATAATCTGTAACTGCTTTCTATTCCATGCGATGGGGTCCCCACTCCTGTGCCATCTGGGGAAAAAGCACGCTAACCAACATTTTTCAGTTTGAGTAAATGACTGTTATGGCAGCTGCCTTCTACACAGACAGTAACACTAATAAGAGTCTGTCTCTTCAGGTTAATGAGCTGCTTTGGAATTCAGACTCTACAATCCTGGCAGTTTGGCTGGAAGATGTTAGGAGAGAGAACAGCTCTGAGACAAACACTTATGGTAAGAGTACAGCCACAGTCCTGGCTGCCCCCAGATACATGTTAATTAGGTGTGGAGAGACAGCACATGCCAAAATGTGTGGAGAGATTCTACTCAATACTGTGAGGCACCTGTGCATGATCAGGAGAAGCTGCCCTCATTACCTCGATTTTTGCCCTGCTCTGGAAGCAATGCCAATGTTCACCACACATCAGCCAGCATCAGGTGCTTGAAACAGCTATGTCGGGGACAGACCCCTTCCCTTAATGCCAATGTTGTCTTTAGGGAAAGGTCTACTGTGGAAAGGAGGTGGGGCAGAGAAGTTTTCAGGTTCTTTGGAAAATTTGAGGTCAGAGTTGCGTTGTTCTGGGTGCTGCGCAGACATGGTAAGAGACAGTCTGTCCAGAAGAACTCATCACCTCAGTATGCAAACTAGAGGGTGGGTGAGAGAAAGGACATGTTATTGCTCCCCTCCCCCTTGCCGTACAAATTCAAAGTGACTGGGGCATAGTTGCATGAGGAGACTGGCAGGACAGGGGACTGAACCACCTCTTGGATCCAGTCTAGTATGTTAACCTCAAACCTAGTCTTGCTCCCTGTCTCTGGAGCGGAGTGTGGCTGCTGGAGGTTAGACAAGCTGAAGGGCAGCTGAACAAATCTTTGCTGGTGGCCATGGCCAAGATTGGGCCTGAGCCGCAACAGTCAGCTATGGATGCTGGATCCCCCCAGGCTGTGAGTGGTGAGGGTGAGGCTGGGTGTTTGCTGTGACCCAGCCCCTGTGCAGTGTGTAATAATGACTTTTCTCTGGGTAGTTCAGCTCTGGACTGTAGGGAACTATCACTGGTACCTGAAGCAAAGCCTGCATTTTGGCAGCACTGAGAGAAGCCAGCTTGTGTCGCTGCTGTGGGACCCAGAGATCCCGTATCGATTGCATGCCGTCTGCCGAGGATGGCACGTCCTTTGCTATGACTGGCGCTGGAGCACTGACAGCAGCACTGGGGATGAGAGCCACCCTATGGCCAACGTTGCTGTTATTGATGGAGGTGATTGTTGGAGAGCAAGTCAGTGAGGGGGGATGGAAGGGAAATGTGTTAAATGTTTGTGTGTCTGGGGATTGCAATGAGTGCTACTCTTTCTTGCAACTTGGGGACAAATGATAAAATACATTAGTGTGTGGGATAGCCGCCTCCTTCATGGCTGTTTTCTCTTGTTTAGATAAGGTGCTGGTGACAGCCTTCCACCATTCTGTCGTGCCTCCTCCCATGTGCACCTACCAGCTCCAGCTTCAGCAGGCAGTTAACCAGGTCACGTTCCACACAGACCCCACAAAGAGAGCAGACCTTGCTGTCCTTGATGCCAGCAATAGGCTCTTCATTTACAGATCCGGTATGTGTGTTCTCTCTCTCTGTTCCTGGGTTCACTGTACCTATGCCGCCACCGTCGTCTTCTCAAGAGCACCCTTTTAGGTTTCAGGCCTCCAGCTGTCATTTCTCTGGGCAGAGACCCATCTCCATCTCCCTCCAGATGCGGGTATCTGGTTTGCTGTCCCCCTACAGTTAACCCTTATGATCTCAGCAAGTCCAGTGTGAGTGCAGCACCTGTGGTTCACTGTTGGCACAGTGGGCAGTCAGTCTGCACAGAGACCTAGAATATCTGTCTCTTGCGAAAATACAGATTACATAACTCCTCTGCATTGCTGGCATGCAAGAAACTTTGTGTCATGGGAATTATGGAGAAACTCCACTGAACTGCATGAGGCGGCAGCTTCATTACTCCATGTGACAACAAAATTCCTGAAGCAGTTGTTCACAACCTGGAGGATTTTTCCTGCAAGGTTTGCTGTTAGCTTGTCCTTCTTGAGAGTAGCTGCTTCATTGTGATGCTGGAGGTATTCCTGGAGTAAGTTCCATTGCACTGGACAGGTACAATACCATGGAGTCTCCTCTTTCTGCTGATGGTTTTTAGTTGATTTGCATACTCATCAAACATGAGGTGAATTTCGTTATAAGTCCAGTATTTTCCGCATAGTCTTGTAATGAAGTTTTTAGCCAAGTCCTGGCAAATGTTAAGTTTGTTGAGTGTTTTTAGCTCAGCCACACTATTTTGCTACACTGAAAGGCCTCCACTAGCATAAGATATGAGTCCAATTGTCAGTATATTTTAAATTAGGAGGACCATACAAAATGACCACGAGTCTGCTTTTGACCTGACACTCATGCATTGTTTGGTAGCTTTGAACATTGATTGTAGTGTCACGGAGAACTCGTACTCCTTGCTGAAGCAATAGCATCTGTAGCCTGTTCCCTTTTCTTCCTGCAGAATGGATGGCCGAGGCTGGTTCGGCATCCTTGTCCTGGGAATGACTGGGATCCTAGAGTGTAGATGGCAAAGGCTTTCCCAGCATTAGTTCAAGCAGGATCAATCCCTCATGGATGCTCCATCAAACACCAAGTGATCAGCGTGCTGAGTGATAGGTCTCCTGCCACCCACCCAAGAAGGCTGTCACCTGTTTTTGGTTTCACGCTGCACAATTGAGTGTGACCTTTGCTGTGCACAAAAGGAAATTAGAGGTTATTGATGCAGGAGGAGAGACAGGACAATGACCTTCAGGCTGTTTCAGGTTGAATTGCTCTTACTAACAGTTAGATCAGGAGCAGTGTATTTTGTGACTCTGGTGCTTGTGCGTGCGATGTGCTCCTAACATGCATCTGCTCCATTTGCCAGGTGACTGCACTGTGCAGAACCCCACTGTTACATTGGGAGGAGGTGGATTTAAAGGTGCCGTCAAGACACCTTATCTGGAAAAAACTTACAGGTATGGCATGCCCATTGTGAGCTGTGGGAAACAGAGCCCAGGCCCGTGGCTGACTACAGTGGAGGGCACCTCCTGCTTAGCTTAAGGGGCCCTATTGCTGCAATGCAGGGACTCTGGCCTTCCAGTGACACTAAGGGAACACATGTGAAGCCCTGGCCAGGCAGTGTGGTGCCTTGTCTCTCAGGGTGGCTAGTTTAGGGCTGAGCTCTGATGACTAACAGGGCCTGTGACCATCTCCAGGATCTTCTTTTTTTAACAGGGCAAGAAACACCATGCTGTGGCACCCCTGGCAACAGGCTTTGTCATGGCATGAGCTGTGCTTGCCTCCCCAGGGACGTGGGCAGTGGAGGAGTGAGGTGCACTAGTGCAAAGCTGCTTGTGCTGGAAGGACCACTGAGTGCTTTAGCCCCTCCTCTCGCTGCTCTCACACACCAAGCCTATTGACTGGCTGGTGTGTCCCACTTTGGGAAGGTAGATGGCTGCCAGATTCTCCACCCTGCACCAAAAATTCATGCTGCAGGTCAGCGTGCTCCCCCAGTTTGCACAGAGAGTGACTATATCTGTTACGCTGATCACTCGGGTATGGAGCTCTTCAGTTGACTGCATGTGTCTAGTCCACTTCAGGGGTGTGCTTCCAGGGCACCAGTGTCGGATTTGTCCCTTAATAATACCCATCAAGGTGATGCAATGGTATAAGGAAGGAATATCCTCTGATCCCCCTCTGTTCCTTCTGATGGTCCACAGTTGGTAGTTGGCAAATTTTAGCTTGCTTCTGCAAGTGTGTTTCCCTTTTGTAGAGTTATGGTACTTCTTTTCTGTAATGTTATAATTGGTTTAATTCCTTGGTAGTTTACTGACATGATCTGTTCTGTCTTGTGCATTCTGAAACCCCATTACTAGGGAATATCTTGTTCTTAGGGGTTTAATCCTTGCAGGAAATCCAGGCCAATGAGGGTTGCTCATTCTCAGTATTTATAGTGCCATGGTGAAGGTAATGTCTGGGACAGATGCCGGATGTATTTTAATCCACAAATTAGAAAGGATAAGGAAGGGTCACTTCTTTGCAGAGGCAGGTCTGCACATTCTGAGCCTGTCTACCCAAGGCACGCACTGAATCTATTTCTGTTAGGACCACTCCTACAGACTTTGCAGAATGTTGATACTCTTCTCCCGATACTGAGGGGGAAAAAAAAAAAATACCAGCATGCTGCTTCATAGATCTCATCTTCCAAGAGATTGAGGTTCCCAGCTCCTTCAAACAGGAGACAGGGTAGAATGTCTGTGGTACCAATAGCACCTCAAGCAGAGTTGTCGACTCCAGCACTATGGGTTGTGCCACTGAACCCAACCACTGCTGGAGTACACTCCCACTCTGCAGTACTGAATTCTTAGCTACAACAACAGAAGCCTCCAGGAATCATGCTTTGGACCCTCCTGCACCTGCTTGCCCTGTCCGATCAGGAGATGAGCCAAGGATGTTTAGCTCAGTATTGTCATCTCTCGAGTCTCAATGATGGTTCTTAGCACTGACAGAAACTATGTACTCCTGGTCAGGTGACTTGGGCTCTTTTTCCAAATTGGAGGCTGGTTCATATGTCTCAATTTAGATAGGTGACATCACTCTCATCTATCACTTTAACCCTTTATATACTGCAGAGGTTTTGCATTGGTCAAGGGACATGGATTCTTGGTGTGGAGGAAGGCCATCAGTGGCCATAATAGAGCCTGTGAGGGTTTCCTCCCAGAACCAGATCCCCAGGTGATGCCAGCATAGTTGTTGTGTGTAGGCACGTGAGATGACCCTCACACTGCACTAGGTACCAAGCAGGAGCAAACTCCCAGAAGGACCACCATCAGAGGCATTAGGAAGATTCCACCTCAACTCACTATGTGTTCCTCCTCCTCCCTGGTGGTGTCCAGTGTGTCCTTGCCTTTTCAGGGCAATTACAGGGCATATCAGGACTTGCTGAAGAGGGGTGGCTTCCTCTCTGGATATACAGTTGGAGGTAGTTTAGGAAAGCTCATGTTGGTTGGTGGCAATTTTGGGTTCAGTAGAGCACTCCTGAAGAGCTCTTATTGTGAATGAGGCAATTTTGGATTCCACACAGGTTTTGTGGCAGATGATGCCTTCTCTGCCACTGATGACCCAAAGGACTGAGAGAAAGTACCATGTCCCCTCATGGGGCTTTGAGCATTTGTACAAGTCTTGCTTCCCTTTAAAGTTTAATAGTCTCTTCAGTGAATGAGTGTGTGTTGAGACATCCTGTTTATATCCCAAGATTGAGAGAGACAAATCAATTTGATCTTTTCAATAGAAAACTTATTCTGCTGCCAGAGTACAGTTTCGTATTTCAAACTAGCAAGCCTTGCTGAGGAGAGAATTTTCTTCATCTGGGACAGTATTCTCAGGGTTGCAGAAAAGTCACTTGAAATGCCCCCACTTGTTCTGGGTTCTTAGTTTGTGCTGTGATATTGCCAATCAGAATGGCAGCACACTCGAAGAGATGGCACGCACCTTATGAAGCTTGTCTAACTGATGTACCTCTACATGACATTTGTAGATCTGTAACTTGGCCATCAGCATGTGTCTCTGCATCACATTATGCCATATCTCAGCAGTTAGGGCTGCTTCCAGGTTTGGATGGGTGATCATACAGTCATTTGTTCAGATAGACTCTAATCTCACCTCTGAAGTCATTGAGTGTGCGAAGAGGAATGGCTGCATGCAATTCCTCAGAGAATACCTGCTCTGTAACATGTTGCACATGTTCATTCCACGCCCCAACCCCCTTCTGTTCTTTAGGGCCATCTGCAAAGTGAGAAAGAGGTGAGGGAAGTCAGGGATGGCTCCAGCCCTTTTATTATTAGTCAGTGCAAAGTGACAGAGGATGCTTGCACTGTCCCAAAGAGGACTGCTAAGGGAAAGATCACCAATGCTAGCTCTTGGGGTGCACATATATCTAAAGTAGAATGAGTATGTGCAGCACATCTCAAAGAACAGTAACAGAACAGGTTAGTAACCTTTTCTTCAACCTCTTGCTGACTGCAGTGCCAAGGAAGGCACTCATCCAGGTAATGATGATGTGGGTGACTGACACATTGACACTGATTCTTCATGTCGCTCTCTCTCACTCCTACAGAGTTGAGGTGTGCCATGGCGAGAGAAGACAGGTGAACCCACTGGCACTCCGGCTTCTCACCTGGCTGCAGGACGACACCTTCTTGGCAGTTGGCCAGGGGCAGGTTGCCAAACACTCTATCCTCCACCATCTGACTGGAGGTCCAGAGGCGGAGGAAGGGCGCCTAGATCTCCGGTATGGGAAATGAGGTTTAAACACCTTGTTCTGTTTATTCATTTCGAGAAGTGCTTGAAAGTTTCCTGAAGTCCTCTAAGCAGATCTGCCCCAGGGGCCTCTGGGATGGTGTGATGAAGTAGGAAAACCTCTTGGGTTATTGTGGTTCTTCTTTTCTGTTCCTGTTCTTTGGTGATGGTATTCTGGTGATGGGACACAGGGGTGTGATAACTATAGGTACCACTAGGGGGGAAGAGGCTTTAGTGTGACTGTACCTGGACCCCCTGGGGGGTGACAGGTTGTGGCCGGTTTAGACCAGGGGCAGGGCAGCTGGAGAGAGAGGAGAACAAAGGGGAGGAGGGGGGAAGAAGGAAGATGGAGGTCGGAGAGGCAGGACCTCCGGGGCTTGTCCTGGGGGTTTACTATCTGCCCTCCTAGGTGATCTGAGAGCCAACTGTCCTAGCTGCCGTGCAAAGTGGATTGCTAATAAACCCTCTGACTGCTACACTGGCTGAGTGTCACTGCTGATTGGGGCGCCTGGGACCCTCGTAGGGGGAGGAACCCCCCCCAAGGGAGACCAGACAGAGCAAGGATCGGACTCTCTGGGCCTGGATTTGGGAAGCTGGCTACAGGTAGCGTGGAGACCCTGGTGAATGGGAGAAAGCTCCACCGTAGCAGAATCTCTGGTGGGCTGTGAACAGAGAGGATCCAAGAGGCTTTTCTGGGTTCTCCGTGACAGATGGGCTTGTGGTATGCATGCTGGCTGGCTCCTGCAGCTGAGCCACAGTGTCCTGTCACCTCTGGGTGTTAACAGGCTCCTCCCTGCAGTTGCCATGGGGATCTCTTGAAGGAAAGTGTTGCATCAGATTGGAAATCTGTGCTGTAGTGACAGAGGCATTGTAAATGGCTGTGTAATACAAGAGTTTGTGTGGGACCATGCACCCCAGGGGCAGCACCCTTTTTGTGGTTTTGGCTGAGGTGCAGTTGAATGAGTACAAGGCACAAGGTACCATGCATCTCCTAGGGCAGGTCCCATAAGGTCAGGGTCAAACACATTGGGGGCACGAAGCTAAATAGAGGACTTAGCTGTTCAGGGATGCCAGTCCAGCATCTCCCCTTAACCCTGCGCTTTGCCCTATGGGGGGAAATCAAGAGATCTTCCACTGCTGTCATGCCCCACTGGTCATGTGGAATGGATTCTGTGGCCTTCCCAATGCTCATGCCTTGTTAGCCAGCTCAGGGAGGCATCTGAACCAGCAGAGCTATCTTTCAGGGACAATAAATTGGTTGGCTGCTTGGTCAGAATAGCTGAAGCCTCTCTGAATATCTATATGTTTGGGTGCTCTGTCATAGGCTGCCTGTGTTTGACCAACAAATACGGAGCAGTGTCCACAGGCCCATGCTTGCACAAAGCAGTACCTCGTGCCTCCTAAGAAGGGCATGTACGGCCCAGCCATCATGCAGTTCCTTCTCAACCACCTGCAGCTCAGTAGGGAGTGATTGCAAGTCCTGTGGATTCTACCGTTTCTGGCCTTCTCTCAGTATTCCATTATTCTTTACATTTCTGTATTTTTTAGTTGTTTGGGTTGGATTAGTTTATTTTTTTAGTTGTGATGAGAAGAGGGCTAATCCCCACTTTTCTTTTACTTGAACTCTCCACATCCTTGATTATGCAAAAGATGCTGAGGTTTAAGCCCTGCCAGACCTGCCAAAGGTGTTCTCCTTGTAGAACCAGACATTTTAACCCTCCAGGCACCTTCCAGGTTCCTCTATGGATCAGACCAGTGGTCTATCAAGCCTAGGATCCTGTCCTCCAGCAGTGGCCACACTGCTGGATGCTTCAGAGGGAATGAATAAAAAATGGTAATTACTGAGTGATCCATTGCAGTTCTCCAGCCTGAGCTACTGGAACTGGATGACCTCCTGAGGTCCCTTCCCTAATATCATGCAGACCAACTGAGCCCCAGTTGGACTGCCAGCCACACCCTTCAGCCCAACAGACAGTTCTTCTTTTGGACTCTAAGATCTCAGTTCAGGGCTCCTTTTCTGCACCTTTCCACCACATCTAACCAATCTACTATTCGGAGGAAGCCTTCTCAGACCCACCCAGATACTCTAGACCTAGGAGTTAGAACTATTAGTGCAGTTCTTTCCTCATCTGCCCCCTCAATGGGCCTTCAAGAATCCATGGAGTCACCTTGGTGAGTTATTTTAAAGACGCCCCAGTACCTGGTGAGCCTCCATCATTCTCTGACACCGTTGTACCAACCTGTAGTACCACAGACCTCCACACAGAGCTGTACAATTGCCAGCTGGTACCTTATGCCCCTTCATCACAGAAAGACACCCAAGATTGGCAGGATGCCCAGGTGTAGGCCACACAACCTCATCCACCCACTTCTGTAATAAACCTCTCATTCATGAATTATTAAAATCTTCAAAGTGTAATTTAAGGTATGGAGAATCCAGCAGCAAGTGAGCCTTGCCCCATGCTACAAAGGAAGTTGAAAAACACCCAGATCCCTTATCAATGTGTCATGGGGGAAAATTTCTTCCTGACCCCAAATATGATGATCAGTTAAACCCTGAGCAAGACACCAGACACCCAAGAAGGAATTCTCTGTGATAGCTCAGTCATAAGTTAGAGGTTAATTGCAGGAATGGGTGGGTGAGGTTCTGTGGCATGCATTGTGCAGGAGGTCAGACTAGGTAATTGTAATGGTCCATTTTGATTTTAGAGACTATGAGGTATCTGGCATATCTACCACCAAATGTGAACCATGTTTGATTTATCTGAACATGCTACAGCTGTGAGCTTTGCAGGCTCTCGGGCCACCTGGGAAGCAGGGTTAAACAAGCCCACTTGTATTCCAAGACTCATGGTGAAAATGTTACCTTCAGTGCACTGTGATCTCAGTAAAGTGTTGTTAACAGGCACACATGGAGCCCTGTGTAGGGACTGGGGCCAAGACTTTCACTCTGTCCTTCGCAGTGTTAATTGAATTGGTGCAAGTTTAATATCACAGCAGAGCACTGTTATAGAGACTATGCCTTCTGTGAACATGCTAGCTATACATTCACTTCCAGCAGGCCCTGCCAGAAACAGATAGGCTAGCTTCTCCTTCCCACACTGTTAAATGTAAGAGGCATGTTCTGTGCAAAGGGTACATATCTGCTGTAGCACTGTAATATTCTCTTTCATGTACCTTGTTTTAGCTTGTCTGTGCCTGTGGATGGGGATGTGATCAGCCTGTGTTGCAGTCCAAAGACCAGAGCAGTTGCTCTGCAGCTGGCGGATGGACGACTGCTGAGGTACCTCGGGGGTGAGTGTAAGAGATGGCTGTCTTAGGACCTGATTACTGTCTCAGAACTTTCTTTAAGTTTGACTAGCCAATTGGCATAGAAGCATGTGGCAATAACCTTGCAAGTTGATGATGTTGCTTTTCACAGTAACAAACTCCTCAGAGCCAAGTAAGATACTGATTTGTATCTGAATGTACCCAATTAAAAAAATAAATAAATAAATAAATAAAGTGAGGGGGTGGGTGGGGCTTAGCTCTGTTTTGAAATGGAAGGCCAAGCTCAGTGACTTTTGAGGGACAGATGTGGTATTGAGGGCTCAGTGACTTTTGCCCCTTTATCACTATTGAAGAAAAGTTTTCAACTGAGCCCATAGACCCCACCACCTTCTCTCACCTGCTGTTATGGATCCACAAGAGTGATGCTGTGCTACAGCTTTTAAACAGTTCCTTGGGGGAACCCCTTCAGCTTGCCTCATACCTCAGACTGAGCCCTTGTGCCCCATCACTCCTGCACACATGGGGTTTGTCTACACTGGAGGCTTTGTTAAGTCAACTTAAGAGTGTCTACACTGAAAAGTCCTATCGACTGCCAGTGTGGACACAAGCAAGTGCTTGATTGACCCTTAGTGGCCAGAAACTCTGGGAGGGAGCCTGGAGGCCAGTTAAGTCAACTTAAGGGTTATTCCCTGTCTGCACTGGCTTAAGTCGACTTTAATGAAGTCAACTTAAGCCTTAAGACAACCTTAAGAGGTGATGTTATTAAATTGGCTTAAGGAAGAGCTTAAGTTGACTTAATAAAAGCCCAGTGTGACTGCAGGGGTCTGTAGGTCAATTTAAGGTAATCTAAGGCTCCAGTGTAGATGTACCCACTGTGAGCTCTGCCACGTGAGTCCAGCTGAAATAGACTCCTGGTAGAGACTAGTATGCTATTCAGGAATCAGTGAACCTTTCAAGCACTTGCAGTGACACCAGACATTGTCTTCTGAACAGTAGTGTTCATTAGTCATCTGAAGCAGCGCATCAGAAGTCCTTAGCCAGGCTGATGTGGGCACCATTCCTGGCTTACGCTTTCTGACCTTTTCTAAGGCCTTGTCTACACTTGCACTTATGCCAGCAGAGCTTTTTGTTACTCTGTGTGTGGGGAAAAAAACACACCCTGAGCAACGCAAGTTTTTCTGATGTAAGCGCTGGTGTGGACAGCTCTATGTTGGTGGGAGATGCACTATCGCTGCTTGCTCAGTTGGTTTTATTATGTCAGCAGGAGAATGTCTAAACAAGTGGCACTGCAGTACCAATATAGTTATTCCTCTGTAAGTTTTAAGGGTACACTAACCCTCAGTCCCACCCAAGAGCACTGTCTGTCTTCAGATGGCAGCTCTTGACTCCAATCCTGGCACCTCTTCCTTGATTCTCAAACCTAGGTCCTTAGCTTGGTGGCCCCCTTGAGAGGTGAGGGAAGATCTCCTTTCTGGTCATTTGCTAAGTGTGAGCATTCCAGTAATGGGCTTCCCACTGTGTCTTTCACATTTTCCTTTGATGTGGGTCCATTTCAGGAGATTCCAGGCAGTTAGTTGATGACCCATTGATTGTGTCCCAGACAACAAGGTGACACGCACACACACTTCTTGCCTACTATTCTTCCCCAAGAGGAGACATGACTTTTTTGCCCCCACCCAGTTGGAGTGCAAAGTACAGAAGGAAAGTGAGGCATGCACAGGATTTGCACACACGTTACTGAAAATTCCTGCTTAGTTGCACCTGCCCTGTGCTGGACTCCAGAGACCTCAAAGGTCCATTCTGTTTCATGTCATGCCCTTGTACTCTGTATAAGTACAGTCTATTGTAAACATTTTTATGAGGCACATGTGTGGCAAAGGGCCGTGTTCAACTAGCTGTAATGTTTGTTTGATTAGCCGAGTTGGAAAATAGCCTTAATCTTTCGTGTTAATCTTTAGAGGCTCCCAATCCAGTCCTCGAACCCTGGAAGACCAGCAGTGGCTCTGCTGTTCGGTTTCCTTCTCCTTGTGTGCAGACTGCATTGGCCATCATTGGTGGAGAAGTAAGTGAACACTAATGGGGTCAGCTGCAAACATCTACCGTGTGTTCATGTGGTCTGGTAGGACTGAGCATCAGGAGGATAAGATCTAGAAATGTTTTAGTTTTGCTCTCTTCTCTGTGGTGCCTGAGCTGTGTGTGACCAGCATAGCCACGTACACTTGCATTGCCCAGAGAACGCCTGGTGGGTTATAACAGATGCACAAACCTCAGTTTGGTTATGGGTAATGCAGAATTAATATGGAGACTTAAATGTCAGGACATTCAAGTGGAAGTTTCTGTGGGAACTGTAGCACTGCACCATGGATGTATGCAGCACTTGTCAATATTTTTTATATGGCATTAAACACTTAATTACAGTTGAACAATATAACCAAGTTAAGTTACTGTGGGATCTCTGCACTTTCTGTATGGAGTGTAGTTGTTGTAGTGTTGGTCCCTGGATATTAGAAAGACAGAGTGAATGAAGGAATATCTTTTACTGGAACAACTTCTGTTAGTGAGAGAGACAAGCTTTCAAAGTTCAGAGCTCTTTTTCAGGTCTGTATCACAGCTAAATACCAGATGGAACACGTTGTTTAACATAAGTGGTTGGCCCGTATTGCAAGGGACCATTCACCGTGGAGAGGCCCATTAACACCATCGGCAGTCATAAAGTAAAATGAGTTTGATCAGTGGGTTATAGATTGCTATAATAAGCCATTTATCCAATGTCTCTCTTCAGATGGTGTCTTTTAGAGTCTAGCAGAATAATGAATTTGAGCTACAAGGCTTATCTTTTGAAAGTGTTGTGCAGGTTTCCTCTGAGGATCAGTTTGTGAAGGGTGTTGACCCACAGATAGGATGGTTTTTGTCTTTTGTCATTTTCCTGTAAGAGTTCATTCCAGAGTGCAGTGATTGTCTTGTTTCACCAGTATAATTGTTGTTGGAGCATTTAGTGAGCAGTGTAAAGTATACCACGTTCACATATGTAGGATCAGTAGATCATGGAAGGTGTTGATCACAGGAGAGATGTCTGCAGGTTTTGCATCCTTTATTGTGGCAGGGTTTGGTGTGAGTGTCCTGATCTGTGGAGGAATTGCTTCTGATAATGAAATTGGAGGGGTGGTGGGGTTATTTGAAGGCTAGAGGTGGTGGTGTGACACTGTCTGAGAACAGCACCCCAGAATTTCATGTTCACTGATGTCATGTAATGACTGGGGACCAACTGGCTAGACAGCAGTTCTGCAGAAAAGGACCCCAGGGGCTTACAGTGGACAAGAAACTGGACATGAGTCAATATAGTATCTTTTTTTTGCCAAGAAGGCTAATAGCGTATTGAGCTGCATTAGTAGGAGCATTGCCAGCACATCGAGAGAAGTGATTATTCCTCTCTCCGTGACAGTGCTGAGGCCTCATTCAGAGGTAGCTGGCCCTTTGTGTGGGAGTGGTTTGAGGATGACTTCTCAGTCCCAGTTTTCCTTCAGTAAGAATGCTTTGGCCAGATGTGCTTTGTTTGTGTATTTTGGGACAACTCCATGGGAAACTCTATAAACTCATCCCCTGTGAACCTGCACTAGGGACCTTCTGTGTGCTTCCCAAAATACACAAAGGAACCCCTGCAAGACCTGCCATATCTGACCACAGCACTTTTCCTTAGGAGTACTTGGGATAGAAAGTGATGGTTCTGACTTTCCAGTCCTTGTCCTCAATGGAAACCAGCCTGTGCAACACTAAAAAAGCATGTCTGGGAGCTTAAGTTCATCACCCAGCTAGACACTAAAAATCATGGTCTGGGCAAAGACACTGAATTAATGGCTTATTATGGAAATCTGTGACTCTACTCTTTATTTTATGACTGTGGAGATGTTAACAAACCACTCTACTTTTAAATGGTCTCTTAGGATATGTGATGATTACTTCTGCAAAACAATCTCTTCTGCTTTACATTTTGATTGCCACATGCAGAGTATCTTTCCCAGACTTGAAGAGCTGTATCTGGCTGGAAGGCTGTATCTCTCACCAGTAGGAGTTGGTCTAGCAATAGATAATACTTCACCTGCCCTGCCTTCCTGCGAGGTCTGTCACTAACTGTGTCATTAAATGATTGTTACAGTTAAGTTTTATTTTTTCAGTTCATTTCCTTGTAGAAACTTGCCATTAATCGTATCTTCAAATCCATGTACTGCTTTCTGTCATAATGGGTTCTGAACTTCCTGTTTCTGTGCTGCCTCAAGAAGAGACTTTGGGCGCTTACAAGCTAGGTAAAACAATCTGCACTGCAGAGCAGGGTTTGATGGTTTTCAAGCCATTAGCTGTTGTTGCTGGACTGGAGTCATTCAGAGGTGACAGTTATGTTGCCACTTGTCAAGGGTGCCACCTAGATGAAGTTTGAAGATTTCAGTAGAAAGATGTTGAACATCCAGTCACCAGGGTCTGGAGATTCTTTCCCCCCACCTCCCTTACTTGCTTTAAGAAACAAACAAACAGCTTTTTACATTGAGATCTCAGCAATCAAACAAATTCCTATCTAACTTCTTTGAACACTTCACCACTGTGCTGAAAACAAGAATGGTCCAGTCCAGTCCAGTTTGGAAATCGGAAGGTGAAGCACTTAGAGGAAAACCCATCTCACTTATAACGACGGTGCAATTAACTTAACCAATGTCATTCTCCATCCTTTTTGTTACAGGAGGCCATCCTGGGTCTGACTGATCGATGCCGGTTTTTCATTAATGACGTTGAGGTACCAGAGCCTGTTTTGTTGCTGTTTCACTTCTGACTATTAGATTTCATCTGCTGCTGCTCATGTTCACAGGCTTCAATGAATTCACTTTCCATAGGTGGCCTCCAATGTTACCTCATTTGCCACGTATGATGAGTTTCTACTGGTGACCACCCACTCCCACACCTGCCATTGTGTATCTTTGAGGGACACATCACTGAAAGGTAAATATTCAAGTGCACCCTGTGGTATGTAAGAGGCCTCACTGTTTGTTTCCTGGGCCCTCTGTCCTTGTGAAGAAACTGATACAGGTTCTCATGTCCAAAGCCCCATGTCATGGCCATGGTCAGGGGCGTTCCTGGCACTGGGCACGTGCCCTGAACCCCAGCGCCAGTGCCCCGGATCTTGGGCCGGAGATCTGGGGGACGGCCAGCGGCGGCCCTGTCCCTGGCCGGGATCCGGGGACTGGCTGCCCTAGGTGGCATGGAGGACCTGGCCCTGTCCCCAGCCAGGGGGTAGGGCCCATCCCCGTGCCCCTGGTCCCTCCCCCAGCCAGCGATGCCCCTGGCCATGGTGTCACTTGATTCTTCAGAGTGGTTGCTTCTGATTGGTGCCAGTGAGCCCCTTGTATCCCTTCACAGGCTGTGATTGTGGAGCCTCCTGATCCATTTCTTGGAGTACTGTTGCTCCCTTACTTCCCTGCTCTCGCTCATGCAAGCAGTAGTAGCTTTTTCTCCATGAATGTCATTGACCTCTGATGTAACAGACCTGAACAAAGGACACTCAATCACTGTGCATCAGCCTAGAGAGAGATGGGAAGCAGACAGGGCAAGACTGGCCATGCGGGTTGCCAGTCTGATGACTCCTGCAGGAGAAGCAGCGGCTGGGGCCAGGACTGACCATGTGGGCCTCCTGTGAGGGAAGCAGTCAGTTGGGAGGGACCTCATCTAGTCCTCTTTGACAGGCCAAGCACTCTTAGTGGGGAGTGGTAGAATGGAAGTGATGCCCTTGGTGATCCATGCTGGACAGCATCTAACTGGCAACTGAAAGTGGGAGACTGGAGGGGGAAAAGAGTTAAGAGGGTAAAAAATGCTTCTGGCAGTTGCTTGTGTATCTGTATCAGCTGGGTGTCTAGATTCAGCTCCTCAGACAGTGGCCATCTTCCTTAGTCTGTGTGTGACGGTGCCTGGCCTGATGTCTGAACCTGACTTGTGCCCAGCAGCACTACCAGAACATCCCTTGCAATGGGTGGGTTCCTAGCAGGAGCTTGGCAGACACCTTGTGGCTGGACTAGGGAAGTTGCACTGTACGTAGGAGCCTGTTATGCCCTTGCTGACACCTCTGCCATTCTCAGTTCTGCAGGCAGGCTTCAGCAGCACCTCTACCCCCAACAATGAGACATTGCGCAAAGTGGAGCGGGGCTCCCGCATCGTCACCGTTGTACCCCAGGACACCAAGCTCATTTTGCAGGTCAGGTCTCTTGGTACTGGTGCAATACCAGGTGTGGGGCTTCTCCAGCATAGGTTAATGCAGCACCCAGCTTAAGGCCATGCATCAGGAGGCCTCAGCACATATCTTTAGGACCAGATTTTCATTGAGGATGGTAAATCCCCACCTCAGTCCTTTACCGTTCTGCTGGGTGCTGAGCACTCTTGAACTCCAGCCCCATGTAAATGAGATGTAGACGGCTTCTCAGTTTAGTCTGCATACAATAGAGGTCATCTATCCTGTTCACCTTCATGTGCACTTGCTCCCACCCATCTGCTTTGATACCATCTATCATGTGCTTCATATGTTCTTGCTCCCACTCCCTTGCTTTGATCCTTCAAAAAGGGGAATTACACAAAAATGTGGAGGATAATTTAACAGAAATTAAAAGAACAGTCACAACTGAAATGCCTGCAAGCTACAACATAAGAGTTTAGACTAGATGTATACACCACATAAAAGTTGAGGAGCAAAGAAAGCCACTATGGGTTAAATGAGGTGAGCAGAGACAAAAAAGCATCTTTGAAAAATTGTAAGTCAAATCCTACTGAGGAAAATAGAAAGGAATGTAAATACCAAATATAGAAGTATAATTAGGCTGGTCAAAAAAAGAATATAAAGGACTTGGAAAAGCCACAAAAGCTAATACTTTAAAAAAAAAAAAAAAAAAAAAAAAAAAAACCACCACTCAGAAGCAGGAAGCCTGCTAAGCAGTGAGCCTGATCAAGACATGAAAAGAACATGCAAGGAAGACAAGCTGTTGTAGAGAAGTAAAATGAATTCTTTGTATCAATCTTCACTGCAGAAGATGCTAGAAATATTCTTACACCTGAGCCGTTCTTTTGAGGTGTCAAATGTGAGGCTTTGAGATGTCAGTAGAGGAGATTTTGGAACATATCGAAAAGAAGTAAGTCACCAGGACCAGGTGGTGGTCACCCAAGGGCTCTGAATAGGAAATTGCAGAACTGCTAGCTCTGGTACATAATCTTTCATTTAAATCAGCCTCTGTGCTGGATGACTGGCGGATACCGAATGTAATACATGTTTATTAAAAATGGCTGTGGAATGATTCTAGCAATTACAGATCTGTAAGCCTAACTTCAGTATCAGGCAAATTAGTTACAACTATAATAAAGAACTTCTAGTGACAATAACGTCCACAACTTCTCATGGATCAGAAGCTAGTTAAAATATAAGAACAAAGAGTGGGAGGAAATGATGAGTTTTCACAGTGGAGAGGTAAATAATAGGGTCTCCTAAGGATCTGTACAGTGATCAGTGCTGTTCAGCCTTCACAAATGATCTGGGAAAAGCGGCAACAGTGTGGTGACAAAGTTTACAAAACTATTCAAGGTAGCTACTGTATATACTCACATATAAACTGAGATTTTTTTTATGCCTGAAAATTGGCTTTAAAACAGGCACTCGGCTTATACACGGGTCAGTACTAGCAGACAGCCCCAGCCCAGGAGTTTTAAGTCAACAGCCCTTAGCATGCTCTGAGCATGCTCCAGGCTGGAGTCCCAGCATGTGGCTGGAGTGGCCATGTTCGGGAGTCGGCCCGGGCTGGATGTTAAAGGAAAGAGACCCTGGCTTCTGGAGCAGCTATGTAAGGGGGCCCTGGGGGTGGGGGGTCAGCATGGGAGAGCAGCATCAGGGCCTGGGGGTTGAGGGGTGTCCTGGAGGCTGGGGAAAAGCAGTGGCAGGGAGTGGGTGGTGTTGTGGGAGGGAGTGGTGGCAAGGTGTCGGGGGAGGGGAGTGGCGATAGGGGTTGGGAGTGTTGGGAACTCCGGGGGAAGCCAGTGGCACAGGGTTGGGGGGTTAGGGACCGAGGCCATAGGTGAACCTCGGCTTATACACAGGCCATCCTTTTTACTATTTTGGGGCTCGGAACCAGGGGTTGGCTTATGTGTGGCTCAGCTTATCCATGAGTATATACAGTAAGTCCCAAATCTTGACTGCAAGGAGTTACAAAGGGATCTTACAATAGTGGGCAACAAAATCGCAGATGAAATTCTGTGGTGTTAAATGCAAAATAATGCACTTTGGAAAATGCAATCCCAACTATTCATACAAAATGATAGGATCTAAATTAGTTATTGCTCAAGAAAGATTCTTAAGTCATTGTGGGATAGTTCTCTGAAAACATCAATGTAGAGTGGCAATCAAAAAGGCTAACGAAGTTAGGAATCATTCAGAAAAGGATAGATAATATGTCAGAGAATATCGTTATGCCATCATACCTTGAATATTGGTTGCAGTTCTGGTCATGACATCTCAAAAAAGATGTATTAGTGTTGGAAAAAAGATAAGGGGTAACAAAAATGACAGTTTGGAACAGCTTTCATGTGAAGAGACGTTAAAAAGACTGTGTATCGTCAGTTTAGAGAAGAGACAACTAAGAGGGAGACTATGACAGAGGTGTATAAAATCATGAACGGTGCAGAGAAAGTGAATAAGGAAGTGTTTGACCCTTCATGGTCACCCAATAAAATTATTAGGCATCAGGGTTAAAACAAAGAGAAGTAATGTTTTACACCATGCATAACTCGTCTGTGGAACTCATTGCCAAATGATGTTGTGAAGGCCAACAATATAACTGTTTAAAAAGAATTAGATAAGTTTGGGTGGGAAAGGAGTTGCCTGCCTCAGAGAGTCAGCAGGGCCTACTCCTGCCTTTGCCAACAGGAGTAGTGTGGGGTGTCCCAGGCAAATACTAGCTGCTTCTCAAAGTCCTGTTGTTGGTGTTGACAGCACTTTCCATGGTTGACACCAAACCCTTCGGAGACTGGACTTCCTCTTGGCCATTGACACTGTATGTTTCCTGCATTTCCCTGCTGGCACTAAGCCTCCTCTGGAGGCTGTATATTTCTGGGGTCTCTGGTACTACACAGTACTGTGATGTTTGGGTCTGCCACAATACTTCTCCTTCGACAGCCTTTGTGTGGAGGGAGATGTCTAGTGAACTGTAAAAACATTGAAACCAGCTCCTAGACTGAATAGAACTGTTTCTTTGAAGTGTGATCCTGTCCCCCAGCTTCCTTCCAGCAGTCCAGTTTGAAGCCCCATTTCCTCATTGTGAGTGAGGGTAAGCTGAGGATGGCTGGCTTGGCCATGACTCATCAAAGTTCTGTTCTTGGGATCCATTTTTTAGATGCCAAGAGGAAACTTGGAGACTGTTCACCACCGAGCCCTTGTTCTGGCCCAAATTAGGAAGTGGCTGGATAGGTGAGTGTTACTGTGCATTAGCCTATATCCTCCAGGCTCTTATGGAGTGAGCAGGTGGATGGTCAGGCTGTCCTGAGGCAATATTGACCAGGACCTGCCGAATGAGGGGATTAAACTAAATGGAAGGGGGTGCTACTTAACAAGAATTCATGAAATTATGACTTAGCAAGTGAAAACAAACCAGTGCTGGCAGTTGGGCACCCTGGGTAACTGCTGTCTGCAAACAGTCATTTCAATGTTTCTCTTATTTACATACTGCTTGTGTTACATGCTTCGGTCCCTGCTGCGAGGAGCATGGTAATCAAAGGACAAACAAGCAGGCAGAGGGTAGAGGACAGGAGGAACGACATAAGGCAAATTACATGTAGGTCCTCTTGCTTCACTGTATGTAGCACTGTAGAACAAGCTGGGGGAGATGTCACCTCTTTCCCTCCCTTAATTATAATTTACCAGCAGTACAAGACCATTTCATGGAATAAAACCTTGCTAAATATCATTGTTCTAATGGAACAGAAATGCACCTGCAACTGGAACTGAATGGGCAATTATTGCTTTTCCTATTCAGCCACCAAACCAAAATATTTTTCTGTTATGCTTTTGAGTGGGTGTTAGTTCTTTGTTTCATTTTTAACAACTCCTAGATACATTTAAAAATGAAATATAGTTTTGAAAAGTTTCATTTCAAGAATGCCAATGAACTGTTTGGACTTTTTCTGATTCTTTTCAGTTATTTGTCTGCAACTATTTCCTGAATTTGTGAAAAGACTTTTTTTATTATTATTATTATCTGAGAAATGTATTTTAGACCAAATTATTCACTGAAAGAAAAAAGAAAAAGTCTGCCCAGCTCTATTTGCAATTTATACACTGTTACTTTGAAACCCAAATGTAACTTTTTAGAACTGGCCCATGGCTGGTTAAATGGTAATCCAGTTTGGTACCTGACTGAGCCAGGACGGGGACTAGACATGGGCATAGCCAGTCTGCTTTGCAAATGGAAGGCATACGCACTTTGAAAGGCAGTGAAAATTAAGCCATATAGGTTTATTTATATTCTGGTCTGTGTTCCTCCTCCCTTCCTTTTATACATTAGATTGTAGTGTACACACCTCTCTGAAAACTTGCTGTATTTGACCCATTCCAACAGGCTTATGTTTAAAGAAGCATTTGAATGCATGAGGAAGCTGAGAATCAACCTCAACCTTCTTTATGATCACAATCCCAAGGCAAGTCTGAACTGTGCTCATATTTCCTCTTGCATGTTTCCATGCCTCCAAGGGAGGGTGTCATCCGTAGTGAGTATCTATAAAGCTCTGTCAATACCACTTTAGAATCCCACTGGCCAGTCAGGGGAGGAAGCTTTCCCAGGCAGTAAGAGAAACAGAAGGCAATCAGTGGAAGCTGTGCTTCTTGTATCTACTAAGGCCTTGATCCTGTAGCTGGATTCATGCAGATGGATTCTCAGCGAAGGAGCAGGCATCCAACACCCAGATCTGAATGCAGGGTATTGTCCCTAGGCTATGGAAATAACCTTTCATGGATGACAAACAGTTATTTCTGCAGTACTGAACAGCTGGATGAGAGCTTAAGAGGGCAGGAGGTACACAGGTTCCTAAGGATGGCACCTCGTATTGCAGAGTTTACACTGTTTGCATGCAAAGCACAGTCGTGTGCAAATGGCAAGAGCAGGGAACCTAGGTTCAGAGTTGGATACACCCATGCACAAGTTTAAATGACTCTTTAAAGTTGCTCGTGTATTTTGTGTTAATGAGCCTATATGATGTAAGAGCTTTAGCACTGAAAGGATTCTGTTCATTTTAGGTTTTTCTGGAAAATGTGGAAACCTTCATAAAACAAATAGATTCTGTGAATTACATCAACTTGTTTTTCACCGAGTTGAAGTAAGTATTATTGTTCTGGTAAAAGCACACCTGATAAGGACAGGCATGAGATGAGTGTTCTGGCCTCTGGAAAATGGGGCTGGATCTCAAAGAACTGAAGGATTTGGTCTGGCCAAATGGATAGCAATCGCACCGAACTACCAGGCTTAGCTGGCTGTGGGCTTAATGTCCAGATAGAGGGATCCAGCAGGATGCTCTCACTTAGGGCTGTTTGTTTGATTTAACTGATTGGGGACTTACGTTTTCTTTTCATGTAGCCATTTGTAGTTTTTCTGGTTTATGTCTCAATGTGAATATTTACTGAGAAAACCTCACTAGTCACTTCAGTCCTTGGCATCCTTTGGTTTAGGGGACTCCTGTGGGGAATTGGCAGAAAGAAAATAAGGCACCCCTTTGTATCTGAGATCTGTGTCCAGGGTTATCATTAAGGTCCCTGAAGAAGTCATTTTTCAAAAGGCTGAGTATGATTTGCCCCCTTTAAAGTCATTGGTAGCTGCTAGTTTGCTCAGCACTCCTGAGAAGCAGGTAACTTCCATAAATATGACCTTGGACTGAGACATCTCAGGCTTAAATCTTTGTTTAGGAACCTAAAAAAGGCTTAATTTTTGAAAATGCCAGGCATCCGGCAGCTCAGACTAAGGAGTTTAACATTATGCTCCCATTTTTAAAAAAAAATTTCTTGGTCTCTGATTTTCATGCGGACTGTTAACTGAGCAATCATCTTCATGTCAGAAGTGTCTGGGCCCTCTTGGGATGCTCCGGTTGGTGGGCAAGAAAGTGAAACTCTTCATGAAAAGGAGTTTGTCTATTGACCTGTATCACTGGTGTGGTAAAAGTTTTGTGTTTCCCTGGGGAGTGGGAGAGGGCATGAGAACAAACCATGCATGATGAATATTAATCCACTTCATGAGTCCTTTGCAGCTGTGCCAGATGATGATGGGATGCAAAATTATGTAAGATTTTTTCATTCCTGGTATGTGTCTTCTGACACGTGTTTGTGCTGGCCTGAGAATTGGGACCCAACTGATATTTATAGTATATATTTATTCTTAGAGAGGAAGACTTCACAAAAACTATGTACCCATCTCCAGTTAGCAGCAACATCCAGCCGCAACAGTGTACTGATGTGAAAAAAGTAGACCTTATCTGTGATGCCATGAGAGCTGCTATGGAAAACATCAGTCCTCAAAAGTGAGTGAAATGCTAACTGCAGATGAGAGCAGAGCAGTAATTTATAGCCACTTGTTTCACTTACTGAAAAATAACTTTTGATAAATGAAAAACAATTTTAGAAATTTTATTTGTTACTGCTTTTAACAAAAATTAATTTTTGACTGATTTGGGGAAAGTGTTTTGAACAAGGTTTTTACTTTAAGAAAGAAGACCATTTTACATCAATAAACTTTGTTTAAAAAAAGATCTTGACCAGATTTAATAACAAGCACTCAATCTTGTTATCCAATGGTGGTAAAGGCTGATACAGTGAGGAAACCAGTTCTCTGTTTTACTTGAAATGTGTCATCAAACACAGTTTCTGCATCTACTATATCCCAAGTAAAATGTTCCTTCCTGATGTGCTCTTCACCCTTTTCCCTTTTTAAAATAAGAAACCAAAATCCTAGCCTTTCCATTAAAGTGAAAGACTACATTAAAAACATTCAATAATATAAAGAAACAGTTTGTTGATCTCCTTCTGATTCATTGTTGTGGTTTGCTTCCCACAGATACTGTCTTTCAATATTGACATCCCATGTGAAGAAAAGCACCCCAGAACTGGAAATTGCTCTCCAAAAAGTGCATGAGCTACGAGGTAGTGTGCTGGAAGTTCAGATGGCAGGAAGGGGACTGCTCACCTGGGGCGAGTCCACAAAAGCTCTGGTTATTAGCATTGTTTGCTGTGACTTTTGATGCTGAACGACAAACATTTGGTTACAGTCTCTGAACTGACCTTTGTGTGACCTGAAGTTAGCTGTCACAGTGAACTAGCACTGAAAAGCATAAGAGACGCATTGTTATGTATAGATACTCTTGCCTAGTATCATGACCATTACTCTTCACTGAGGGATTGGTTGATCATGCAAGTGAATGAGTACATAAATTTTAGCTGTTTCCTTGGTCCCTGCTTTTTGCACAGTTCTTTGGGCCTCATGCCTGTCACTGGTCCCTGAGTGGCATGTTAGGCTGTCATTATGCAGTGATACAAGCAGGGCTGCAAGTTGTGTTGTCCGTTCATCAGGCCAGGCCCTTAAGACTGCTATATGTTGTGCACGTCACTAAAATAGATGAGGCTGGCATAACCAGCATCCCCTCTTTCTAGCACAAGAAGGAATGAATAAGTGCAGGCAGACTGCAAGTCCGCCTCTAGCCAGACCTTGCTGTTCCTAGCAAGCTAAGTGAGCATGCATTCTCAGGATTTTCTGTAGCTTGCAGCCTTCAAGCAGTGTGTGAGTGATTTAGATAGCTCTGTTTTCCACAGTTACAGAATCCGTTTCTCCGCCAGCTGAGGGAGTGACTGCAGAGGCAGCACTGAAGTACTTGCTCTTCCTGGTGGACGTCAATGAACTGTACGATCACTCCCTGGGCACATATGACTTTGATCTGGTTGTCATGGTGGCAGAGAAGTCTCAGAAGGTGATTGTGATGCTATGTGTTCTTACCGATTTCTAGAAAGGCTGCATTTGACAAAAAAAATTACCATACTTTGAGGTGGATTAGTGGACACATGATTTATGAGCTGTGTGCCAGTCCAGACATGCATCTTCCAGCCCCTTTTGCTAAAGTCCAAGTGCCATCAACAAGCCAGCCTACCCACCCTCACTGTCTCATCAGCACTGTACGGGACATCACGCTCTCAAGTTTGGGGAGGGTGCTGGAAGGCATCCTTCCTGGAACAAGGGGCTTTTTTCTTAGAGTGCAGAGTTTAAAGTGGTGCTGAGTTTGTGCGGCTGCTGAAGGGTCTATCTGTGAAAAGTGTAGAAATTCCTTGGCTTTCCACTTTTGAGCTTATTGGGTACACAGTGTGCAGTGACCTCAGTTGACAGAAAGCACATGTGCATGTGAATAAATTTTATGAGAAACTCTCTGTGGAATAAGCATCCAACTCAGGATTCTGTTTCTGAACTGGCTGGAACTTCACGGAGATCCCCATCTTCAAGGAAGGTGCTGCCGCTGTCCTTCAGGGAACACATGCTTTATAGCATTAGGGTGTTTCTTCCCAACCATTCAGTCTAAAAACCATTGTTGCAAATGACATCTGAGATTCTGCAACACGTGCCTGTTGGCAAAAATCAGATGGGGCTAGAGAAGAAAACAGTTTTGACAAATATTGTCAAGAAATCAAAAATTAATGCAATCTTCAGCCCACGCCTAGACAGGCTGCCAAAATCCACATGGAAATTGATTTTCAAATTTCAGAACAGGTCATTACCTGGCTAGAAGAGCTCAAAACCATAAATCACCTAGAGGGACTGAAATTTACTACTTTGCAAACAACGGATTTGATTGAAAGTATCCTGTTTCCTTGCTGATTGTGGGTTGTATGTTGGGGGAGATGCAGCTGTCAGGGCGTTATATGACTGAGCAGTTTGATATACAAGAATTCAATGCAGTTATCTGTTGTGTCTTTTTCAGGACCCAAAGGAGTACCTGCCATTCTTAAACACCCTCCGGAAAATGGAAACCAACTATCAACGCTATACTATAGATAAACACCTGAAAAGGTACAAGAAGGCACTCTACCACCTCAGCAAATGTGGTAAGTGCCCTGTACGTATTGTGTGTCTGAGAAAAGAGTTGCTGTTTTAGTATTTGACCTCCTTCTGTGGAAAAAGGTAAAAAGAATGTGTCTGTCTGTCTGTTCTGGAAAGACAGTCAAGGGAGAAAAGATGGAGGGGTTGCACTGTTGTAAAGAAGCAATATGATTGCTCAGAGCTGCAGTATGAAACTGGAGGAAAACTGGGGAACTGATGGGCAGGATCCCCTGGGAGGCTACTGTGAGTGGGAAAGGAGTCCAAGAGAGCTGGCTGTATTTTTAAGAATCCTTATTGAGGGTGCAGGAAAAACCATCCCAATGTGCAGAAAGAACAGCAAATATGGCAGGTGACCAGCTTGGTTTAACAAAAATGTCTTCAGTGGGCTTAAACACAAAAAAGAAGCTTATAGCAAGTTGAAGCTTGCAGGAACGGTGCTAGTGTTTATGGTGCAGATGCTGGCGCAGATGAGTGACATCACAGGGAAGCACAATGGCGCGGTCACCACTTTGGCACCCTTCAAATGTCAGTGCCCCCCTGCAACACTTACCTGGCTTACTGCATTGTGCCAGGCCTGGAAGCTTGATTTGGATGATGAGGGAGGGAGGAGTATGAAAATACTGCTCAAGCATGCAGGAATGAAATCATGGGGGCCAAACCACAACTGGAATTGCATTGAGCAAGGGATGTGAAGGGTAACAAGAAGGGTTTCTGTATGTATGGTAGCAACAAGAAGGAAGGTCAGGGAAAGTGTGGGTTCCTTGCAGAAGGGGGGAGACAGCCTAGTGACAGATGATGTAGAAAAAACTGAAGTACTCAGTGCTCCCCCCCCCCCTTGTCAGCTCTCAGACTACTACACTCAGCAGTACAAAACTGGGGAGGGGGTGTGACAGGCTGCTCCGCAGATCTGGTCCAGTGTGCCACTGTGGAGTCCATTCCCTCCCACGATTCCCACTCTTGAACCCTGATTTGGCGCGCTTTGCCAAATGACCACTCGGCCTCTGGTGTGCAGTCGGTCCCAAGCAGTGGATGTGTGCCCTCTGGTCCCACAGCAAACATCCCTGGCCCCAGACACCACCATGGGAACCATTGCCTACGGAGATTGGGTCCCACTCCCAACTGCCATACACTGTCTGTCCATTTAACAAAGAAATGGGTTGTGCCCAGCCCTCTTCGCTCACACCCTCTAAAGACCACACAGCTGTTGATAAAACTACTACTAGTTTATTGATCGCTTTATAATTCTAAGTGAGAATGTGGCCAAACATGGTAGAATCATAATATAAATGAGTCACAAGGAACCACAAGAAATAAAAGGTAAAACATGCACACTAACCTAATATCTTTACTTGAACTTGAACTATGAGGTCAGTTTAAGTTCAAGTTCAAGCTCAGTGTTCAGCTGTCAGATGTTCATACAGCTAGTCTCTGCCTGTGACAAGGCAGGGCCCAGATCGTGCTTGAAGTTGTTTCCAGATAGAGAGTTTCAGCTAAAAAGCCTCAAACTCTTCCAAGCATTTTTCTTTGTTCCAAAATTTCACTCTGACCCCTCCCTTTCTGGGCAGAGCTGATCTTTGTCTGGTCTGAGCCAGTGAACTGAATTAGCATACCTTTGTCTCTTCCAGGTGCTTGCTTGCTGCTGGGAGAGAACTCTGTCGCCCCCCCCCCCCGAGCCATGCTAAACATGCTACACTTCTGTGCACATGCATGAAGTAGTGGGAAACACAGTATTATACTAATCATGTAGAATAGGTTATGAGCATGCATAAAGAACCTTGTATGGCATAATTGGCATAGTGAACAGGAAAATCGTATAGATCATAATCCAAGGCGTACAGATGTGCATACTGTGATGGGAGTGAGCAGCCATCACTTTTAAAAGAAGAGGTTTAGGGCTGGTTAGAATGGCTGGACATGAGCAAGTCCATGGTGCTGGATGCAGTGCATCTAAGGGTGCTGAGAGAGTTGGCTGATGTGATTGAAAAGCCATTGGCCATTATCTTTGAAAATGCAGCAATTGGGGGAATTCGTGAAGGTTAATATAGTGCCCATTTTTAAAAAAAAAAAAAAAAAAAAAAAAGGATCCAGGGAACTACAGACTGGTCAGCCTCTCCTCAGTCCCTGGAAAATTGGAGGTGGTCTTCAATGAATCCATTTTGAAGCACATAGAAGAGAGGAAGGTGATCAGGAACAGAAAGCATGGATTCACCAAGATCAAGTCATGTCTGATGAGATGACCAGCTCTGGATAGGGGAAAACAGATGGAATTGATATACCTTGACTTCAGCAAAACTTTTAATATGATTTCCCACAGTATTTTTATCAGGAAGTTAGAGGCTTGGGTTGGATGAATGTACTGTAAGATGGATAGAAAGCTAGCTAGATCATTGGGCTCAGTGGGTAGTGATAAACAACTTGCTGTCTAGTTGGCAGCTGATAAGAAGCAGAGTGCTCCAAGACTCTGTGCTGGGGCCGGTTTCAGTCAGCATCTTTGTTAATGATGTGGAGGATGGAGTGGATTGCACCCTTACCAGATTTTTAGATGACACTAAGTGGGGGGGAATGGAAGATATACTGGAGGATCTGGGAAGCAGCCTGGTACAGAGCGACCTAGGCAAATTAGAGGATTAGGCCAGAAGAAATCCAATGCGGTTCACCAAGGACATGTGCATAGACTAGTACTAAAGACAGAAAAATACCATGCACAGCCACAGGCGGGACCAATAGGCTAGGCAGCTGTTCTACAGTAAAGGATCTGGGGTTACAGGAGACAAGAAGTTAGATAGGAGTCGACAGTGTGCCCTTGTTGCCAAGAAGGCTAACACAGCATGTCGAACTGCTTTAGTAGGAGCATTGCGAGAAGATCAGGGGAAGTGATTATTCCCCTCTGTTTGGCACTGGTGAAGCCTCATTTGTACTATGTCCAGTTTTGGGTCCCCCATTACAGAAGGGATGTGGACAAATAGGAGAGAGTCCAGTGGAGAGCAAGAAAAATGACTAGTGGGCTGGAGCAGTTGACTTGTGAGGAGAGGCTGAGGGAACTAAGTCTTGTTCAGTTGACAGAAGAGACAATTGAAGGGGGGATATCACAGCTTTCAACTACCTGAAGGAGGGTTCCAGGGAGGATGGAGCTAGGTTGTTCTCAGTGGTGGCAGATGACGGAACAAGGAGTAATGGTCTCAAGTTGTAGTGGGGAAGGTCTAGGTTGGATATTACGAAAAACTTTTTCACGAGGAAGGTGGTGACTCAATGGAATGGTAAAAAAACAACAAGCAGGACTAGACTAATACGGCTATCCCTTTGGAAATTGATTCAATGGAATGGGTTACCTAGGAAGTGGTGGAATCTCCATCCTTAGAGGTTTTTAAGGCCCAGTGTGACAAAACCCTGGCTGGGATGATTTATTTGGGGTTGTTCCTGCTTTGAGCAGGGACTTAAACTAGGTGACCTCCTGAGGTCCTTTGCGATTCCAGTTTTCTGTGATTCTACATATGACAATTATTCTTATTGCAAAATGACCAAGTATTACTCTTATCAGGTACAACTGGTTAATGGCATAGTAAAAGCATCCTGGCTGGTTAATACCTTTTGATTTAATTTCTGTGTCCCCCTATCATGCCTCAGGAGATGCATTAAAGAGCCACTTGTGGAACACAAGCCTCAGTCTGAGTATTGCTCGTGAAACTGGTTAGCAGTGCCACGTCCCCAGCGCTGAACCAACCAGTGTTTCCCACAGTGAAAGTGAAGTGGTGGGAGGTGCTTCCCTGCCCTGCTGTGTCTGTACTGCAATAGGACAATGAATTGTTTCCCTTAGGTCCAGAGCACTTCTCTGAATTTCTGAACTTGGTGAAGGATCAGCATTTGTATAATGAAGCCTTGAAGCTGTATCCACCCGATACTCCAGAACACAAGGTGTGTAGCATGTGATGTGATGTGATTCTAGGGGGCCATTCTCCTCTGCTTGTGAAGGGCTGGTCCCCACTGATTGCAGGGATTAGTGTGGAGAATGCCTGAAACCAGGAATATTTGTTCCCTGCCCTGTGCTTCCAAAACTTTTTTTTTTGGTTGGATTTTTTTTTTTTTTTTTTTTAATGGTGAACTGCAGTTCTTCTTGCAGCCCCTTGGTGGGAAGGAAGGGGGCAAGAGCTGCTGTGTAGGTCCCAGTCCTACGTGACATTTGCTGTTTCTGCCCCCTGTTTGTTCCCTGAGAGATTTACCCCACACCCCTTGCCCTTCTGAAGTCACTGTGCAGCTAATGAAATAAGTGATCTGTTATAGGCAGGAATCCTGAGCAGTGAGAGAACTGCTGCCCTGCAGCCTAACCCCAACCGTTGGCCTCATGTGACTTTGCCATGCTGAGCTTCACTGTGCCTGCACAACAGCTGCCCTGGGAACCTGCCCCACTCCAGGAGGTGCAGGGCCCAGTGTGCAGATATGCGTGCTTGTTCTCTCTTATCTCATGTGCACATGCACATGTGCACGCTTGAGCCATAGGATGTTGGCCAGGGCAATCTGTGAGCCTTGAGATAAGACACTGGATCGGCTGGATACCATGAGCCAAACTTGGACCATTTTTCTTTGGATACTCTGTCTGCAGGCCTGCTGGTAAGTCCATTCATGTTATTTGGCCTCTCTCTGATAGGTTGTTGGCTGTGCCTTTGGGGAGTACTTGAACCAGAAGCATCTGTATGAGCAGGCCGGACTGATCTTTGCCCGCTGCAGTGCATTTGAGAGTGCCCTTTGTGCCTTTCTAAGCAGTGGCAGCTGGCAGCAGGCACTCTGCATGGCTTCTCAGCTCGGTTACACGGCAGATCAGCTAGCAGGTCTTGCGAGGAGTCTGGCAGGTAAGAGTCATTGGATGCTCAGAGTACAGGTGGCCGTCGAGTCACCTGATTCTGTGTGGAACTTTCTTCAACTTCCTGGGTCCCATTGATTCCGTGTTAGGTGCATGCGTGGCTACCAGAGAATTTTTGCCTTAGTGGTATCTGTAGGGGCTGACCCTGGAGCCCCACGCTCGTGGAGCAGTAAGTGAGGTGCCACTGGCCCTGTGCCCCCTTGTTCCTTCTTTCCATCCAAGACAGTTACTGGAATACCTTCTCTCTTGAAATCACAAGTGCTTCAGAGTGGTTTGTCATTACCATAATTTAGCTTCTTGTAAGTGTGTGACATTCTCCTCCCAGAATGTGGTTCAGTGTGCCCTTGTGACTCCCACCCCACCCCCAGCTCTACTCCCAAACCCTGATTCACCCTGCTTTGCTAGGGCAACCCCGCTCCTGAGTCAGTCTACACCAACTTCCTGCATGTAATTGTCCCAGGCAGCAGGTGCGCACTCTATAGCCACTTGGGGCGGTCCCCCAGCATGCATCCCAAGCCCCAGATACCACACCAGCAACTTCCATCCTACAGGGATTGGTTTTACACTTAAAAAAAATGAAAACCAGCAGATCTTATTCGGGGGACAAGGCAATATCCACATTTATTGTGAATACATGTAGACTGAAATTTCAAAAGATAGAACACATCAATTAGTTCTGAAAGCAACAGAATCAATTTAAAGAGGCAGAGCAATTTTCTATTCAATCACATACACATACAAACACAGACAGACTGACAAGTAAAAGCAATGAGTTCTTACAGATGTTATAATTACCAGCCTTGTTGTTCACGCTCTTCCACTGGCCAAGCGGCAAAAACACAACTGTGGGACCTCACTTTCCCACCTGTGCACCAATGGTCCTGCAGTGTGGTTGTAGAACCAAACCCAAAATTCCCACCTTGCTGTATCCTTCTTACAGGATTCTGTTCCCATTTGAGCTTATGAGTTCTATTCAGTCATGTCACTTCTGTTCGATGTGATTGATTTGTTTCTTCTTTGTCCTTCCGTCTTTGGGTGTTACTTAATTTTATTCGAGCTCTTTGGCCATTTAGATTGAGAAACTTTATCTTAGTCTCCTTTTGTGTTGTACACTAGTTCAAGCTGGGATCTGTCTGACACTGATGCCTGCTTTGTCTGTCTCACATGCACCCACCAATCTCTCATTCATTCAAACCTTGGTCTTTTTCCTTATTTTATTTTATATGTGGAAAGAATAGATATTTTCTTTACAATCAAAGATATTTCCTCCCTTTTAACAATTTCATATAACTGACTACATGGAATATTCAACTACTTGATTAGGTGGAAATACAAAGCATTACAAAGTCCAAGAGGGTCTTCAGAGAGTGTTGCCTCACATGGGCTTGATCATAGGTCAAAATCACAAAGCTATCTGATGCTTGATTGTAGGCCTTAAAACCAAACTTTTTTTTTTTAATACCACAGGCTTATGTCTACATTTGGGACCCTTACCCAGTCACTGTAGACTCATAGACTCGTGTTTGCCCATTCATCAAAGAAATGAGTGTCCCAGCCTTGCCCTCTCACACCATCTAAAGTTCACACAGCTTTTGATGAAACAAAGACTAGCTTATTGATTAGAACACAATTTTAAGTGAATTTATAGCAAATCAATGCACAATCATTTAATAAAGTGGTTAGGAGTTATCATAAGCAAATAAAAGATATAAACTCATCCTACCCTAATATTGCTGTTTTGTCTCTCTCTAGCTTGTTCTCATCACTCTTGCTCACAAGACTGGCTGCTTGTGGTGTTCATCTAGTCTTAGCCCTCTTGGTTATATGGATAGGCCCAGTCTCTTGGATTTGTTTTCAAGAAGATGTTTCTGGCGCAAAAAAACCCCCAAAACCCTCTTCCAGTTCAAAGTGTCTGTATTTGTCTCCAAACCCCCTCCTTGCATCCTTGCAGGTCCCTCCTCTTCCTAGGCCTAAGTGATTTTCTTTCTTCCACCTGAGTCAGGGAGCTCAACTTTGCTTACCTTTGTCATGCATCTCTGCAGCCTCTGTGATCTGAGCCATGTAAAATATCTGGAAACATGCTTCATATCTGTATCTTCATATATGATGCTGCAGGAAACATGATACCATAGCAATAAGGCAGAACATTCAAAAGGGAATGTTGTCCGGCACAATTGGCATGAAACCATTTAATCACATTGCAAAAGTGAACACGGATCATACCTAGGCCCTAGGGTGCACAGGCGTGCATACCATGACAATATGGTTAAAAGTGTGATCATTATTAAGTTTAATGGTCCTGCTATGGATAACTGCTTCAGGATGGGACATGCCCCCCTTCCTTGTGCTTCAAGCCATATTCTGTCTGCCACAAGCCTTTCCCATTCCAGGATCTCCATGATAATTGTATGAAGTATTTGCAGAGGTGCACATAAGGGATAACTGAAGATCTGTAAGACTGTAGACTAAATTCTCCTGAAAGCCCTGCTGATGAAGGTGGTGCTTAGACTCGATGAATATGTCAACATCTCTGCTGACCACCAGTACTGGGCCCTTCTCAGTGCTGTGTTACTTTGTCTGTACTGAAGAAATGGAAGAAGAAACAGTGCACAGACAGAGAGATGGTTCTCCTACACCCAAAAAGACAGGGTTGGGCAAGGCAGAGCCCATTCCTAGGCCACTTCCAGGGATGCTGCTTATGAGTCACCCAACATGGGATAGGCATGAGCAAGTACTTGAATTAAAAAAATGGTTATGAACCTTCTGTAACTTGTTCTTCAAGATACTGCACATGTCCATTCCAGGACCGGCCCTCCATTCCAAGCCATCAGAGCCGAGGGCAAGAAGGAACCGGGGGGCGCAGGGTTGCTGGCACCTTGTATACTATTTCATGCATGCAGGGCTCCAGATGGTGCCAGAGCTGACCCTATAGATACTAGAAAGGAAGAAAATCTCCAGTAGCCGTGAATGTGGGTGCTCCACGCTTAACGTGGAATGGACGTGAGCAGCACATCTTGAAAAACAAGTGATGGAGGGTGGTTAACCTCCTCCCCCCCCCCCCCCCGACACTTTACTGGAAATATCATTCTTCTTGCAGCAGAATGGCAGATTTATCAGAGGCTTGTGCCCTCTGGGGGAAAAAGGACTGAATCTGGAGCTGAAATACTAGTAAGGGGTGCACTATACCACAGCATCCTTACCCATGCATGTGATTATCATTGGTGGTGATTAAATAGCTGTTTGGGGAAGCACTGCACAAGCTAGGCCCACTAGCCTGGAGCAAACAGCCCCAGTGGCTTCTGCAACATAGTTTGCCAGAACCATTTAGTTTTCATCCAGTTCTGCAACTGTGAAGACCCATGTCTCCTGCAGCTCAACACTCTCCATCCATACTCACAGGAATACTCATGAAAGAAAAGGCTGTGGAGGAAGCATATTCACTTGGTCTAGGAAAGTGCCCAGATAACACATCAGTGCATCCTATTGGTCTCTGTACAGTGTGTTTCTCCTTTTCCACTGGCAGAGTTACCAAAAGGAATGCCTTGCAGCCCCACTGCCCACCCTTGGCCAGATAAGTGTAACATACCTTGTGATGCAATAGGGCCAGCCCCAGGAGGGCAGCATAGCCCTTATGTACTCTTCTCCCTCCTGGTTTGGAGAAACCCCTGGCTGTCATACACCCACCCTCTCACTCATTGCTCTTCCTGAAAACTGAATAGTCTCTTAATGCAGCTCCCTGCCTAGGGAACAGGTCTGTGACAGTGGCGACTGCTCAGTCCAGCAGGCAGAGGTCTGACATCTAGTGGTGGGAAAAGAGCTGGACGTATCTAGATTGGAGGCAAGGTGTGAATTATCAGTGAGGGGAGTAACCACTGGAACTGTTTTTCATAGATTCAGTGCCAGATTGGGACCATTGTTCTTTAGTCTGGTCTCCTTACCAAGAATCATGCCGAATTTTACACTGCTGACTGCTTTAATCAAGAGTTTTTTTTTCTAAAAGATGTTTTAGTTTGGCTAGGAATTAATTCAGGGAAGTCCTAAGGTCTGTGTTAACAAAGGAGGGCAGGCAGGATGATTAAAGACTAACAAATATATTTATTGCATGAGCTTCTGTGGGAGAAAATCTCACTTCATCAGACACTGACCAAGTGGTATTTTCTCCCATGAAAACTCATGCGATAAATATATTTGGCACTTAAAGACTAACACAGTACTTGTTTGTTTGTTTGTTTTACTGAACAAGACCAGTGGTTCCCAACATTTTCTCTGCTGTGGCACACCTCGATACATTTAATTATTTTGAGGCACACCACGATAGTCTTCAAATTAACTCATGAATATTCATGAGCCAATGCAGAACTCTGAGAGGTTTTTTCAAAAAATTGTGTGGCACACCTGCTCTGGCCTCACGGCACACCTGTGTGCCATGGGACACTGGTTGGGAAGCACTGAACTAGACTAACATGGCTGCCCCTTTGGAACTATTAGAATCAGTTTGTTTTCAGATAGAACTTTTTGGAAAAATTAACTGGCTAGGGCAGCAGTGTGACTGAGACTCAGGAGACCTGAGTTCCAGTCCCTGCTCTGCCCCTGACCTGATGGGTTAGCATGGGGAAGTCACGTCTCATCTCTTCCATTTCCTCTCCCTCCCTTTGTCTGTGCAGACTGTAAGCTCTTTGGTGCATGGCCTGCCTGTAAAGCACCAGGCATCATGAGGCGTTAGTCTCTGTTGGATCCTTTGGGTGCTGCTGTTTATGTGATTATCACTTGTGGTGATTAAATGGAGAAGCTACTGGGCAGCGTCCTTGGCACTGATGCCTTTCCTCCCTCCTTTCTGCTTGTTTCTGGTCTGGGAGGCAAGTTCTCACTAAGCAGGGAAGGTAGGGAGTGTTCCTGCAGACCTCGTGTGGCAGTGGGAAGCAGAGGTGATTTGCACAAGCCAGATCTGTGAGGTCTGGCTCAAGTTTAACTACAGGAAATCTCCATTTGCCATTGCACTTGCACACATTCTCTGCCTTGCTTATGCCTCTCTTCCCCTGGATGCAAACAAAGCTCTTTCAGCCAGCCAGAGGAAATCAGAATTAATAGGTTCATTGATATTACAGACTGACACTGTGGGTTCGTTAGAGGCCTGCCATTTGTGCTTTCCCTTTCAGATCAGGTTTCTTGTCTGGACCAAAACTCTATTCCTGAGATGCTTAATTCTGGCAATCTCTTATAGGAAAACTAGCGGAACAGAGGAAACACGCTGAGGCAGCCATAGTCCTGGAGCAGTATGCACAGGTAACATGCACCCCTCAGACCTGCTCTCTCGACCCAGGTCTTTTCTCCCCTCTCTGCTCATGCAGGCTCATCTGCTTGGGCACCTCTGAAAACATGGTGTTGTGGGGGCGACCAAGTCTATGATGGTGGTGCTGGAAGCAATCGTATCTAGTGGTGAGGCCACCAATGCAATACTTGGGTAATGGCTTCCACTAATCTGGTACCTGAACTGTTTCATTGTGTAATTCTGTCTGTGCTCCTGTGTGAAGAGCTGGTTTCCTAGGATAGGTGGCATTCCACATGTCCAGACTACTTATACCCCTTTCAAAAGTCTGATTTGTTTTGCTTATCCCAAGTTTCACCTCACTACAAATGGACTTGCTTTCAGAATCAGACACCAAAATGCAAATAGTTCAATACTGAAAAATGCCTTGTTTTCTCATTCTATCTGTATGGAATTTTAATCTGTACTGACCTTGCCAGTGCTTTTTATGTAGTGTGTTGTAAAACTAGGCAAATATCTAAATAAACTGAACCCCCGGAGGAGCTCTGTGTACTCTCCCACCCCCAGGGTCAGTCATACATGTGGTTGAGAACCATTGTCCTAGATCACAAATGCTGGAAGTGCAGAGATCTAATTTCAGATCCCAGCTCTGCCACACACACCTGATGTGACTTTCAGGAAGGACATTTGCCTTTCTTCCATTTTCCCAGGTATGAAATGGTGGTTTGAATATGGCTCCATAAGAATGTTGTGAGAAGCTGGTAGCTAATAGTTTCCTGATAGAGGGAGCTATAGACAGTGTCTGCTGCTATTGATGAGTTTACCTGGCTGGAAACAGAGAAGTGCACTGTCCTCAACCAGTACACTTTTTTCTTCTCAGCTCAGTGCAATGCACATTAGCCAATCCGAGCAAATGCATGGGGCAGCATAGCCGAGGCCACTGAGGAGGGTGATGGATTTCTTTAGACTCCGAGACATTTGGAGAGTGTGGGTTGTGATGCCTTTGAATTTTGCCTGTCCTTGTGCTTGAGCCAGTGATCACGTGTACCACAGTGTCCATGTCAGGCAGGTGATCTCTGATCAAAGAACAGACATTGGCTGAGTAGAAGCTATTGGACAGGGCAGCAAATCTTATGATGTGCTCCCAGCTATTTACAGAGGGGACTTGTCAGTGCTGCAGTTGAGCTGGGTTTGATACATTTCACTTGGCTGCCAAGAGTCCTGAAAGGAACATATCCATGTCGGCTGCTCCAATAACTGTTGACAAAGAGGGGCAGTGAACATGCTGCAGTTTAGATCACGATTCTGCAGATGATAAAGTAGACTTGATTTTTGCCCTTTGCTGTAAAGAACTTGAAACCAGTGTCTCTTCTCACATCCCTATGGAGAATGTGGGTGGGCGGTCTTGGCAAGTGTGCTTGAGCCTGGGAGCCCAGTGCCAGAGAGAGTGCCTGATTGTTGGAAAATAACCATTGCTTCCTTGCTCTTTCCCCAGGATTATGAAGAGGCTGTGCTTCTGCTCTTGGAAGGGGCAGCCTGGGAAGAAGCCTTGAGACTAGTAAGAGCATTTCAAAATACTAATTCCTAGAGAGCTTCTCTTGTGAGACATTGTGTATCTGTTACTAGAAAAAACTTGCCATTTTCACTCTTTCTTCCCAGATTCACAAGTACAGCAGACTCGACATTCTGGAGACCAACTTCAAACCTGCCATCCTACAAGGCGAGTCACTCATTATTGTGAAGAATCCTTCATGCTTTTGGATATGGGGACTTTCTCCTTGTTATTTGTGATGAAGTCCCAGGGAATGTCCTAATGAGACCTGCATTAGAAGATGCAAGGAAGGAGTTTTCCGGGTTCTGCATAGTTAGGAGTTGTTGGCTAGTCACATCTGATTCCACTCAGCGCAACGTATCATGCAGCAATATGACAGGCATTTTTGATTCAATCTTGCCCTCCTTGAGATCAGTGGCAAAATTTCCCCTAGCTGTTAGTGCTCTGTTATGGGATTTGTTTATGAAGAAGAGAGGGAGGCTGGAAAAGTAGCAGTGTGATTGGTTAGTAAAAGAGGCACACTGGCAGGGCTGTGTGCCAGGAAGGGGTACGTGAAGCTCTTCTGTGGAGGAATTTGAAGATGACTTAACCTTCCTTCTCTGGCTCGAAGGCCTAAAGGAAGGCTGGGCTGGTATTGCTGTAGAATTCTCCTACTGGGGTCCAGGATGCTTTGTTTCCCTGAACCATCCTGCTGAAAGAGGATTAGAAAAGGGTAAACCATTGGCAGTCTGGTTTAGCGATCTGCCTTTAGGCTCCTATTGGCTTTTGTTTTTTAAGCTCTGAGTTTCCATCCACTCTTTGTGACTCCTGAACAGTTCTGCACTCACTGAGCTGGGCTCTGAGGCTTTGGAAACCAGTGCAAATTAACAGTGCAAACCTGGCCCTAGCACTGCTTCTAGAGGGGCTGGAAAAGAGTTTCAAAGCTTCGAACAGTGGTCTCATGGGAGAGCACAGAGGAATGTTCACAGCATGCAGTGGGGCTGGCCTAGACCCCACAGGGGGGTGAGAAGGGAATGCTGTGCTCATAGTCCTGCTTTGCTCTGGTCCTTGCCTCTCAACCCAGTTCAGCCCCCAGTCCATTTCCACCTCAAGACTAGATCTGATCCCCTCTCTGGCCCCCGCTCCAGCCCAGTCCAGCTCCTCCCCCATCCCCAGTTCTGCACCAGCTTTATCTTTAGCCCGAGCTCCTTTGCTTTGGAAGCCTTGGCTGTGCTGAAATAGGGGGAAGGGAGAGGTGGACAGATTCCGTTCCAGTAAGGTGCTGTGGAGAGGAGGACTGGAAAAGTTTGAGTGCCATTGGTTTAGAATGTGCTTTATTAATCTTTGGTCATTGCACCATCTGCTCCTTCATGCAGCCCAGAGAAATTATTTGGTGTTTCTGGAGTCTCAGAAAACAACGTTCACTCGCCACAGAAAGCGCCTCCTGGTGGTCCGAGCACTGAAGGAGCAGGCCCACCAAGGGCTATTAGGTATGTTCTGAACTGATGCAGAAGCTCCAGTGCCAATAACTAGTGGTGTGTTAGCAACTTCCTGAAAACAGCGATGAAGTGGTTTCCTAAGAACATAAGAATGACCAGACTGGGTCAGACCAATGGTCTTCAGTGTCCTGTCTTTTCACAATAGGCAATGCCAGGTGCTTCAAAGGGAATGAACAGAACAGGTGATCTGTCCTATTGCCAGTTTCTGACAGTGAGAGGGTAGGAACATTCAGAGCATGCTTTTGCATCCCTGCCTGTCCTAGTTAATAGCCATTGGTGATCTTATCCTTCATGAACTTATGTAGTTCTTCTTTAACCCTGTTATAGTCTCGGCCTTCACAGCATCCTCTAGCAATGAGTTCCACAGGTTGGCCATGTGAGGAGGTATTTCCTTTTGTTTGTTTTAAGCTGGATGCCTATTAATTTTCATTGGGTGAATCCTGACAATTGTGTTCTGTGAAGTAGTAAATAACACTTCCTTGTTTACTCCCTCCACACCAGTCATGATTTTTGAGACCACTAGTATACCCCTCTTAATTCATCTTTTCTAAAATAAACAGTCCTCTCTGCACTCCTCATGTTCTAACATAGTTGGCTGCAGTAGCTTGCAAGAGGGTCTTTCTGGTTTTGTTTGTCACTTAAAATAATAGTAAAAAGATAAGTCATAGAACTGGAAAGTGACCTGTTGATTCCACACACCGTGACTGAATCGTTGCACTTTCTGCTTTAAACTTTACATTTCTTCTTCTAGAGAGCTCTCAATATGGCAACTTCTCTGAGTTTAAAAACTGCCTTATACATGTAGAAGCCCCACAGGAAAGGGCCATATTTTCCTTCCCATGCTGGCCAATGTGGGCATAATCTTGATCCTCACACATGCTGCCTTGCTCTCTCCCCTTTTGCCAGTTCAAGGAAGCCTGCGGGGTGTGATGGAGTCAAGCCTGAGGGTTATAGGAGGGTGCTCTTTAGGCAGACAAGGGAATCAAAGCCCCATTTTAAGCGTGTCAGTCAGCAGTCCTAACCACCAGGCTGTGCAGAACTGCCTTACAGGAGGGTGCTGGTAGGTTAGATATATTAGCCCCAGGCTTAATAAATTCCTGTTTCCAGGATAACTAGACAAGGCTGCTCTGAGACCAGAGACAGTACCTGAAGCCAATTAGAGAATTTGAGGCCAATGGGGGTGGCTGGCCACAGCAGATAAAAAGGCCTCTGTTGCAGGCAGTGAGTGTTGGAGGATTGTGTGGCCTGGAGATTTGTGTGGAGTGAAGTATCAGAGCGAAGCAGAGCTGAAGAAAGCTAACTAGTAGCTGTTGCGGTGAGCATCTAGAAGGTACAGTCAGACAGGGGAAGCTTGCCTAGGCGGGCCTTAGGGCCCCAGGCCCCATGGCCTGCGGGGTGAAGAGTCTGGCTCTGGGGCAAGAGGCCCCAGGAGACTGCAGCACTGGGAAGTTTGGAGGAGGGAGATCCATTCTTAAGCTGGCTGCCAAGCTTGAAGTGCAGAGCCCCGTTCATCACAGGGGATTGTTTTAAAAGAAAGCTAGTCCTCTTTTTTTTTTTTTTTTTTTTTTTTTTTTTTCACATCCGTCCCCCATGAGTGTTCCACAGTAGGATGGACATGCTCCTATGAACTCCCCAAACTGTAAAATAGGGTCTGCTGGCCCACTCCTATGCAGTGCAGATAGCAAAGTGAAGGCCAGCTGCCTCTCAATAACTTCTCGGGGCTTGAGGCAGAGTAATTGCATGTCCACTGATTCTCAGCTTCCCCTCTTTTCTCACTCACAATCAAGTTTTTTCTCTCATCTTACTTAGCTATCAATTTTCTCATTTTTATTTAATTTTAATTGAGTTTTCCAAGGGGGGACTTCCCCTTGCTTTTCAGGACTTCTAGTTCAGTGCTTCAGCATTCTGGGTTATCCCAAAGACCTTGGGGGTTAATCCCTGCCAGACCCATCTCAGGTCTTTTCCCTGCAGTGACGGGCATTCTCACTTGCCATTGTATGGGAGGATGAGAAGCTGCTTTGTGCAAACCTGCAGGTGCTGCTTTACAGTCTCTGGTCAAGACTGTCCAGGTGCACGGGCCTCCTTCTGTGGAACACCCATTATAGGCCAAACATTTTGAATCCCAAGTTCTGTCCAGGTAAGTCACCTCCCCCTCCTGCTGCAGGATGTCAATCACCACCTTTGTCGGAGGGCTAAGTCTCTGTTTCCTCTGACTTTGCTGTTGAAAGATCATGATCATCATCAAAAGGGGGAGGAATCAGGGCCAACTGTTTCCCCAGGAGTGCTGTTTCTTACGCGTGCCCTCTGCCACCCCATTTTCTTCAATTCTGCCATGTCCTAGGGAGGCTTGATTGTGATTAGGGGCTCTCTCAATGCCCCCAGGGAATGGTCCAGCAGTAGAGATCCCATGTAAGGCTGTTTTTTTAGTAATGTGAGTAATTGACTAGTGGAGGGCAAGTTGTAGATAAACAGAGAATGATCCTGTTCTCCATATTCCCATAGTGCTTAGACTTCTGACAGACCCTGCTCTGAGCAAAGAGGTTTTGTGTCCCTCCTTTGGGCTGCTCATTGACATGGGTTTCTCTCAGGATAACCACATGTTGTTTCTTCTTCTGGTGCTTGGAGAACTCATCTCCTCCTTTTCTGTGGATTAGAGGAAGGTCTGACGTCTTGCTAATCTGCTTTGCAGATGATGAGGCGCCGAACTGTCCAGAGGTGGACCTCCTTTCTGAAACCAGCAGTATTGTGACGGCCAGCGACATGAGTGGCAGATACTCGCACAGTAACTCTAGGATCTCTGCGTATGTCCAAACCAGAGCATGGCTGATCTGGGGGGAAAAGACAGATGTATCCAACTCTGTCTGCACACTCACTCACCCAGCAACTGTTTCTCCCTCCTGTTGGGCTGTGGGTGCAGAAATGAGCGTGTGCGTGTGGTGCTGTAACTTGGTTTAAAAAGAAGAAATGTGCTGCTAGCACATCTGGGCCAGAGCTTTGGTCATGTCCTGGCTCCTTAGTGCCACTCCATTGATGCCCCCTGAACACCAATTCTAGGGAGTACCAAAGCAATCACAGACCCACCCTGAGAACCAGCTCCTTGGCAGTTGCATCCAGCAGTGTCAGGTGCAGTGGGAAGCCAACCATCAGCCTGTCTTGCCAAAAGTGGCATGTAATGCATTAAGATGTGTGTGTCTGTAGCTTTGTTGGGGCAGGGATGGTTGTGACTACTTCTTGTCAGAGGAAAAGGTAAAGTCAGTCCCTCCGTCTTGCTCTGCTGCCTGTTCTGATGTTGGACGTTCCTCCCTTCCAGACGATCCTCCAAGAACCGTCGCAAGGCAGAGCGCAAGCGGCACAGTCTGAAGGAAGGAAGCCCCTTGGAGGATCTGGCCCTTCTGGAGGCCCTGGGAGAAAATATCCGCGCTATTGAGAACATGAAAGGTAAGGGTCCTTGGCTGAGCTGTGCTGCAGTGAGAAAAACCAGCCTGCAGCTTGTGTGGTGGTCTGAGGCCAGATGCCACCTTCTAATCTGGACGAATAGCCACTGGCCAGGCTGTGGGGGTAGGACGGGATGGCTGAAGAGAGCAGACCTGGTATGCTCCTTAGTGGAATGAGGACTCCCAATTGGCTTTGCTAGTCCAAACTTCCACAGCTGTCGCTGGGGTAAATGTAATCCTAGCCCTCAGATGTGAAGATCCACAGTGAGATGAGCTGAGTCTCTTCCCACCACCCATTTGAATGCCTTATTTTGTATTGCACTGATACCCGTTCCCTGACTTTGATGCTGGATTTCCATGTGTGACTGCCCCTATCACATAAGGGGATACACTGGCATGCTAGGATCAGTAAATGTGTATTTATTCATGCAAGGCACCCCAGGGGGGTCACTAGCCCCTAAATTCAGCCTTGATCCTTGTGATGAGACTGGCTCTGATCTCTCCCCTGCAGGTGAAGTGCACAATTTGTTAAAGGGGCTCGTGCTCTTTGGCTTTGATGAGCAGGCCAGGGAGCTCCAACAGGCCCTGGAAGATGCTTTGCAGTGGATAGAGAGCGCACTCCCAGAAATCTGGCCCCCAGACCTGCTCTGGAACTCTGCTAACCCAGTAGGTGCTTTCTACCTGATGACTGTGACCTGTGTTGTTTATGGCTCATGTGCAGATGGTAGGGTGGCATCATTTAGACACAAACTCTTAACAGGAGTTGAAGGCAAAGCAGGAATCCAGATTTGCCCCTGATAGATTTACGGGGCAGTGCCTTTCTGTAGGAGCAGTGCATCTTCCTGCTGCTCAGCGCCTTGGCTGCCAGCTGGTTAGGAGAGATCTAATTTGGCTTGACAGTTCTAGGTGACTTGGCTGAGTTGTGTGTTCCTTCCATATAGGCTCAAATTTTAAGGTCAGAAGGGACCAATTAGGGTCATCTAGTCTGACCACCTGCACAATGCAAGACAGAGAACTTCACTCACCCAGTCCTGTACTAGATCCTTAGTTATAAAAGTTCTCAGATCATGATTTAAAGACTTTGGGGTACAGAGAATCCCCCTGCAGTTGACCTGTGCTCGATGCTGCAGAGGAAAGCAAAAAACCCTAGAGCCCTTGCTAATTTGCTCAGAGGGGAAAATGACTTCCAACCCCAAATATGGTGATCATGTGGGCAAGACCAGCCAGCCAGACACCCAAGAAAGAGTTCTCTGTTATAATCCAGAACCCACCTCATGGAATGTCCCATCACAGGCCATTGCTGATATTTACCACTAGTAGTCAAAGATCAATCAATTGCCAAATTAGTCTGTCCCATCATACCATCTCCTCCATAAACTTATCAAGCTCAGTCTTGAACACAGCTAGGTTTCTTGCCCCTGCCCCTGATTCCCTTGGAAGGCTGTTCCAGAACTTCACTCTCATGGCTAGAAACCTAAACTCTAAAAATAAGAAATCATGAGAGATTTTTTCCCCCATGTCTTCTGACTTTCCTACCATTAAGGTTAATTCAGATCATGTTTTGAAACATTTCCCCCTAAGTACCAGGGCTAGAGACTTACTTTAAATGCAAGTTGAGGTTCTCTTGTTGTCACATGCGGTATCTGTCATTGTCTTAAAAAGCCAGCTCTTAAGGCAAGACTTGTGATTAAAATCTCAATGGTACTCTTCCATCTTGAGGGGGTTGGCAGTTGGGTGGGGCAAAGATATTGCATGTAGTTCTGAAGTTCAAGTGCTCTGAAGATGCCATTCCTACCTGCCCCATTGCTTTTTTTGCACAGGGCCCCAGTAGGTTCTTTCCATGTTAACCACCAGCTCTTTTCCCATCGGTGATTTCTGCAGCTCATGGGGCATTGTCTCCGCTGAGATTGCAACGGTGTCATGTAGCTTTATTTGCCTGCATTGGCCTCTATACAGCAGTCCCAATATGCAGCTTTAGTCACAGAGGCCCTGCCTTGGTTTTGAATCTATCACAGCCATCAGTGATCACCTGCTCTGCGCAGCTCTGAGTTCAGCTGCAGCAGCAGCTGGATGGGTATGTGCCATTAGTACCTGCTGCCAGAAATGCCAGGCATTACCATGGTGGAGGAGTGGGTGCTCACATCTCCCTGGAACTGAATGGCAATATGAAGTGTGCTCCCACCCTACATAGGGAGCACGAACTGTTTCCTTGGCAATTGGCAGGTAGCGTTGGGTAGAGCTGGAGCGTTTGGCTTTGGAATCTTCTGCTTCATTGTTGTTGACTTGACTACTGCCTATTCTACAGGTTCTGGGCCCCAATTCGACTGCCAACAGCATCATGGCCGCCTATCAGCAGCAACGAATTGCAGCACCAGTAGAACGAGGTTAGTAAGAAAGCAGCATACTACACACTGATCATATGTACCAGGTGTCACTCAGGCTGGGTAGGTTACAGAGCAATGTCCTAGAGTTGCAGTTTAGAGGCTGATCTGATGGGTCAGCATTGTTTCTGATTGTCCCTCGAGGTATTACATCAGGGTCTCAAACTTAAATCACGATGAGGGCTGCATGAGGACTAGTCGAGGGCCACGCTACTGAAACCTTTCTGTACAATGATATTGCAGATATTGGTAATGATCATGTCATTGTGGGCCACAGGAAATAGCTTTAGGGGCTGTGTGTTTGAGATCCCTGCATTATATGGATGCCTTACTTGTAAGGACTACTCTTCTTTCTTCATGAATTCCTGTGGCAATGTTGTCCTACAAGTGCCTGGCACTTACACCTGTCTAGACAGACCAGGTCCCTGAATCACCAGGCGTGGAAATCTAAAGATAAGGGTAGCGTGTTCTGTGGTAGGACTTGCATCATTTATACCTGCTCTTTCACTAATAACAGCTCACCGGGTGGAAAGTTCTAAAGGGGGTAGCGCTATTAGTCTAGTTCAGCAAGACAAACAAGGAGTCTGGTGGCACTTTTAAAGAGTAATGCATTTATTTATCACATGAGCTTTTGTGAGTTGAATCCCACTTTGTCAGACACATGAAGCATTTCTACAGATATCATTGTGCCAGTAGTAGACCAGGTGCCAGCTCTTCCCTCAGCTGTAGGTGTCAGTTCAGCACTGAAATTCATAGCTGAAAACCAGCCAGCTCACCTGTATGTTAGTATTGGTGCAGATAGGAATTCATATGCAACTATAACATCATTACCTTATAGCAGGCGTTGCCAAACTGCAGGTCGGGAGCCACATGCGGCTCTTGGATGAAAAATTGTGGCTCCTGGTAGAATGTCAGCAAATCAATTTAGGAAAGTAGCCACAGCCTAGGAGTTTAGGAGGGGGGTCAGGACGGTGGGGAGAAGAGCGGCATAGTCGAGGATGGCGGGGAGAATTGCGGCATGGTCAGGAGTTTAAAAAACTCGCCACTGGCCTGCAGTCTTCTACGTCAAGGAGCAGCTAAGTTTTTACTGTATAGGCCTAATTTTCATGGTAACCTTAAGTAATTATTAGAATTTGACATTAGCAGGATCAATATTTGTTCTCTTTTATGATAAAATTAAAGTGTGCAATGAATTTTAAACTTAGTAAAGTAAAAGGGAGTAGGTAAAAGGTAAAATGTGGCTATATGTCTGTGGCTCTCGAGTTCCGTAAGTTTGGCCACTCCTGGCTTATGGAAGCAGAAACTGGAAGGGACCATGAAGGGTCATCAAGTCCAGTCCCCTGCAGTCATGGCAGGACCAAGTACCTTCTGAAACCATCCCTGACACGTGCTTGTCTAACCTGCTCTTAAACACTTCCAATGATGGAGATTCCACAACTGGACTAGGCAACTTATTCTAGTGATTAATCACCCTGACTGAACAGAGACTTGAATTGGCTCAGTTATTTCAAAAGGTGATTTTTTCCCTCTTTCAAACTTCCCACCTTTTTATATGGTTTTCCAAACTGTTTGAATCCAAACAACTTGCTTGGTTTGCTGCAATAATTCTGAACTGGCCTTTTGACTTATGTTTCTCTGCATTTACACATCCCCTTTCATAGTGTAACCTCCATTTTTGCCTGGAGGGAAGTCCAGCAAACCCCACTCAGCCCCAGAGTGTTTAAATTGGTCAAGTTGCAAATCTGTAGATGTAACTGCACTTTGAGACCCTCAAGCTAGAGTGGTTCCATTGAGCCCCACTTTGACAAAGCTCTCTTCACCCCTTAGACCAGTCTCCTAAAAGACAAACTCTTCTGTTTTGAAAGCCTGTGAGCAGCCATTGATGGGCAGCAAAAGAAGTGTCAGGGATGCTTTCAAGTGTTCTGCTCCTAAAAGAGCTTCATGTAACAGCGTCCCACCTTCTTTTCTCTTTTCTTTTCAGATGCAGAACTTCTTATCCCTCCAAAACTCAATAAAAACATCCCATGGAAACTGACTCTCTTGCAGTAACTTGAGATCAAGAAATCCTGCTGGACTTCATAATTAATTGTAAGCTTATTACTTCCCTTTCATCATGAAACCACTATTCTTACCCTCACCCAACTATAGACTTGTCATCTCTAACCCTGGAGAAAACGACGAGAGACTGTCCCTGCAGAGAGGCCTTCAGGGCTGCTGAGCTGGACATCCACCAACTCTTTCTCTTACCTTCTCTGTCATGTGGCCTGAGGCAGGGCCAGTCCAAGCTGCTCAGCCAGCTTTTCCTGCTACACTGACATCACAGCTGCCAGGACTGTTCAGACGCTTGTCATTTTAAATAGCACAATATTAAGGAGAGAGTAGGGGTGAGGCTGTGGGTGAGAGAAAGCTAGCAGCTTGGAGAGGAAGTTTCACCTGCCACCCATGTTCATAGCCCTCAACCATCCTTTTTTAATTTTCGGGGGGGGGGATGACTGTTCTACCCTGGGGCCTGGATTGCTGTTGACAGACCTGACCCTTAAGAGGCTAGGCTGGCAGCCAGTTTACACCAGCAGCAAGTCCAGCCCTAGTCTTACACTGCTGTACATTGGAGGAGACCAGAACTGGTGGTTCCCAACCAGTGCGCCGCCAGCGGCAGCAGGACGTGGCCCAACCATGGTCCGGGGACTGCTAGCAGTAGCATGATCCAGCCCTGGCGGGGGGGCTGCCACCAGCGGCAGGGTCCAGGAGCCCTGAGCAACCATGCAGTGCAGTGTGCTGTGGCAGATCAAAGGGTTGGGAATCACTGGAGTAGACGGTGGCACATTGTGCTTTGTCAGAGTGATTGATGATTAATGCCCACAAACTCCCATCTTCCCAAAAAGTAGAGTAATAAAGATCTTCCCTTGAGTCTGTGCATTGGACAAATGTTTTGCCTGAGTGCTTCAACTCAGACTCTTTACATGTTCCATATACAGAACTGGGCTGTTGTACTATGGGTCCATGAATATTCTCCCCTGGCATCCTGGAAGAAGTGTTGGCCAGTGTTAGGCCTCTCCGGGTACCAGTGATGTGTTGAATGATGGGTGAAATTCTGTTTTCATCAGTGAGAGGGAATAAACATACCTCTAGGAAACGTCACGTGTGCATCTCATTCTTGGTTGTCAGAATTCCCCAGCACTCCAGCTGCTGCCAGTGGCAGATATTGCAGTTTGAACGCAGGTTTCTATATCAGTGGGCCAGGACTGTTTGCAGTTCCTGGGGGAAGCTGCCTGGATCTAACCATGAAGGTGAGGGGTGTGATTAGTGAATCACTCTGGCTGTAAACAGCCCCTGGGGAGTTTGCACATGTGGCTTGAAATTGGCTGTCTCTGGAAAATTCAAAGAAAGGGCTGCATTTAGGCTGACTTGATGTGTCTCATCTAACAAATGGATAAGGCAGTGGACAACATTTTGCTTGGGTGCTTCAAATCGGATTATTCACATACTACTGGGCTTTTGTACTTTCAATCTATAGCTGTTCTCCATAGATCTTCTGTCCAGTGAGGCCCAGATCTTTGTGAAAGGGCATAAAGACTTCAGTGTACTGTGCCCACCCTCCAAGAATGATGTTTAGAGGGTGGGGTTTTTTTTTTTTTAACCCTTAAGAATAAAGGCACTTACTGACAAGAGCAGCATGGGAACTTGTGAAAATTTCCAGAGGGGTAGCTCTGTTAGTCTGTGTACAGTAAAAACAAGAGTCCTGGGGCACCTTAAAGACTAACATTTCTTCGGGCGTAAGCTTTCATGGGCTCCAACCCACCGACAAAGCAGGCTGGAGCCGACGAGAGCTTATGCCCAAAGAAATCTATTAGTCTTTAAGGTGTCACAGGACTTGCGTTGGTTTTTTTTGGGGGGGAACTTGTAACTGCTGGCTTACATTCTTCACAGGCAGACCAGTCCTTGGGGACGGCAAGAGGGGTGATCATCTGTGGCTCCATGGGCCCTGTGCTGTCCTGCCGTGAGCAGGAGAGCACAGCCCAGCCTCGAGACTGGCCTGCTCTGCCCCTAGCTCAGGGGAGGGGCAAGAGTGCACAGCCAGCCTCTGGGCTGGCCCACTCCTCTCCCCATAGGCTGAGTGCCCCAGGCCCTGCACCCCCCCCTAGAGATTGCCCTACGTACAGGCACTAGCCCTTGGGCAGCCTGGCTTGCTGGAAGTATCACAAGGGGTAGTGGAGCCTTAAATTCTCCCACAGGGCAACAGGGTGTGAAGATACATGGGCAGAGACCCTTCAGCTGCAGTCATCCACCCTGTGTGCTCAGGGATGAGACATCAGCTAGAAACATTTTGTTACATACCATGAGGTCACCTGCAGGCTCAGTGGAGGTGTGGGGGATGATTCAGTATCACTCACTGCAGGGGGTTTGAGCCTCTTTTCATTTGCGGACCCCTAAAAAATGCCAAATCGAGAGACATCCCCTTGTGAAAAATCTTAGCCGATCTTTGGATTCACAGGGGCATGCAGGCCACAAATTGAAACCCACTGCTGTAAACGGTCTGTAGTAGCTTCTACTCTGTTTTACACAGGTAAGTATTCCTTGTTCGAGTAATTTACAATGAACATCGTTAGTAAGCACCCAAAATAAAACTTGTTAGTATACAACAGAGAATGCTATGAGCATTTAATGGAGCCACAGAAGAACACATGTCCTGACTTCACTGGAGCAGCTCCAGTTAGTACCAGTAACAGATTCTTAAACATCTACAGTCCCCTCCCCCTCTGGGCAGTAGTAGAAATGCCACACTCAAGCTGGTCCACTTTGTACTCAGAAGCATTTCCTGTAGATGAAGAAGGGCCCATGTTCTTCATATTCTCTTCTGTGAACCCAGAGCTGCTGAAAGGCCTTGAGTGATGCCAAAATTGACCCTCCAGTCCAGACTGCAGTCTTTCTTTCAGGGGATGCTATTGTGATGGGATTATTATTGGGACACATCTTGATGAGGTCTCTCTGGAAGCGATCAGCAAAGCCAGTCAACATAGTGCAACCACCGCACAGCAAGATATTTCCCATCAGCTTCTTCTTGAGATCAACATCACATTGATTGAGACAGGTCATTGTCATCAGTGGAAGTGCTGGCTGCTGTGATCCAATCAAGGATGGTTTGAAGAGCATTTCAGCACATAGGAATCTCTCTTTGCCAATAGTAATTAAGTGCCCATCTGGAAGTTCATAATCAACCTGCTGTTTCTGGAGAGGCAAACTCATGTCATGTTGAAGGTCCAGAGAAGCATAGCAACATTTTTCCTTGATGTCTTCTACCACACATAGTAGTTCCTCACTAAATGTGTTCCCAGCCTCATTTAATAACTTCATGAGGTAGCGGGTGAGGTCTGATCCAGCATAGTCTACTCTTCGAGTGATGCTTGGCATAGTATAACCTTCATAGATAGGGACCACATATGAAACACCATGGCCACACTCTACCACAAGAGCAGAGGTCTTTCCGTACGAATACATGGATAATCTGGACTGGTAGGCGATATGCATGGCAGGAGTGCAGAATGTTTCAAACATCATCTCAGCATATTTCTCCCTGTTGGTGGTAGGACTCAGTGGAGGGTCTGAAACCAAGACAGCATGCTCCTCTGGCTGAATCTTCATCTCTTTGTGGAAAATGTATTCCCAAATGTCTTGGACACAATCCCAGTCAACCACTATGCCATGTCTCAAAGGGTTGACCAGTTTTAGGGGTATTGTCGTGTCCTGAAGTTCCTTTCCAACGAATGTTTCTTTACGATTGTCTCCAGTTTTTGCAGTTTCCTGGAAATGCTTACCTACAGTAGATGAAATCACATGGGCAGGACGAGGTTCTCCAGCAAATCCAGACTTGCAGTAACCTGTGCCAATGTCTATGATCACTGCTCTAGTCTCCTTGACAATTGTGGGACCTCCCTTGGTAGATGAAGAGCTATCCTCTGCTGGCTTCTGGCCGGCCCTAACCAGTACCGCCCTTTTTGCAGGACCTTTCTGGATTGTTGCTACTGCGACAGGGTTGGCAGTTCCTTTGAGTGACATCTTTCCTTTTAGTCATAGATGTTGATTATGCCGGCAGAAGTCACAGCAAGCAGAGAAACGCCAGGGGTCATTTTGGAACTTTCAGGCCTCTGACATCACTGATTATGACATCAGTTGTCTACTACCTCAGGGCTCTAGCTTTGCTTTTCAAAAGTCCTCTCCGCATGAGGACTTTTGGGGGAAAGACTTTAGATTAGCAGAGAGATTGTACTACCATCATCTACCCTAGACCTGCTATGAGTAGTATTCAAGATGGTGACTGGCCTATGCCAACATTCCCAGCTGCTGCTTGTGCCCATGGAGCTGAACTGGGTGCAGATACTCCATGTAGGCATGTTAGCAGAGTACAGAAAAAGAGGGAATGTTCTAAAACATTGCTAGCACTAATCCATCTCTTCTTCAATTACCTTTTTTCAGTGAAGAAAAATTACTTCCTCTCCAGCAACCTCCTGGCTTTCTATGATTGTGACAATTTTTAACAAACAGCAAGGGTGAGAGACAGCCCTTGTTGCTGGAACCTGTCACAACTTCATGTGTTGATGAGGTGCGGCTGATCTGCATGAGAAAAAGCTGAAATACAGAAACCAGGCTTGTGCTACATCATCCTGGGCACCCTTATCACCACATTCCACAAGCAACATCTGCCATCTGTGTGTCTTATTCATCCCCCCTCATACACAAGCTGTTCTATATCCTCAATCACTTGTTTCCATTTGCTCTACCTTTTTCCATTGATGATGCAGCTTTTTGGAGGGGGGGTGACTAGATCTGCGCACAGTATTCAAGATATGTGTATACCACAAGTGTAGAGAGAGGCAATACAGCATTTTGTCTTAACTAACCCTTTCCTACTGCTTCCCAATAAGCTTTTCTGACAGATGCATATGGAGTGGATCTTTTCAGAGAGCCATCCACAGTGACTTGTGTGGTAACAGCCAATTTCAATGGATAGTTGGGATTATGTTTTCCAACATGCATTACTTTGAATTTACCAGTATTAAATTTTATCTGGCCTTTGTTGCCCTGTCATCCAGTTTTGTTGGATACCTTTATAACTCTTTGCAGTCAGCTTTAGACTTAACAAGCTTGTGTAATTTTGTCTCATCTGCTAACTTGGCTTCCTCACTGTTTATCCCCTTTTCCAGATCATTTATGAATATGCTGAACACCACTCATCCTAGCAGAGACCCCTCAGGGCACCTCCATTCTGAAAACTGGCATTTATTCCTACCTTTTAACCAGTTACTGATTCATGGGAGGATCTTCCCACTTATACCATGACAGCTTACTTTGCTTAAGAGCAGGGGTGTCCAACTTTTTTGGGTGAGGGGCCACACTGCAATTCTTCGTCATGGGGGGGGGGTAGGAAATCTGATAAGACACAAATTGATAATAAAATGATTGATTTTGCTTGCACAAATTGTCACTGTCTGCCTGCATACTTGATATAGTAATAAGGAGTATTCCACATAGCCCTGGCCAGCTCCAGCTCCCAGGCTCCTGTGGCAACACTTGGCAGGCCAGATTCTTGCCACTGGGTTGCATATTGGACAAGCCTGCCTAAGAGCCTTTGATAACAATCTTGTCAAAGGCATTCTGAAAATCTAAATATACTATGCACTGGATCTTCTATAAGACTTGCTTTGTTAAATAACTGGGATTATGAACTACACACAAAGGGGCCCTGCATGTCTTAGAGCCTAGAGCTGTGGGCATTCAATCCCTATATGGGTGGGCAGCAGGTCAGAGAGACAGGACCCTGATCTGATGGCAGGTTAATTAAACTGTAGTGGTTTTGGGAGGGGGAAACTCTCAGATATGGAATGGATACCTAGGGAGGAAAAATAAGGTTACCCAGTGGCAGTAGTCTCATTTCAGGTATGTGGAAGGTTCCAACAGAGAAGGGTCATAATAATGGAAACATTGCCCCAACCTATAATCCTGTGTAGTTAGCTCTCTGGCTGAAGAACTGAGGCAGAAAAGCTGGTTGTACAAAAGGCTAACCCAGGGGAACAGGAAGGGGTTCCTAACTACTGCTCTTTGTATTTTACCTGTAACTTAAGAGAAGGCCAAGAAGAGACATGCAAAGAAAGACAACACTTTGGAGGATGTATGTGCTGCTTCCTTCACCAAGCAGGCTTACTAGCCAGGGTTTCTTCAGAGTGGACACAGGAATCTGTTCCCAGAAGAAGATGCTTAATGATGTGTAATGTGATCCTAGGGCCAGAAGCTGAAGCTAAACCCATTCAGACTAGCAATAAGTTTTTAATAGTGAGCATCATTAACCACAAGCACAAGGCTGGATGTCTGTTTAAAAGCTCTGGTCCAGGAGGTATTTGGTGGAAGTTTTATAGGGTGGTTTTACACAGGTGGTCAGACTAATCACCGTGGTCCCTTCTGGCCTTGGAATCTATTAAATCTGTATCAGGTGCTTACAAGACTTTTGCAGAACTATTAGCCAGATCTACCCAACAGGAAGCCCTGAGACACTTCCCAATGAGAGCTCCTGCAAGACTAGTTGTCCATAACGAATTTACTCAATACTGAACTTGAGGCTGCTTTATTTTTCTTTTAAAAAGTTGTTACAAAGTGCCACTTATCAGCTGTTTGTACTAGCTGGAAATTTTCAAGTATTACATTTGTAAATCAGCTTTAAAAAAAAAAAATCTATACAATTTGACAGAGCAGTTCCTGGGGTCTTGTATTTAGCTTTAGACTAAGATTTCACAGTTACTTTGGCCAATGTTTCCTGAGATGTTCCTTTAACTGTGGGATGGTAGACTGGTTTTGCTTGCACACATGACATCTAAGGGGCAACTTGAGGAGCTCAGAGATCCCATCTTTTACCAGAACTTTTCCTTTGGTTTTTACCATCTCTATCACATCTGAGGGAAACAAAGACATGTTATCAGAACACAGTGCAGATTCAGCACTATGAAGGCAACATTGTATCATTGTGGAATAGAGTGGTTCCTACTCTCTGGTCTCACATTCTCACTTCAAATACTCCACCTAGAAATAGAAGTGTACTACTTATTGGTAAACACAAAACAATCAAATGCTGTCCTAGTTTTGTTGAAAAAACAATGTTACACCGTAGCCAAAACTAAGCATGACTGTACACTTTTTCTGACACTGTTTATAGTTACATTAGTGTTAAATAATAAATTTAGATATGCTCCAAATTTATTATAAAGTTTTTACCTTGAGAGTTTAAGAAGTAGTCTGTTGTAAAAGAATTCCAGTGCTTTTTGTTCTTAAGGCAAGGGGAATCAAAATCCTGGCTGATTACATGGAGATGTATGTGACTGAAACCAAACACAAGTAATCATTATTTTACATTTACAAAGAAGCACACTAACTACAGCTAGCAAAAATGTTAACGGATTCTATCCTTTCTCTACAAAGCACAGCAGCACAAGTTCACACCTGCCCATATCAGCTCCCTGTCTGTGGGGCACGTGTGGCAAGGAGGTGAATTACGTGTGGTATGGGGTTCAAACGGCTGTAAATGGTGAGTCAGTGCAACTCAGTGAGTCAACTTAGACATTGATGGAGACAACAGCAAGCAAAGCAACTCCTGAGAGGCTGCAGGATAAGAGGTGATTAAGGGGCAGGAAGGAATGCAGCCCAGAATTATTTCCGGTACGAGGACGACTGCCATTCTCTCAGCCAGGTAAGTTTTGGGGTGGAGGAGGGTGGGTGTCTTGGCTGAAAATGTTAAGTTGATGGAATTCAGGAGAGCACGTTAGTCCACACTTATATTTGAGTCGAGGCCTTTGGCTCCATCTGTACAACCAATGTAACCATCTCTGAGAACTTTGGCTGCAATATGGCCATCCCATAGAACAGCTGCAGTGTGTAGTACAGACAATCTTACCTGCTTTATAGCCAGGTTAAAATCTTGACCGAGGCAGATGCCATAGGGCTGGAGCTGGCATTGACAGCATGAGGCCTCGCGTCACCATGTGGTACCAGAAAGCAGCTCAACAGGCCTGCTCCAACCCACACACCAGGAGTAGCTGTACTTTCCCTAGAGGAGGAGTCTCCAAGAGACTGGTGGTGCTATTTGTTGACTGTGTGTCTTCTCTGTGTGCTGCACCAGTTCTGCGCACTGTGCCAGCGCAGCAGTGCTTGATCACAACACCCCAAGCCCACCACAGACTGTTCAATAGCAAAGTCACTCGGCCAGATTTACTGGCAATGAGGCATAGTAAAAGCACCCAGCAGATGCAACACCTATTAAGATGTGCACCCATTACAAGGGGCTCAGTTTACTGCATAATAGGATTCTCTGCTCCTCCTTGACTGGACAAAAGACACACCCTCTGTGACCTCTTTTATATATTGCTACAAATAAGTTAGGTATTGCTCTGTAATGTGGTTAGTTACCATCTTTTACCTTGTGATCAAACCTACAGGTATATTTCTATCCATCATACTGACCTTATCTTTAGGGAGGGGTCAGTGTGTCCTTGTATTATCTTTGGGGAGTATGTTTACACCATAATCTTGTGCCAGGGTCATTGTTCAGGATCACCTCCACCCCCATGACAGACAACATTTGAACCCTTGTGAGGCCATCATCAGGGAAAACACTTTACTAATCTCACTGACATTAATACTAAGGGTATCAATTATGTACATCTAAGCCAAAGGATGAGGAGCTGTGAGGTGGAGAAGCACACAGAACGCCCACTTGCCACAGACGGACAGTAAGAAAGAACTGAGGAGGATGAGGTGGTGCTGTGTCATATATCCTGAAGTGCAGCATAGGAGCTGGAACAAATGAGGGGGATGCCCCTGGATTGAAATAGTTCCCATTATATACAGGGTTTACCATCTGCTTCAAAGACTCAGCACCACACTCTAAAAATTGTTGTTTCACCCCGGGAGGGACAATGGCCACAAGATGCCAGTGCTGCCCCCTACTTGATACTAGTAGGTAAAATTCTGCAGCTGTGGTGCACCTAAATTTAAATGGAACACATGGCTATATCAATTTGAAGAACCACCAGTCTGTTACAAACTGAACATTTATCATTTTGCTTTTCCAGTTTTTACAGTGTAATTGTCAAGAGGAGGAGCCTTAATTTTCTGAATGCTTCTTAAAGTCTAGCTCTAACTTCTAGAAGTTTAATAATTAAATGTTATTTTCTTTAAAAATAAATAGCAAAATTTTACTAGATATGATATTCAGAAATATACAATTAAGCAAAAAAAAACCTCAAGAAAAGCAAACCCTAGCTAATACTAGCTGTTTAAATGGTGTGGCTTGTATGTAGCAAGCTCTACACTTTGTCCTAATGACACCCAACATCCCTGTTTCTGGAAGGACAAAGACTCATCATAAAGCAAGAGAATTTCATTTTGCAAATTTCCAAATTAGAGCCTTGTATCAGTAAACCAAAGAGGCTCAAGCCCAAAACCAGGCAAACAACTTGGCTACATAGGTCTGATCTGCATCACTGGCTGAAGGGGCTCCAGGTAACCAAAATAAAACTCTGAACAATCTTACCTCATGCTGGGAATTGCATGGTAACCCAATCTGAACTTCAAGCTGTCTTTATCCAGGCACTGTTGGACCAGCTTTTCCCCAACAGCGTGCATGTGCTCTAGTAGTTCAAGATGCTCCTTTGTTACTGATTTTAGGCTGGAGATGGAATCCCAGGGTAAGATTAGCCAGTGGTAACGAGCTTTGGGATATTTATCCTTAATGACTACAACCCTTTCGTCTTTGTAAACCTAGTGGAAAGTAAAATCTAGGTTATTAACCACTGACTGGGGTTCCTAGGAAAGTCATAATAAAAACAGTCAACTTGAATTACCCAAATACTCAGCTTCACTGATCCACACTTGTGTGCATCAGGGTGGGGCACTGCTTCCCCAAAAATGGGGCTGGCTTCTGCCAGCCAGCGGCAGGAGGTCCCAGCCACTGCCAGCCCTGTCCTGCAAACTCTCAGGGGCAGGGTGGTGGCCAGCCCAGGGAGATGCAGGGCATGAGCCCTGCGGGCCCAGTGGCAGTAACGCCTCTGGCTCCAGGCCACTGTCACAGACAGACCCATTCAAAAGGAGTTAGGCTGGTATGTGGTCAATGCATACACACCTCTACATATAGAGGTACAGAGTGCAACTCAGACAAGGAAGGGTTAAATTTATTCCTTATTTCCAAAGAGGAAGTGCAGATTTGTGGAGAAAATCTATTTGGAGCTCTCCAGTGATTTAAGTACACTAGCTTTTCCCATCATAAACACACCTCCAAGAAAGCCCCAGACTGATTAGCAAGCAATAAACACTTGTTTGAGAGACGGTGGAAAGAGCCTTGAGATTCAATCTGCCTATAGAAGTCTCCTGTAAGCCATACTCAGCACATTTTACTATAACCTGTGAGGTGTTTGGATCAATATATCTCCTTCAGGATCCTTCTCTTCAGGCAGCATAACCAAGAAAACTTACAAAAAAACTTTCCATGTTTCCACTGAGGTAACAAAAGTCCTTTCCTCATCCAGTTCACGGATGCAAAGGCCAAAAGGGACAACTTGGAGCATCTAGTCTGACTGTCTGTATCACATGGGTCAGAGACCTTTACCACAATAATCACTTTGAAGAAGAACCGATCTTTTAGAGAAACATCCAATCTTGTTTTAAAATGTATTTTAATCTTGACTTATGCAGACTCGCTGCTTTGGGTAAGGAGTCATGAGGCTGCAGCCAGACGGCCCTCAAAGACTGCGTTCAGCAAACATTCTAGGATGCGACTAATGACGACCTTGCTTCAGCAGAAATAATGAAAAGGCAAAAGTCGTCAAAGCCTTTGGTGCGCACTCAGCCAGCTACAGTATTTTCACTCAAAGCTACTTGAGAAGATTTAAGAAATACATTCCTAACTCTTTGACATCTCTCTACTTACTGGGGTCAGACTGAAATCACTTAGGCCAATGTAAGACAGTTCTGGAGGATGAAGGAATCCTTTCATCAAATGTTTCAGCAGAGGATGCTCCAGCAGAAATTGGACATTCACTACTGATCAAACAGAAGGAAAGCACCACAGCAGAAGTTGTTGTGAAAAGGCTTGTATTTTAAGTTGTCTAAATGGGTGAGATTTAAAAAGAACACTCAGCCTGTTAAGTAAAATAGGCAGCAATTGTCGCTAGACTATTACAAAGAGAAGAAAGCACATTCAGGCTGGGAGATCTGTGACTTGAGCACAAACAACTGGTGAGGTCACAGATCAGTGCACCAATGAGTTGAGGGATGATAACTCAAAAAGAGCTGTCTTCTGTGATTTTGATTATTCACATCTTCACTAGGCCTCTCCCAACCCTTTTCTGGACATTACTTTTTTAGTAGGGGAAATAAAGATCATTTACTGGAAACTGTTGGATTGAACAGCCAACATTTGAGGACTGAATGTCCTGGGGGAGGGAGTTTCCCCATCACGACCAACTCCTCCACCCACTGGGACCCTGGGAAGCTAACACTACATCTTTGATACCCTGACCTTTAAAGCCATACCAGTGAGGAAGAGGAAGACTAATCACATCATCACCTCCACCAACTTTGTGGGCTGGAAGCCAGAGAAACGGTCAGGCCTGGGTTTCACTACCAGTCAGTGGGGGAGAGGCACCAAGACAACTCAAAGCCATTGGGCTAGTGACACCGAGGCAGTGAGTGAGAGAGAGCAGCCCAGGACTACGGAGGAGCTAATCCACCCTGGAAGGATGAACATGGATAGATACATGGCCAGAGGACCCAGCCATGAAAAGAACGCTGCAGTTGCTGAGGCTGAGAGGCAGACAGAATAACAGTGTGCAAACTGCAGGGGAGCATCAGCCTCAAACTAATCCCAGAGTACCAGGAAGCACCACTCCAGCAGTAAGCAATGCACCATGACAACAATGTTCCCTCTAAGCTGCACAGCTGCGCGGCTGTGCAGCCTGCCACAGCCCCCCCCGCGCAGGGACGGCTGCTGGCCGCACACAGCTGGCAGCCAGAGTCCCTGCATAGAGCTCCTCTGCGGCTGGGAGTTTTGAAAACTCCTGCCCAGAGAAGCTCTAACGGAGCATGTCCAGAATATCTGAGCATGCTCCGTTAGTGCTTCTCTGGCCCAGGAGCTGTGAGGGCCATGCAAGGTAAGCAGGGGACTGAGGGGGGGGCTGCCAGGATCAGGCCTGTGGGGGGGCGGGGCCCCACGCAGCGAGCAACAGGAGTTGCTCAGCTGCCGGTGGCTGTTAGAGGGAACATTGCATGACAAGCACACAGCAAGCAATTACAACTATGGGGTATTTGTCTCACTGTGGTTGAATCTTGTGAGTAAACAAGACCAGCAACCCCTCAAAGGGCCAAAAGCACATTGGACTGTCCCTCTGCATCAGCTGAGCCAGTAGTGTTCATAAGGGACTTCAAATCACCCTGACATCTGCTGGGAGAACAATACAGCAGTGCACAGACAATCTAGAAAGATTTTGGAGAGTGTTGGAGACAACTTTCTAGTGCAAGTGCTGGAGAAACAAAACTAGCGACTATGCTACTTTTGACCTGCTCTTCAGTAGGGAAAGTACAAGTGGATGGTAATCTAGGCAACAGTGACCATGAGATAGTTAAGCTCAGAATCTTGATGAAGGAAAAAAAAAGAGAACAGCAGGATACAGACCTTGATCTTCAGAAAAGCAGACTTTGACCACCTGAGGGCGCTGATGGTCAGGATCCCCAACGTGGCAAATATGAGGGGAAGAAGGGAGAAGAGAAAAGTCCAAGACAGCTAGCTGTATTTTAAAGAGACCTTGTCATCAGTGCAGGAACAAACCATTCTGAGGGGCATGAAGAATAGCAAACATGGCAGGCAACCAGCTTGGATTAACAAATCTTTGTTGAGCTTAAACACAAAAAGGAAGCTTACAAAAGTGGAAGCTTGAACACGTGACTAGGCTGGAGTATAGAGATACTACTTAAGCCTGCAGGAATGAAATCAGGAAGGCCAAATCAAAACTAGAGTTGCAGTTAGTAGGAGACATGAAATGTAAAAAGAAGGATTTCTTCAGGTATGCTAGCAATCAGAAAAAGTTCAGAAAACTATAGACCCTTTACTGAAAGGGTGACAGAATCTAGCGATGTTTCCACAAAGGAGGTGGAAAAAGCTGAAGTACTCAGTTTTGTTTTGTTTTGTTTTTTTTGCCTCTCCCTACACAGACAAAGTCAGCTACGAAAGTACTGCAATGGGCAGCACAGAATGGGGAGGATGTGAACAGCCCTCAGCACTGAAGGAACAAGTTCAGGACTGTTTAGAAACGCTAGGCATGCCCTAGTCCAAGGGGCTGGATGCAGTACATCCAAGGGTGCTGAGGGAATTAGCTGATGTGACTGCAGAACCATTGGTCATTATCTTTGAAAACATTTGATGACTGGGGGAGGGTCCTGGATGACTGGAAAAAGGGTGCCCATCTTTAAAAAAGGGAGGAAGGACGATCTGAGAAATTATGGACTAGTCAGCCTCACTTCAGTCCCTGCAACAAGCATGGAGCTCGTCCTCAAGGAATCCATTTTGAAATATTTGGAGGTGAGAAAGATGATCAGGAACAGTCAGCAATGACTCAAAAGGGCAATTCTTGCCTGCCCAACCTGATTGTCTTCAATGATGAGATGACTGGATGTGGGGAATTATACCTTGACATTAGTAAAGCTTTTGATACGGTCTCCCACAGTATTCTTGCCAACAAGTTAAAGTAGCATGGGTTGGATGGACTGACTAAAAGTTGGATAGACAACTGGCTAGACCACAGGCTCAGCGAGTAGTGATCAATGGCTTGATGTCTAGTTGTCAGCCAATATCAAGTGGAGTACCCCAGAGGTTTGTCCTGGAGCAGTTTTGTTCAACGTCTTCATTAATGATCTGGATGACTGACTGGACTGAACCCTCAGCAAGTTTGTAACTGATGCTAAGACAGAGAGTGGCAGATACACTGAAGGGTGGAAATAGGTTACCTAGACAAATTGGAAGATTGAGCTAAGAGAAATCTGATGAGGTTCAACACAGATGAGTGCAAAGTCCTGCACTCAGGATGGAAGAATCCCATGGACTACTACAGACTGGGGACTGACTGGCCTATTATCTGTTCTGCAGAAAAGGACCTGGAGCTTACAATGGACAAGAAGCTAGATGAGAGTCAATGCTGTGCTCTTTTTGCCTAGAAGGTTAACAGCATATTGGGCTGCACTAGTAAGAGCAATGCCAACAGATTAATGGAAGTGATTATTTCCCTCTAATTGACACTGGGACACTGGTGAGGTCACATCCAGAGTAATGTGTCCAGTTTTGCACATCCCTCCCAACACTACAGCAAGGACGTTGGCAAACTGGAGAGATTCCAGCTGAGGGCAACAAAATTTATTAGGGGCTGGGGCACAATACTTATGCGAAGATGCTGAGAAAATGAGGCTTTTTAGTCTACAGAAAAGTGAGGGGACAATTTGATAGCAGCTTTCAATTACCTGAAGGGGGTTCCAAAAAGGATGAAGCAAGCCTGTTCTCAATGGTGGCAAATGACAGAAGCAGCAGCAATGGCTTCAGGTTGGGAGGGAGGGGATGAAGCCTCTAAGCTGGATATTAGGAAAACCTTTTTGACTAGGAGGGTGATGAAACATTGCAATGTCCATCCTTAGAGTGTGGCTTTTAAAGCAAGGCTTGACAATGCCCTAGCTAGAATGATTTAGTTGGGGTTGGTCCTACTTTGAGCAGGGGGTTGAACTAAATACCTCCTGAGGTCCTTTCCAACCCTCATCATCTATGATTTTATGATACATTGACTGCAGTGGTTGCATCCTAATATAAGTTGATTCAAGACCAGGTTGTAGATCAGAGGTGTTGCTAGAGGGGGCTCTGGGGGCATGAGCCCCCCTGAAACTCAGGGCCAGCCCCTGAGTAGCCCACCTCTAAACTGCATGGCGATACACCATCGCTCCCTTGCGCAGGGAACACTGTCAGCTGTGCACAGCCAGCAGCCGCAGCCTGTAACCCAGCCAGAAGACAGAGTCTTCCGACTGGCACGGAACTGCCCCAGGCTGGGCCCAGGAGTTTTTAAAGCTCCCGCCCTGGCCTGACTCTGCTCTGAGCATCAGGCCAGAAGCCTCAGCCTCTGCTGCAGCCGTGCTCTCCTCCTGCAGCCAGGTAAGGGAGTGGGGGGGGCGTAGTCTGGGGCAGGCATGCCAGCCCAGTGGGGAAAGGGTGTGGGGGAGGGGGCGACCTGGGGGGCAGCAGCGGGACCTGGGGGTTACGGAAGGGCTCGGGGAACCAGCAGGGGGAGGGGGGAAACGGATCACGGCCTGGGCTGCCAGTGGGAGCCCAGGCCCCCCCCTCATCTTTATGTGTAGCTGCGCCCATGGCAGAGACATTGCTTGAGTTGAATAAAGAGTTAGGGTCATTTTAAGTGTGGTTACAAAACAAGTGATCCAGCAATAACCTGATATTTAGACAATTAGCTATTTAATAGTGTGGCAGTTAAACAACTGCTTAATTAACACTTTATCCTTTGCTGGCCTGCACATCCTGCTTATCAACACAATACTCTCAGCTACTTGCTTAGAGTATGAATCTGTACTGAAAAAGGAATTTTCCTCCCACATGAAGAGAGACTGCATTTGCAAGAGTAAGCGATCCAAGAACAAAGCACACAGGTTTCTGCTAGAACTCTATTTCTTAATGCAGTAGAATTATATAACTTCAGGGGAGCAAGATCCACGGAGTCGGATGTGTTTGGCAAATCCTCCAACTGAGAACAGAAAAGTGAGGGGAATGAATGTGATGTCAAGAGGGCCAAATACCAGAACAAGTGAGCCCAAACTAAAGTTGCTATGATCTTAGCAGTGCCCTCCCGTGTCATATTCCATAATCATTTGGGAATTAGTGGAAATATGCTAAGACAAAGAAAGCATTTCTCACCTCCACACCCATCTCCAACTCCTTTTAACAGAAAGGCACCAGTCAGTGATAGCCAGCCCTTTCCTTCCCTGGTCTAACAGTAAACGGTGACGCCAGGATCAGTCTCAGGAGAAGGAGAAAGCCATTGACTAGGACGGTGGTTCCCAACTGGTGTGCCACAGCAAACACCCAAAGTGTGCTGCGAGCATCCCTGAGAGCTAGAGTTAAAGTTTCCTCCCAGCTCAGCAAGGCTGGGAAAAGGCAGGTGTTAAAAACACAGTTCTGGGGCCCCCTATCTTTAGGCAAGCAGCCTTCTGGCCCCCCTAAGAAGAGAGGAAGGCACTGGAACGTGGAGTTCCAGGGGTCCCCCTAAAAATAGCAGGAGCAGCCTAAATCCACCATTCAGGTGGCTCCACCTTAAGCCCAGCCAGCAGAGAAGGGGGGGAGGCCAGGAGTGTGTGAATCTCCCCCTGCAGGCTGGCACAGCTTGTGTCAGGCAGCCTGCAAACAGCCCAGGTAAGGGCTTTGGGGGGGGGAGTGCTGCTGGGGGTTGTGTGGGGCAGGGGTGTGTGTGTGTGTAGCAGAGGGTGTGTAACTGGGGTTGTGGGGTGGCTGTGTGTGGGGGATCATAGCTGGGGGCTGGAGGCCTAGTTCTGGCCCTGCAGCGATGGGAGGGTCCATCGCAGGCAACAGGGGGCTGGGGGATGGGAGATTGGGACCCACTGGGGTGGGAGGGAGCAGCAGTGGGGTGAGGATTTGCCCAGGGTGGCAGGGAGCCACTGTGGAGAAGGGGGAAGTGGGTGCTGTGCTGTGCTCCCCTGCCCTACCTTCCTGCTCCCTATGTTCCCCCCATCCCCCCATAAAGCCACTCCTGTTCTCCCTTCCTCTCTCCTCTCTTGCCACCCTTGTGCTGTTCCCCACATAGCTGTCCTTGTCCTCGTTTGCCACCCCTGCCCTGCTCTGCTCCCCACACTCACTCCTGCCACTGCACATGACTCCTGACCCCCCCGCCTCATTTTGCCATCCCTGCTCTGCTACCCCTACTACCCAACATCGGAGTATTTCCGAAACACTGTGCCATTGTTCATGAATATTCATAAGTAATTTATGTTAATCTGAATATCCATTAGTTGTGCTTTTTTTTTTTTTTTTGGCAAGCCTCAAAAAATTTGAAGGTCTCAAGGTGTACCACGGCAGAGAAAAGGTTGGGAACCACTGGAATAGGATGTTCGTGAATTAATCTCAGAAATACTGGCTGCCTAGATTTCATCTTGATAGAATCATTTTCCCCCATAGAGATGGACAGTCCAGAAGATAAGCTGTTTGGCCAATAGCTCAGTTCCAAAACAGAAAGATTACTATAAATTCCTTGTTTCTAAGAGGGACCTGGAGGTAATGAATTTACTACTGTTCTTTTTCTGGAAGGCAACAGAAACAAATTTCCCCACAGTTGTGTCAAATTACTCTGTGCAAATACGCAAAGTGTGTTCTGAGTCAGTCTTGACACTCAAGATTGTCATCTGTAGTTTCAGTTAATAAGAGTTAATAAAACTTGTGCTCATCAAGAGTACTCTGTTATAGTCTGTATTTATCTCTTTGGGCGAGGGTTAGCCACCACTATATCACCACAGAACTGAAGTTTAAAGAGTCCCAAGTTCAGACATTATGTAACAGTTAGGTTCATTGTTATGATACTTACCATTCCAATCAGTATGCTGACAGATTTTGGTAAATTTTTTATAATAAACATGAAACATACCTTCTTAGACTATAGATAAAGACTGATTCTTGTTGGTACTAATTTGATTTAACTTTAATCCAATATTAAAACTAATTTGATTTAATCTTGATCAGATTTTGATTTGAGAGTGGTAATGGCTTTATTTCTAGGTTAGTTCAATTATACTGATGATTTCTTCATGTTGGTGATAAATTTTATTTTTGTTAGTTTGCGTTTAATAAAATTTACAGAAATGTCGTCCCATTTCTTCACCAAGGGGAGCCAGGAGAAACAGCTGGTCAACCTAACAGCTTGACAAACTCTCCTAGTTAGTCCTTCGGTCTCATAACTGCTGCTCTAGGCATGGTATTGTATTATGAATGTTCAGATTTGTCACAGGATCCAGATGCTGAAGCAAATGAGATTTGTTTTATATACACAGCCATAAATGAAGCCAAAGCGACCATAACAGGAAAACGCAATGATAGGGACATGCCTGTCACAGGAGTGGTTTTCCCATGAGATTCTGCCTCACCACACCATGCTCTCTTTTGTTAAATGGGTCACAGAATATACCTCTCCTGAACCACAGGTGTTAAGAAAAGCCATTGGGGAGCACCAAGGTTAAAGATGTCTCCTGCTGGCCTGGTGGAAAAGGACTAGCGCCTCTCCCACTTGTAAGGAATGTATCTAGAAACCAGGCTGACATAGATACATACATACATACACCCATGTGCATTACTTTTAACATGCAGTTCACTCAACAGCATTCTGAATGGGATGCTCGCTGAACATGGAGTGGTAAAAGTTACCAATACAGGGTGTTTTATTCCCACCTGCATTTTTGGGTCTTGCATGGAGATCTTCAGTCCTTGACTCCAATGTCCTGAATGCTCCTAGAGTATAAATAAAATAGGCACTTTAGAAGGAAGTTTAAAAGAAAAAAAAAAATCTAATGATAGTTAAGAAGAATCCAAAGTCTTAGATTTTTTTTTTTAAATAACTCCAGCCTATTGGATAAGAAAATCTCTCTATGGTTTTGCAGGTATAATATTGTAATAGTATTCTGTTAGCATTGGATTAGCTATAGTGAGCCTGTTTTCATTAAACTGCATTATTATTCTAAAAATCAGGAGTGTCTCAATATCCTGTCTCACTAGTAAATTACTGAGACATACTGTGTCTTACTAGTAAATGGGCACTGATTGCTGATACCAGACCCATGAAAATGAGCAGAGGAAGGAAAAATTCCCATTCTTTTAACACAGATTGTTTGCTATGTGATAGACACTTTACACATGCCCCTGTTCTTAAAAGTGATGGGGGGGGGGGGGGGGGGGGTCAGCAGGTTTCATCTGCTTCTATTCTCTATTTCCAGGTCAAATTTCCCACTGCCAAAGATTCTGCAGCTGAAATCAAAGCCCTGATCTTATGGCCTACAGCAGGCAGCCCTGTGCACCTGTGTGAAGCCCCACTGACTTCAGTAGCAGCCCAACCATGTAGATGATCAAAGCCTTGGTTAGCAATTCTGTGGGTGATGTTCCCCCAAAGTGTGTTGGCTCTCCCATGCTAAAAGGACTCAGAACTGGTTTCTACATCACAGTGAGCTCATCTGAGGCTCAGCCTTACACAGAAGGGTTTAAATGTTCTCCCACAATTATGGTAGCATCAGTGCTGGCAACGTGGGTGTGTGAGTGTGGGATATTCTGCTACTAACCTTGTGACCGGAAGAGCTGTCATGGGACGAGGAGGAAGAACTGTTGGTATTGTTTGGCTTGCAGCTTGTGCTGCCCTCTTGGAAGTCCCGTTGTTCCATTTTCATACTTTTTTCAGACACATTTTCCACATCACTATTCCCAGAGCCTATGTATGGCCTCTTGTTAGCTTTTGCCTTCCCTTCTACTCCTGCACCAGACACCCCTGTTTCCTCCACAAATTGTACAGTATAGGGGTAAAGTTTATTCACAATATGAAGAACCTGTCCTGGCTTCAGTTTCACTTCTTCATCCTTGCCAATATCCACCAAATCAACACTTGCTGGGTTAACTCCAATCTTTGAATAATGAGAAAATAAAGCACAATGTTTGGATTGGCATACAAGTGTAGATCTCTCATTCAGAATGACCAAAACCTAACTATCCTAGGGCCTCCTTGACCCTGCAATGCAGAGAGATAAGTATGTGACATTTCCTCCAGCTCTGCTTCACATACTGGCCTATTTGAATGGAGCTGGAGGTTCAGATTTCAAGCCTGCAGTTAGAGCCCCTAATGCAGACCCTGCACCAGCATGAAATTGTAATAAGCCAATGGAATCCCACATGGAAACTGGGCCTGTGTTAGCAGAGCTGGCTGTAACCCCATAGCACTATGAAGCTCAATACACGTGGCACCCCACTGGGATCGCCAGGGCTTGCATTAGTGCCATTGGCTGTGAGCCCAGCACGCAGCCACGATGAGATCTTACGTGGTTCCAGGTTAGTGGAGCTGACTGTGACCACAGATTGTCCTGTGACCCAGTGGAATTAGTCCCACATGGGTACAAGGCCCACATTAGTGGTACTGGGTATACAATCCAACTGTCCTGGAGCCTGTGATCCCACTAAGGTCACTCCCATATGAGTACAGGATCCATGTTAGTGGCACTGGCTGCAAGATTGAGCTGCATCTTCACTCATGTTTTAAGGCCCTTGGCATAAGTTCGGGTGCTTGGAAAATGAATAGCAGCAGATCAAAAGTCTGACTCAGCATCAGAAACTAGCACTTTGGTTTCAAACAACTGCACCTTCTGAGTGCTGTCCTTTATAGCAATGTTTGTTTTCCCACTGTGCTCCAACTCCACAGTATCTTTGGAAGATTATTAGCATAAGCTGGTTTATTTCACTGGTGACTAGGTCTGTAAAAGGAATTTGCCATTTCAAATATTTATCTGTGAATAACTATGGTGGGTGTAGTTATTACACAGGAGAAATACCAAGGCCAGAACTGGACTCCATGGTGCAAGTATTTCAAATAAAATAAATACAAATAATTGAAAAATGTGAGTCACCTCAATTTGGGGGGAGGGAAGGAATCATATTTTAGTAAAGTACCAAAAAAAAAAAAAAGGTACTTCTCCTCTATCACTTTGTTCAATAGAAGCATTTATGCAAGTCACTTCTACATTGAAATGTTTCTATACAAACTGAGCCTCTCCCTGATCGTATTAACTATTAAAGGGTTAATAGGAACACGTTAAATATTGCTCGTTGTGCGCACAGAACTGTTACAACACCACACTGCTGCAATCTTCCATTTTGCATCCATAAAAATGTGTGTGCGAGAGAGAGAGGAAACACAGCATTCTGGGGGACTGAAGCATCAGGCACCAGGAAATAGAGACAATGGTCAAGGAAGAAGGGCTACCCCACCTGCCAGGAAGCACAGAGCCCTCCTCTGCCCCAGTGTGAGAAATGGGGCCCAAAGCTTGCTTCTATTTGGGCAAAACTAGACAAAAGTAAAGCAGCTCATCTCTCTTGGAAGTGCCTTAAGAAACTAGCTGCCCCACCAGAAAACAACTTCTCCACCTTCTCCTTGCCCTTTGGCTGTGGAGGACCCGGTCACCTACCAGCTCAGTTCTGACACACTCTTCCTGTTTAAAGGGGCTGCCTCCACAGCCTCGAGTAGAGAGCATCTGCCTGACTTCCTTAGAGGGAAGTTAACTCTTTCCCTGCTTGAGTTATGTACAACCAGGTCACACAACAGACTATTCAAAAAATACATTGGGGATGATTTTAAGAGATGTCATAGAAGAGCGTGGAAGGAGTGTTGGTGGCTGGCCCTTTGCTGAAGACCACCAGGCTCACTGTTCACTCGAGAGATAGGCAAGCCCCAAACTCTTCCACATCCCACCTGCTATTTGAAAGGAAAGGTGTAGGGGAAGTGCTAGTGTATTTTCCACACTTGTACACAGGCAGCTAGCCATTGATCTTTCACTCCCTGGCTGGGTTCATGCAGTCAAAGTGCACGAAGATCATCAAACAAGACAGCCCTGAGGAATTTTCAAGAAGCAACATCGACCAAACAGCTGATCGGTTCCTCTTTATTCTCACAGTTATATCAGAGCTTCTACTGGAGCAAGCATCTGGGTCCACCCACCCGTATGAAAGCAAAGGTTGACAAAAAGGTTAATTCACTGATTGATTTTGATTATAGTTACTTTGAAGATCATAGAACCACATGTTCAGAAAGGACCATGAGGGCATCTAGTCTAAACCTCAAGATGGCCAGGTGCTATGACAAACAACGCACCCAGAAACCCAGACCAACAGAGAGGCCTTGTCTAGCCTAGGAAAGCAGCTATTTTATTAAATATGTCTGCTAATCCTGGGGGAGAGACCTAGCATTTACTATAGCCATCAACACACACAGTGTAAAGGTGTTAAACCCTGCTTATGCTGGATGCTAAGTAGCATTTAAAACTGTCTTGATTAAACCACCACCTATTCTCCATGTTTACACACAGGGGACAAGCAACATAAGCAGCAGCAGAAATTTTAGGCCATGTCTACACCATAGGACTACAGCACCCCAGCTAATGCTCTGCCATAGCTAGGCCAGCATAGTCCTATAGCTAGACACAGCCTCCAGTGACAGAAGAGGTTTTCCATCGCTGTTTTGGCACCTTCTCCCTGGACAATGGTAGGCAGGTTGAGGGCAGCATTCTTCTGTTGACCCAGTTGCATCTACACTAGCAGTAAGACTGGCATACCTACAGCACTCAGGGTTTGGATTCTTCAGCTCCTGAATGATGTGGACACAATCATCTAAATTTTAAGCCTAGACTAGATGTTCTTCATGGCCTTCTTCCGGGATGTTACCCAGTGGAGAGAACAAGAGTCAAACAGCCTTTCATCAGCAGCAAATGGCTGGAGCATTAGAGCACCAGCTTATCCACTGATCATTCTGAGCAACCCACTGTCCACTGTCTGGACGTGCTGGACTGTAATACCTGTGATGGGACTATGCCATTTGTCACGCCCTGTAAAGTGCCATGCACAATGACAATGCTCAGTAAATTATGACATACAATATTACTCTTTCACAAACATACCTGTTTGATCTTGACATACCCTTTATTGCAGTCTGCATTTAGCTGCACTGAAAAGCAAAAACAAAGTCTCAGAGAATAACTTAAAAACAGGGGATCAACTTGCTGGAATAAATTGGCACAGCTCTACTGAAACCAAACTCAGCTGGGGGTCTGCCAGTGGTGTATGTTCCTCCTCTCTTTCTTCAGTACCTATACTGCACACAGTCTTTTAGAACTGATGGGCTGTCACATCAAGCCAGCACTGGCACGTAAAACAAAGTTATAACTTACCCTGTTGCCGTGAACATTTCTTGTCTGTTATCTCCGTCTCTGGGCCACGCCCTATCACTACTGTTTCTAAGTGTGGCAATCGGATTCGCTGACCGCATTTATCTTTACTCACTAGCCAGCACACTCGCATTATTGCGCTGTAGAATAAAATAAGTAAAGATGAGAAATACAAACATAAATACAGAGAATTACATTCAGACAGGGATTATGATTTACTGGCTCTAGTATAGAACTGGGAACTGAAGCTCTTGGTTCCATTTCCAGTCCACTAACTGACTCTACAACCTTGGCTAATTTGCTTAATATTGCTGTGCTGAACATTCCCCACTACAAAATGGAAACAGTGCTTTCATAATATTGCCCTGTGAAAGGTGCTGAAATGCAAAGTATTCACTATTATTTCATAAAAGTTACATTTTTCAATAGATATTTATCACGTTGAGAGATGCACATATTTAAAAGCAGGCTTTTCCCAATCAGTCAACATAGCTAACTATCTGCACCTCCTACTATTGTTTTTATAGCAACATTGATTATTAGATTTACCACAGTAGCCATTTCTGTCAACTCCAATGCAACATTTTATTCATTAGGATTTTAATAAACTATGCACAAGTCTTCCCTTCAGTGCAATTTCCCTCACTTTAAATAAGTGACTATAAACATAGTATTCTTCACTAGTTGTCCTACCAACTGGATGGGATCTAACTCATCACATTTTACTGAAAAGATTTTTCAGGATAAGTTGCCCAAGCATGTTTGTGTACCTGATTGGCATTTGGAATTCCATGTTTTCTTCATCTGCAATATATAACTGCTTGTCTAGTTATAAAATGTGGTTGCACTGATGGATTGTTCCAGACAACGAGGGTTTAAACTTAATTTAAAAAAAAATCCTCCCCCTCTCCCAGCCCACTTTTGAGCCAAGGCTGTACTACAGAGTTTTGTTAGCACCCCAGGCTCCTTCCCAGGGAAGATGGTTACTCCTCCTGGTCTCCACCAGTTGGCTCAAGAGAGCAATCAGGTCTGTGGCCAGGAAGGCCTGTTCACCCTAAGTGGCCTGTGCAATGATCACACACCTGGGTCCCTTCACCAAAATACATGTGAAGCATGGGGGGAGAGGGGGAGACTGAGGCACACAACAGCACTCTGAAAACCACAAGAATATTTCCACTTTGTCACACTTGTAAGCTGCATTTCCAGCAGGACACTGGGAATCACTATTCCAGTATTCTATTCCCACTAAATCCCTCATAGGGAGACCTTGATTAAGTCACTTAAGACTCTGATGCAATCTTCCGAGAGGGAGGTCATTCTTAAATTACCCGTGCATATGCACAACCCAAACTAGAGTTTAAACATCCTTCTTCCACCATCACCACCTTTTCGATCCCTCCACATTACAATAGGACACAGGCTGCTCTTTGTACCGAATATGTCAAATGACTAAATTCCATTTCCAGGCCAGCTACATGTGAGATGTTCTTGGACTGATTTTTCCATTTAAACTAGCTTAACTCTATGAAGTACAACCTGTATAACTACATATTAATGATACAAGAGAAAATGCTGTCCTGATACCATCAGTGGGCCAAACTGCAGAGCTGTGATCAAATCTCTGTTTGAAATTATACCTGGAAAACATGCTTTAGTCAAACACAAGTTATTGCACAGATGTAACTGGGTAAAATGCAAAGTATATGTTAGATCAGAGGTGCCCAAACTTATGGAACTCAAGAGCCACACAGGTTGATTATTAAACCTTCAAGAGCCGCACTGAGGCATACAGCCATATACTTTTACCTACTGAATTGATTTGCTCATGTTCTTCTGTGAGCCACTTTTTATTCAAGACGCACATGCGGCTCCCAAGCCACAGTTTGGCCATGCCTGTGTTAGATCACCTAACATCTGATCTCCTAAATTCCCTCCTGGACTTAAAATCTATGAGACCCACAACTGGTGTAACCATACCGATAGTCGACAATGCATTTTTATTATTTATTGCATGATCACTCTTCTTAGCTTTATTTATAACACTGATGAGAAACAGAAAAAACCATCCTGACACGGGAATGAGACTGTCCAAACAAAGCAAGGGTTACAACAGGGATAGTTCTGCCTGGTTTCACACCTAGGTTCTTTTCCCATTACAAAAGCTAATTTGACTTCAGCCTTCCCAGGTTTGAAGCTAGCAACTACTCTGATTTGCTGTTACTGTATGACCTGATCCTATGTTTTACACCCCCTTGCGTTCATTTTCATTCCATTCTGCAAGTTCGCCCATCTTCGAAGCATCTGACGAAGTGAGATTTTCTCCCACGAAAGCTCATGCGAAAAATAAATCTGTTAGTCTTAAAGTGCCACATGACTCCTTGGTTTTTGTTTTGGTTTTTTTTCTGGACTTGACTATCCCTTTGGAAATTGTCCAATGTTGGCCCCTGCAAACAGGCTAAAAAACAAGAGGCTTATTTAGGGAAACTGGAGCAAATCTCTACCTGGACAGGCCACACTGCTTTACTTTAACCTGCTCCCAGCCAGCTTCACCTGAATGAGAGAGGCACAGAAGTGCCCCCAGGGGGGCTAAGGCCTGTCAGACACAGGCCAGGCCCCAGCCCTGGGGGTGAGACAGAACCAGACCCCCACACCTGCCCCCTTCCCCACGGCCCAGCCACGCCCCCTGCCCCCGACTCCTCCTCGCTCACCCTCCAGCGGCTCGCATCACGCGACAAAGGCCCGCCCACCCGCAGCCAATCCCGCTCCCCGCCGCCGCTGCCGGCCACCGGATGGGCCAATGGGAGCCTCACGTGACAGGAAGGGGGCGGGGTTTCCGCCAGAAAGTTGCGAACGTTCGGGGGCGGCTACGTTCTGTCTCTGCCCGCCACATGGGAAGCTGTCGCCGCCTACTAGGGCTCACCGGGCACGGCGCCAGTGGAAGCTGCTGGAGGAAGGCAGAACAGACAATCCCATCTCCCTCTCAGCACTGACCCACAGCCCTTCCCCGATCAGGTCAGGGGGCCAGAGCCCTCCCCCAAAGTCTGGCAGAGCTGGGGCCAGAATTTGCCCTACCCCTGCACCCATCCCGTTAGGCCTGGCCAGAAACCTGCCTCCCCCTTTCACCTGCTGGCCAGCACAGTAACCCACATGCGCCCCATTGCTGTGAGAGTGACACCCTGGTGCAACAAGGACTCCTGCTGCAGAAACCAGCTTCTAGAGTAGTGTTTCCTAACCAATGTGCCATGGCACACAGGTGCACCGTCAGGTCTGAGCAGGTGTGCCGCAAAATTTTTTGAAAAACTACTCAAAGAGCTCTGGATCGGCTCATAAATGTTCATGAGTTCATTTGGAAACTATATGGTGGGGGTGCCTCAAATTAATTAAAGGTAGCAAGGTGTGTCATGGCAGAGAAAAGGTTGGGAACCACTGCTCTAGATTTTGTTGCGTGGTCCTCTAATGTGTCTACCTGTGCTGTCTTTTTATTGCATTAGGACTTTAATAGATAATATTTCATACTTCAATTCTTGCCAAGGAATTCAGAGAGTTTTAATATGCCATAAGTTCCAAAGGGGTTGCTGTATTACTCTACTTCAGGACAACAAACAAGGGGGTCTGTGGCACTTAAAGCCTTATTTATTTAAAAAAAAAAAAAAGTCCTGTGCAACTTATAGATTAACAAATTTGTTTTTTGCATAAACTTTTGTGGGATAAACTCCCACTTCATCAGATGCTTTGAAAATGGGGGAATTTACAGACTGGTAGGAAGTTCAGGGTAGTGTGAGTCCCAGAAACAGGTCACACAGTAACAGCAGATGGAAACAGTTGTAAAGACTGAAACATGGGAACAGCATAGAGGTGGAGATGAGGTCAAATCACCTATTGTAATGAGGAAAAAGTCCAGTGTCACAATTAAGTCCAGAAGCAATGCAACCAAATTTACAAATAAATTCAATTTCACTAGCTTTTCTTTGAAGTGTTGATTTAATATTCATCTGTGTGAGCACAGCAATTAACAAATCATTAATGGAGTGATCACAACGATTGAAATGCCGACCCACTGGTTTTAGAGTGTTGAGATTTCTGATGTCAGATTTGCGCCCATTTATTCTTTTGCACAGAGACCAGTGGTGTTCCTTGTGGGGGCACTCTGGGGGCCTCAGCCCCCCTGAAATTCAGAACCAGCCCTCAAGCAGCATGCCACAAAACTGGGCAGGGGTGCACCATCACACCCCCATGCAGGAACATTTTCCATGGAGCTGGCAGCTGCAACTTCTACCTGACTGGAAGACAGAGTCTTCTGGCTGGTAGGGAGCTTTCCCAGGCTGTTCCTAAAACTCCTGCCCTGGCTCGACCCTGCTGTGAGCAGGGTGGTGCCGGGACCCTTCTCCTGTGCTGTGGCCCCGCTCTCCAGCCGCCAGGTAAGGGAGCTGGGGTGGGAGTCCAGGGGCAGGCACGCTAGCCCAGTGGGAAACGGGTGTAGGGGAAGAGGTCAGCCCAGGGCAGTAGGGACCAGCAGTGGGACCGGGGCATTAGGGAAGGGAACAGGAGGTTGCTGGGGGTGGGTGGGTGGGAAAGGTTCAGGGAACCAGCAGAGGGGAGGAGAAGGGAATGGATCAGGGTCCCAGCACCTGGTGGGGGCCAGGGCCCCCCAATATTTGTGTGTAGTGATGCCCCTGGCAGAAACTGTCCTGTTTGCCCAATATATAAGGGAGAGGGGCAGCTCTTGCCCATGATGGCATAAATCACATTGGTGAGCAGGTGAATGAGCCTTTGATGGAGTAGCTGGTATTATTAGGTCCTGTAACAGCAGGAGCACCCCAGCCCAGAAAGAGATCCGGGGCTCCAGCATCAGGACTCGGGGCTCGTGCACTTTAAGCACACCACTGCAGTGGACCCAGGGCTTTGGCGCCGGGACTCAGGGCTCAAGCCCCATAAGCCCAACACCAGTGATGCCCTTGTGTAATAGTGTCTTTTGTGCAGATATGTGGGCAAAGTTTGCAGCGTGGTTTGTTGCAGGGATATGTACCTGCTCTAATGGTTCTGTTGTTAGAAAAAAAAAACACACCAAGGCATCGTGTGGCACTTAAACACTAACAGATTTATTTTTCGCATGAGTTTTTGTGAGAGAAAATCCCACTTCATCAGATGCTTCGAATATGGGGGAATTTACAGAATGGCATGCAAATAAATGCAAGGGAGCGTAAAACATAGGATCAAGTCATACAGTAACAGCAAATCAGAGCAGTTGTTTAGGTTCAAACCCTGGGAAGGCTGAAGTCAAATTACCTTTTGTAATGGGAAAACAACCCATAGTCTCAATTTAAACCTGCTTTCACAGAATTTAATTTGCATATTAATTCCAGTTCAGCTGTTTCGTCTTTGAAGTCTTGATGTCCCATTGATGTCTCTGAGTACAGTCATTAACAAATCATTTACAAAGTGATTAGGAAGACGGAAGTGCTCAGCAACTGGGTTTTTTGTTTTGTGATTTCTGATGTCAGTTTTGTGTTCATTTATTCTTTTGCACAGGAATCATCCTGTTTGTTCAATGCATAAGGTGTTGGGACATTTCTGGCACATGATGGCATAAATCACATTAGTAGATGAGCAGGTAAATGAGCCTTTGATGGAGTAGCGGGCTTGATTAGGGCCTATGATGGTATCTCTTGTGCAGATATATGGGCAGACTTGGCAGGATGTTTTGTTGCAGGGGTGTGTGCCTGCTTTAATGTTTCTGCTGTTAGATCTGTAGTTGCTGGTGAGTAGCTGTTTAAGGTTGGGTGGCTGTCTCTAGGTGAGGAGGGGTCTGTCTCCCAAGGTTTGAGAGAGTGAGGGATCATCTTTTAGAATAGGCTGTATGTCCTTAATGATCTTTTGCAGAGGTCTGACTTGAGGATTGTATGTGGTGACTAGTGGCATTCTGGTGTTTTCTTTTTTGGGCCTCTCCTGCAGTAGATGACTTCGGGGTACCCATCTAGCTCTGTCAATTTGTTTTCTTTCTTCCCCAGCTGGGTACTGTAGTTTCAAGAAGGCTTGGTAGAGATCCCGAAGATCTCTGTCTCTGTCTGAGGGATCAGAGCAAATGCGGTTATATCTTAGGGCTTGGCTGTAGACAATAGATCGTGCGGTGTGTTTCGGATGGAAGCTCGAAGGATGTAGGTAACTATACCGATCAGTAGCTTTTCGGTATAGGGTGATGTTGATGTGTGCATCCCTAATTTGTACTGTAGTGTCTAGAAAGTGGATCTCCTGTGTGGAGTGTTCCAGGCTGAGTTTAATTGTGGATTGGAAATTGTTGAAATCTCTGTGGAAATCTTCAAGAGCATTTGTTGTTAGATCTGTAGTTGCTGGTAAGTATCCGTTTAAGAGTGGGTGAGGCTGTCTTTAAGCACAGAGAGGTCTGTCTCCCAATGCTTGAGAGAGTGACGGATCGTCTAGTAGGCTATAGATCCCTGAGGATGCGTTGCAGAGGGCTACCTTGGCGGTTGTAGGTAATGACTAGTGGCATTCTGTTTTCTTTCTTGGGCTTCATTTCTAGTAGTTGACTTTGGGGTACTCGTCTGGCTCTGTCATTACAACAGGTGATTTGACCTCATCTCCCTCTGTATGCTGTTCCCCAGTGTTTCAGTCTTTACAGCTGTTTTGATTTGCTGTTACAGTGTGACCTGTTCCCGTGACTTACACTTCCCTGCATTTATTTCCTGCCATTCTGTAAGTTCCCCCATCTTCAAAGCATCTGACAAAGTGGGATTTTCTCCCAGGAAAGCACATGCAAAAAATAAATTTGTTAGTCTTTAAGTGTCACAGCACTCATTGTTTGTTTCTTTTACTGAACTAGACTAACACTGCTACCCCTTTGGATCTTGGCAAATTTATTTATGGCATGAGTTTTTGTGGGAGAAGATCCCACTGGCTCATCATCGAAGTGTTTGACAAAGTGGGATTTTCTCCCATAAACGCTCATGTGATAACTAAAACAAACAAGGAGTCCTGTGGCACTTAAAAGATTAACAGATTTATTTATTGAATGAGCTTTCCTGGGAGAAAAATCACACTTCATCAGACACTTTGAGGATGGGGGAATTTACAGTGGTGTTACTTCCCCCATCTTCAAAGCATCTGATGAAGTGGGATTTTCTCCCACGAAAGCTCATGCAATAAATAGATTTGTTAGTCTCTATGTGCCACAGGACACCTTGTTTGTTTTACTGAACTAGACCAATAGTTCCCAGCCTTTTGCTTTATGCAGACCACTACATCATCAACATCAAAAGCTGTTGTGGATCACCATGTAAGCAAGCCGTTTTAAATATTTCTAACATAACCTGCTGTGGCTGACAGGAGTCAAATAACAAGGGGTATTAAAAATGCAGCTATTTCTAATAATTCATTAGGCTCAGTCACAAATATATCTGTAAGGCAGGCTTAGAAGCTGTGCTTAACAGATTCGGGGGGGGGGGGGGGCGACAACTAATCTGCATGGGTCCTGTATTAGCATGAATACATAGAGCACAATTAGCTGATTAGCCAACTGGGTGCAAGGCGTAGTGGGTAATGGTATTTCGGGTTAATCTGATCACAAATCTGTCAGTATCTGTAATTCTACTAAAGGGACATTTCAAATACTGTCTTTTTGTGAATTGCTACTCCCTGTTTGCTTCAAATCTGTCTGAATTAGTTAAAGGGCAAAAACTACCCTTAGTTAAGAAGAGGCTTGTAGAAAAGGTGACTGCATGTTGCAGCCTGAAAGAACTTGAAAGAGATAGGGGTAGGGGTTTGAGGCTATTCTTGCCTCTTCCTCTATTGCTTCCCCGTCTTTTGATAGCTATGGCTTAGCCTCTTGTGAGGTCTTTGTCATTTAGATAGTGATAGTTGTTTACAGCTACTTAAGAGCTGGAATCACCAGGGAGAGAAGCAAACTCTCTCTCTCTGACCAAAAATCACTAGAGAGAAATTTCTCTCTCTGAGCTGAGATGACTGGAGGGCAGAGCAGCAGACAGCAGGCGGAGCCAGTGGCCGGTGAGAGTAGCCAGTGGTGAGCTGAGCAGCACGAGTGACTGCTGGGAGGAGCTGGCAGACAGTGGCGGAGACAAGGAACAGTTCTAGAGGATGGAGTGAGTGGCCAGTAGATGGTGTCAGCAGACAGCTGGCATGAAAAGACACTCTCTACGCACCCTAGGGTTGGTTGGGAGCCTAGTTAGCACGGATTCTCCAGATCAGTGCCAGTTTTGCCATTAAGTTTGTATGTTCTGTTACGCAGTGTGGGTTGTTGGGAACTTCACTCTATACTGATTTTTTTAGATTAGTGCTGATCTCTGTTATTTGGCCTTTTGCATTTTTATTTTACTACTATTAAAAGTTCTGTTTACTACACTCAGACTGGTGCTTGCACGTGGGGAAGCCTTACCCCTTTGGGAGTGTCCAGGGAACAGTGCAGGATTCCCCAGAAATCTGGGTGGGGGCTCAAGCCGGCTGGTGGTGTTACACTGTTGGGAAACCCCTAGACATAGAACCCAATGCTTGTCCTGCCAGCCCCTCTGACAGAAGGGTTACATATCGAACTTATCTCAGTACCTTTATCTGCAGTAATTTCCTTCCCCCACCCTGCACGGACCACCTAAAGTACTCTCAAGACCCACCAGTGGTCCACTGACCACAGTTTGGGAACCAATGAACTAGACTAACACAGCTGCCTCTTCTGAACATGTGATAAATCTGTTAGCCTTTAAGTGCCACAGGGCGCTTTGTTTGTTTTAATGTGTCATGTGGCTAACCCATGCTGAGCAGATTGAGGGATGGCACCTGCACCTTGAACTCAGTGGCAAAACTCCTGTTCCTTTCAGTGGTGCAAGACTGAGCCTTGAGGCCCCTCTCATTGAAGGATCAGGCAGGTGGATTAAGGGTGAAAAAAACCAAGAAGTGGTGTGGCAGTTAAAGACGAACAGATTTTTTTCTCTTAATCTGTTAGTCTTTAAGTGCCACACCACTCCTTGTTTGGTTTTTTGTTTGTTTGTTTTTGGGTTTTTTTGGTGGTTGTTTTATTTTTTTGGTTTTGTTTTGTTTTGTGTTTTTTTTTTTGTTTTGTTTTTTTTTTTGGCTGGACTAGACTAACATGGCTATCCCTTTGGAAATGGATTAAGGGCTACACCCTCGCAGCCTGGAGAGGGGAGAAACGCCCGCCCGCCCGCGTTTCGGCCCAGGCCTACCTGTCGCGACTGCCCCACACAGCGCGGCCGGCTCGCACAGCATGCTGGGAGCTGTAGTCTTCACCCCCGGTTGGCCGCAGGGCCTGCTGGGCGCCGCAGTCCTCAATCCCTGTGGGCCGCAGGGCATGCTGGGAGCTGTAGTCTTCACCCCCGGTTGGCCGCAGGGCCTGCTGGGCGCCGCAGTCCTCAGTCCCTGTGGGCCGCAGGGCATGCTGGGCGCTGTAGTGTCCCTGGCCGACTCAGGCGGGGCGGGGCGGGGCGGAGAAGTCCCAGGCTGTGATTGGTTCGCGGCTCCTTTCTCCGCCCCGTTGCCCCCATGGATTGGCCCTGCCGCCAGAGGGCAGGACTTCCGGGGCGGGGCTTCCCCGGCTACAAAATTGCCCGGATGCGTTGAGACCGGCTCAGAAGGAACTTTCCAGAAAAGTCGGGAGGCAGCAGCAGCAGCAGCGGAGCCAGGCAGCCGGAGCCAGCATGCCTCTGCCCGCCGGTGGCCGCTCGGTGAGTGACCCGGCTCGGGCCGCCTCCCGTCTCCCCCGCCAGCGCCGCCGCCCCTTCCCCGCTCGCGAGCTCGGGGTGGCCGCCCTGCCCCCTTCCCGCGCCCGGCGGCCTTGCGGGGGGAGGGGCGGTTAGGGTTGGGGGGAGGGGAAGGCTGCCTGGGCCCGGGCCCGGACTCACGCTCGGTTCCCGCAGGCCGGCGGCATGGTGAAGGAGACCGCCTACTACGACGTGCTGGGGGTGAAGCCCACCGCCTCCCCGGAGGAGCTGAAGAAAGCCTACCGCAAGCTGGCGCTGAAATATCACCCCGACAAAAACCCCAACGAGGGCGAGAAGGCAAGTGGGGGCGGACGGGTGGGCCCCCCCTCAGCTCCCCTTAGTCACTAGCCCTTGGCAGTGGTGAGTCGTTCAAAGCCTCTGTCAAAGTGGGACTTTCCTCCCCCGAAAGGGGAAATCAATAAATCGCTTAGTCTTTAAGCGCCGTGCGACTCCTTGGTTTTTTTTTTAATCCAGAAAGAGGGGTTCTGGATCTTGCTGCACTTTCCTGGCTTTTTTTCTCCCTTTCTCCTAACGTTTATGCTGATCTCTTTTTTTTTTGCAGTTCAAGCAGATCTCTCAGGCCTATGAAGTACTCGCTGATCCCAAGAAAAGAGAGTTGTATGACAAAGGTGGTGAGCAGGCGATTAAAGAGGGCGGCAGCAGTGGCGGTTTCGGGTCACCCATGGATATTTTTGATATGTTCTTTGGAGGTGGCGGCAGAATGCAGAGGGAGAGGAGAGGTGGGTAATTTGACTGTTGCTGTGATGCTAACTAGAGTGATCATTTACTGCTGAAGTACTTGGTTACTGGAGGCTACAAACGTTTGACGTGGTGTATGTAAGATTATAGACCCTGACTTCTGTAGATATGTTACAAACAGTTTTTTGTTGCTAGTGCTAGTGCCAAAATGATTAGAAATGCTACATGGCTGTCTAATTTGGCAGATATTGATTTTCTAACATCTTGATCTGTTGCATGAGATTTTTCTTTAACAGGGGTCTTCTGTAAATTGTCCAAAGGAAAACTGTGGATTTCTAACTGGGAAGTTGGCTTAATCATTTAAAAAAACAACAAGGAGTTGTGTGGCACTTTAAGACTAACAGATTTATTTTTTGCATGAGCTTTCGTGGGAGAAGGAATGAAACTAAATGCAAGGGGGTGTAAAACATAGGATCAGGAC
>ML681995.1:10897670-10927835 GCA_007922195.1 Podocnemis expansa | reverse complement strand
GCCCCCCCCCCATATAAAAAACTCACTGTACCCTGTAGTAAAGATTGGAACTTAAGCTTGGTTTAAGTAAATTAAATTAAAAGAATTGGGACAAATATGACTATTTTGGGTTACTCATTTTGACTAAAACACTGTGCTCCTTACAGGAAAAAATGTTGTTCATCAGTTGACAGTAACTTTGGAAGACTTGTATAATGGTGCAACAAGAAAACTGGCTCTACAGAAGAATGTGATCTGTGACAAATGTGAAGGTATGTTAGTGTTTACAGTTTTTTTTTTTATGATCTAAATGTTTTTCAGGTACCTTAAAGGTGCAAATAAAATCAGTTTATTCTGGTTAAAAGAAGCCCTGAATTTAAACAGATAGGTTTGTTCCAGGTAAACTGTAAATGTATTTCTAATTAAGTTCCTTTTAGAGGCAAAACAAAATCCAGTCTAATTAGACATCTCACTTTGCTGTCTCACCAGGCCGAGGTGGTAAAAAAGGTGCTGTAGAATGCTGTCCCAATTGCAGAGGTACAGGCATGCAAATACGAATTCACCAGATAGGACCCGGAATGGTTCAGCAAATCCAGTCTGTCTGCATGGAATGCCAGGGACAAGGGGAGCGTATTAGTCCTAAGGACAGGTGTAAAAGCTGCATTGGAAGGAAGATTGTTCGAGAGAAGAAGATTCTAGAAGTTCATATTGATAAAGGTAATGCCTTCACAGGGAGCTTGGCTTGCCTTTGTGGTACTTTAATAGATTTTTATGGATTTACATGATAAGCTTTAGAGCCCCATGTCAGTGATGCACATGCATTTATTTTAATGTATATCTATGTTGCATACAGCTTGCTGTTAAATGGTAAAAACTGCATGGAACTCTAAAGCAGTGCTTTTCCAAGCTTAGGGTTGGGAGCCGTACTGGGTCGTGGCACTTCCTGCTGCTACTGCTGAAAGGCTGGAATGCACTGGTCAAAGATGTAACTGTTGGGTTGTGGGCATAAATGACGTGGTTTTGCAGCTGGGTCCCAAGGGGGTAAAAAATTGGAAACCACTGTGCTAAAGGTTAGGTGCGACTTCCAGTACTAACAGCTTCATGGCTAATGTCTGCAAATTTCTACTTGTCAAATTTAATTCCTGTTGAACAACCAGTAGTGCTGTGCTAGCTGCATGTTGACTACTGAACAGGCAGACAGTGGATCAAGTCACAGACTGGCTAGTTGACTGATAGCCAGAAGTCTGGGCAATTATGCACGTTGGCTAAAAACAAACCAAAAAAGGCAAGTGGAACACTTGATTAGTTTAGTGGAAACATATCAAAGCAACTTGTCTTGAAGACTCTGCAGATCTTGGTTGCTTCCATTATATCTCGGTGAGAAGAGATACCTGGTCTGTTAGTTACATGCTGTATAAAAATAAGACTGTCTCTAATACTAGAATGTGGCTATGCCACCCTACTAGTCTTGTGCCAGGTGCTACTAACTGACCTATATTGGCTCAACATCTGGCAAAAGTAAACCACCAGAGTTCCCTACAAACAACACTTTTGAGGTAGGGGATGGGGAATGACACCATATTGTACAGCAAATGCATGAAGCTTCTCTTGCTGAAGTGTCCTTTTTCAAAAGCTGCCCAGTGCTGGCTGAATAAAAAACTTGATCTGTCACATGTTAATTGTAGACAGCAAGCTTCACATCACCAGTTAGCTGAAGTGTCTGACCCTCACCAGTAACTGCATTCTAAATCGATGCATGAAATCTGTTATGCACAGAACTGTAAAGGAGGGAGAATATTTAATAATAAAATTGGGGAGGGAGCAGGATTTGGCATTAAAATACATGCAACAATTCCAGGGTCTAATGTCTTGAATAATTCAGTCCTAAAACTTGTCTTGATTGACATGACTGTAATGTGGGGTTCCGGGGTATAGCCTGCTTTTCCTTAATACCTAAGGGAGTTTGGTGGTTTTTGAAAATGGTGCCCTTCATCTTTGCTGTTGCCATATTATTAAATTTGGCTGTTTGTTGTCAGCTCAGCTAGGGTTGAGTAAACTCTTTTCATGCACCAGTATCCATATCACAAATTAACATTGCTGGCAATCTTTGAAGCCAGGATCTGAATACTGACACTACCATCCAGCCAGGATTGAACACTGCCAAGTACAGTATGGGAAAGACCATACCACAGGGTCATTTTTATTATGTGAAGGCTATCTGAAGCCTTATATGGAGGCCTCAAGGTCAAATTACTGTGGGGTTCCATTTTCTTGCCCAGATCACAATTGCTTTCTGCACTTGACTTCTTTCTTTAGCCTGAGACAGTCCATACACAGAGACAAGGTGCAGAGGGAGAGGAGTTACCCCTGGGCTATGCTTGCAAGGCTTTTCCATGGCCACTGTGTATCTGCTAATGGCTTTCTAAGCCCTCCAGTATGTACTAGGGAAGCCGACCACAGATGCCTCGCAGTTGGCTTTCAGCAGCTCCAGTTCTGGGGATGGAGTTGCTGAAGCGATTTCCAGAGCAGTTCAGTGGGTTCATGCTCACTGCCGAATCGTACCCAAAAGATCAAGCTGTCACTGTCAGTATGGACATACCTTTATCATCCTATGGATGAACTTTTGTTGGTGGCAAATGTGTGTTTTTTTTTTTTTTAACTTGTACAAAGGTCTTCTATTGAGTTCGTATGTATCTATATGCTTCTGTAGATTGCTTCAGTGTGTGTGTGTTGGTTTCTGTCATGCTTGATTACATTGGTTTACTTGCTTGTTCAGCTGTTGTCAAGAGACTATTCTAGAATTGAAGTAGGTGTTCTTACTCTCTTCAGTCAAGCCTGAGACAAACATGGTATCAGCCCCAAAAGGTGTGACCTGATTGGTCACGTAGCAATGGCTATTTACTTTAGGAAAGAACTAGAGGTCTTGTGAATAGACCGTACTAATAGAAAGCTCTCTTCATACATGTACTGCGTGAAAATCATGCTTTACCCTAGTAGGTCTGCTGCAGCTATGTACGGAACAGTGAATGGGGCAGGGGGAACAAGACTTAAGCAGACAGCTTGTGAATATGATGATTGTAAGAAGTCACATCAGCTGCTGTAGTAGTCTCATCAAGGAATGACCTTTATGTGTGGCAGTCCTGAACTAGAATTGGACTGCTGGACACCTAAGCTAAGAGAGTGCCTGGCAGTTCAATATACTGCCCTGCATCAGGTAGCCCTTAAGGCTATGAAAATGTAGCTGGTTGGTCTTCCAGCCCTATGATTTGATTCTCAGCCTGCCAGTTCCAGCTGTTTCCTAGGACAAGTTAGTGCCAGCTGAAGTGATGCTATTTTCATGATGTAGCTCTTACTTAAATTCTAATTATATGGTGCCTTTTGCAACAGGAATGAAGGATGGCCAGAAGATAACATTCCATGGGGAAGGGGACCAAGAACCAGGACTAGAGCCAGGAGACATCATTATTGTCTTGGATCAAAAAGACCATTCTACATTTACAAGGTAAAGAGCTAGCTGCAAGCCGTACACATGCATACTTGAAATGGTTGCCTTGTCCAAAAACTTCATGCCCCAGGACTGGTTTATTTCTTATTGGAAGTATCTAACAATCAGAGTGCTATTTGGCTAAAAGGCAGTTGTTGTAATCTGGTTTGTAGAGTGGGGTGAACGCTCGGCTCATTCCTAGAGTCTCTGAATATTTGTGGAGTTAGCCTTATAGCTGTCATTGTGTTTGCTTTGCAAATGTAAGATCTCCAAATGGCTTATAAACAATGTCCTAAGGAGTAGGATACTTCAAAAATGTACATAATCAAGGTCAGGATCATGGGTTTCCATGAACGTTCATCACTTACCTTCATGCTGGCTTGGTGTGAATAACTGCAGAGATTGTTGCAAGATGTTATGAAACACCAGCCTACAGTTACCTGGCTTAGAAAAGAAGTTCCCAACCCTACTTCTTTGCTAAACGATAGCTGTTGCATTGTTTTAATAACCTGGCTTCAGAATAGACAGATGTGAAGCTGACTGTTTTGTCAGTGTGGCTCCTGCTTATGATGCCCATGTTCCTCAGACTTTGAAGATGAGAATTATCTGGGGTCGTACCTCTGTGCTACGTGTCTCTTTGCCACTCTTTGGAGGGTATGTGGGGCTGACAAGCCCCAACCATCTTTCAGTTTCTCTTACCTGTGGCAGTGAGCTGGAACTTGGCCATGTCACCTTGTTACTCTGTACTACCTTCCTTCTTTGAGTTTTCTAACTATTAACAGAGGTGGTCCATGAATGTTCTTGTGGCAACCGCTGAACTACTGAGCACGAAGGTGCCCTGTCACCTAATGGCAAAGCCTGTCCCCCCTACAGCCTCGGTCTGGACCTGAGGTGCAGATGAAATCATCTGACTAGCTAAAAGAGGTCTCAAACACAAATCACCATGAGGACTAGTATGTAAAGCCCAAGGGCTGCACCACTGAAACCTTTCCATACAATATTGTGAATATTAGTAGTAATGTCATTGTGGGCAGTAGGAAATAACTTTAGGGGCCACATGAGGCCCATGGGTTGTGAGTTGGAGACCCCTGATCTAAAATGTAGCCTCTTCTGTTAGGGGAAGAGCCATGGTTTGAGCCTCGCTTTCCTGTTGCTGAACTTGCTGCTTCAGAGTTGTTTGGTTAAAGTGCCATCTAGTGGAGCAGTTGACGAGGGGAACACCTGATTTGGAAATGCATTCTTTTGATGGTGAAACAGACTGATCTCCCAGCGATCCCACTTTACTGCCCAGTAAAGTAGGGACTCTACCCTACAGGTTCCAGTTCTTGCAAAGGGGCTGCAGTCCTTTCAGTCAGTCATCCTTTGTCTTCTAGATAGTGGCACCAGCTGCTTCTTTACACCAAGGCGTGCCACTGCTTCCACTACACCAAAGCAGAGTTGATCTGAGCAGTACTCCAAAGGGGCTAACTCAGTGCGGAAGAAACCTTTTGTGGTTTTTTTGGACTTGCCAGTGATGGAAACAGAGTTTTGCCTGTCTCTGGCTGTGGATGCCTGATTAAAATAGCCCACGCCATGGCCACAGCTATGAATACAAGAAGGGCATCCTGCCTGCAGTCCACAGGGATTCTAGAGAAGTCCACGTGACTCCCAAAGAGCACTCCTTTGAAGAACCAGACTAATTTAGCTTCTTCAGGGATGAGTTATGTACCCTGTGACTGTAGGGGACTCATGAGAAAACATGTCTAGTATCAGGACTAGTTGAGACAGACCTTTCTCTCACTGACACCAGATGGAGCTAATTATTTTAAGCTTCACTCTCTTCTCTAATGGTAATGCCTTTCCTCCTGAACAGCCATTTGAGAATGTGATTGAGAGCCTGGTATCAATCCCCCTAGAGCATCCTTTTCTCTACTCCATTTCTGGCTGCTGTATTTCCCATTTATTTCAGACATGGGCTGGGATTACTACAAACCAGTGGCTACTGTTAATCTCCAGTCTCAGTCCTTGCACCTCACCTCTCCGCTTCAATGATCCTCTTTAGGGACCCATTTTTCATGAGAAATTGAGGACTGTTAATGTGGTATCCTTACATCATCCATACAAGTATCTCAGAAGTTCAGCAGGAAAGACTATTTATGATCCTTCCATATCCTCAAAAGAGCAAGCAGCAGTCCTATCCTGGACCTGAGGAGATTGACATCCATACATATGCTGCACATATGGATGGTTTTTGACTGACTTCATCTTCACTATCTCCAAGGCTGGTTGGAGTCTTTACCAACCTACCAAACATTATATACACACTCACTTTATGGTTCTAATAGGAGAATGAATAGTAATTTGCCTAAATGGGATGGTGATGAATTCCTGATGTAGGCTAGTACCCCTTCCCAATTCTGTGCCTAACTCCCACGTCACTTCTACTACCAGGAACAAATGGTGGAAGAGATTGCATCACAAGACACTAATCCAACAATCTGTAGCTGTTGGTTCCTGGAGACTGGCTCTCAAGCCTGGAGATGGTCCTCCTGTGATGTAGGGCTGGAGGGAGCTTGATTAGCTAGTCCAGCTCCCCTATACACAAGGCAGGACCATTGGATACCTAGGCTATCCCTGATGCATCTGTTTGTGGCAGACAGGTACAACAAAAGTCCACAGGTAACTAAGGATGTCTTCCTCATTCCTTGGTCTCTAGGTCTTCTCTGCATTTCTTCCTGTTCTCCAGTATTGAGTCATAAAGATAGGACAGTTTGCTAGCAATTATAATCGTTTCTACTTTTTGGCTCATGCATGTACTACAGCCATGGATTTCTCTCCCAGTTTGAGAGACTTTTGTTCTAGGAAATTGGGGAATATTCTCCAGCCACACCCATTTTTGCTTCTAACTGCCTGGAAGTAGGCTCAATAAGCCATTCAAAGAGGGATCTGAGGTCCAGTAAATCATTACATAGAGCAGCAGGAAGCCAAGTCTACAGATCAAAGTGGAAAAGTCTGTCTGGGCTTCACAATATTCCGCTCTATGTAAGCCCCTATTACCAAGACTTTTTGCTTGAATTGAAAGACATGACCATCTGTCTTCACTACAGACTCTTGTCAATCTGTCTTGCTGCAATTTCACCATACCACCCTCTAGCACGAGCTTATATGGTTGGTTCCTGCCCACACTGATTTCAGAGCCCCTTCCTGGAACCTTAAACATTTTTATGAAATACTTTGAACTGTCGCTGAACTGCACTCTCTCCCATCTTGTGTTCAGAACAGCCTTCCTGGTGGCTGTCATGCCTAACAAAGGAGTTGGTGATATACAAACTCCATTGGCAGGCCCTCTTTCCATGTCTTTATGGAAAACTGGTGCTGAGATTACATAAATTGTTGCCCTCAAATCTGGGATATAGGCTGAATATTTGTTTCTGGAGGTCTTTAGACAGAGCTAAACCATTTAGAAAACTGCCTCTGTAGTTGTCAAGCAGGTCATTCAATGTATCATAGCTTGTTACCAACTAGCAGATAAGCCTTTTTCTTCAGGTATTAGGACTCCCTCAGCTAAACCAGGTAGCCTCCTCAGCCTGCCTCAGACATTACTAAGTGGAGGAATCTGCTGTGTAGTCCTGAGCTCAGGCATTCCTTTATCAATTACTCTGGTTTCTGTGACTGGCTCTGTTTAGAATCATAGAAAATTGGGGTTGGAAAGGAGCTTGAGAGGTCACTAGTTCAACCTCCTGCTCAAAGCAGGACTAAACCATCCTAGCCAGGGCTTTGTCAAGTGGGTCCTCAAACATCCAAAGGATGGAGATTCCACTCCCCTCCTTAGGTAACCTGTTCCAGTGCTTCACCTCCCTCCCAGGAGGTGCTAATATCAAACCTACACCTGTTCCATAAATTTTGAAGAGAAGCTGTGCAGTCTTTATCTAGTTGCAGCTGGGATTCCTCAGTGGTCTTACTTATTTGGGAAGTGATAGAGCAAAATCCACACCAGTTCTCTGAACTTGCTAGGCCTACAATAATCTGATTAAAGAATTCTCCATGTGGCTCATGTATCCTACCCACAATCCCAGTTTCTTCAGAGTCATCTTGGCTCTGAGATTTGAGGTTGGTTAGGGTAATTTCTGTGCTCATTACCTACTTGGTGGGGGGAGCACAAAGGACAGCAGAGCTGCAGGGGATAATGCTAGTCAAAAGAACTTGGTTTCTGATCCATGAGATGTGTGCACACTAAGATCTTCAGAAAAATCTAAAGACCTAGTTTCTGTAAGGTATATCTTTTTTTGGTCATTTCTTAGCACCAGTCTTCAGTAAGTCAAACAAAGCAGCAGTGGCTGCTCTTTGATTAGAGAGAGAAACCAGCCCCACGTTGCTGGAAGCATGTTGAGATAATTATCATGGCTCTAACAGCTGAGCTAGTTGGGGCACCAGGAGCAGACTTGGGTTCCCCTGAGTTTGGAATAGGACGGATGATAGGAGCAGTCGTAAACCAGTCACTCCCATTATGTGGGAGTAAGGCTAACTGGTGGTGTCATAGCCAAAAGCTTTTGGCTACCTTTTGGTAATGAATTGATGTGTGGGGAGGAAAGGATGGACTAACTTCTGGAATAAAATCAGATGGTTTCAGAACCATACTAAGTGGTTCTGATGTTAGCAAAGTTTTTTTTTTCAAAATCTTCAGATTGTGTGCAGTGTATTTATTTGTGTGTAAACTGTTCTGCTGCAGACGAGGTGAAGACCTGTTCATGTGCATGGACATAGAGTTGAGTGAGGCACTGTGTGGCTTTCAGAAACCTATTGCAATGCTGGATAACAGAACAATAATCATCACTTCTCATCCTGGTAAGTATGTTTAAATATGACTTTGTTTACTGAACGCTAACAGAGCTAGCAAAAAGGTGGGCCTAAAAGTGTAGATATTTTGTTCAGTCTTATTGTGAAAACTTTGCTTAAAGATTATTTTAGTAGTAGGGTCTGGTGTACCACCTAATAAATAATTGAAATAAACTAATGGAAGATGTAACTTTCATAACTAACTCCACCCTGTTTGGTACACATGAGTCCTTTCAAAGTGTTTGTGGATGTGGTAACCTTGCTAATTAGAGCTGTGGGTGAGGTCTGTGTAGATTGGGGTTTTGGTGGTGAAAGACACAGAAGCTTTCAAGCTGCACACAGCTTTTATTCATGTCTGGGAAAGGTAGTGTCTCAGCTAAATACAGGATTCAGCTTCTAGGATGGTTAGCAGAAGTACTTAGAATAAGTGCTAAGGGAAGGGGAAGTAGCCTGTTAACAGCACTGTATCCTGGACTTTTTCCATAGCATGTATTCTGTGGTATGAGAGTGCCAGGCCACAGAAGATAAAAGCCACAGAAGACATTGAGGATAAATTCCAGGATACATCCATCTTAATGTGCTCAAAACTGCCTTCACCCATACAAATAGGATAACACCATGCAACAGGCCACTCACACAATCTGAGAAAACCTGCTTCAGTATAGAAACAAAACCTCTAACTGAACACCCCTTGCTGTCACCTACCACCCAGTACTGTAACTTGTGTAGGGTATCAGACTGCAACTTCTGCTTGACAGGGACCCTCATCCTGACAATTCTTGCTTGAGCTTCCACTCCTAACCTTCAGATGACCTCTAAGAGTCTTTTGAGCTTATCTGAAGCAAGCTATGCACAGGCTAGGACAAACTCAAAGCAGCACCAGCCCCTGCCAGAGCTGATACAAAACCTGCAGCAATGATCAGTTATCAAGATCCATGATTCCTGTACATATCAGTTACACGTGATGTACTTTATCCAATGTAGTGACAGTCCCAATGACCACTACATGTCCTGGTCCTTTGATTACACTTCACTGCATTTATCCATCCTTCCTATACTATATTTTTTTCCTATTTTCAAGTGTCTGGCAAAGTAGGATCTCTCCCTCAAGCTCATATGATAAATCTTTTTCTTTAAAAGAAAACAAGGAGTCTTGTGGCAATCACTTGTGAGGTGAACACTTTATTTAGCAATCCCTCAGTCCTCAAAAAAAAAAAAACTTGCACAGCACTTTCAAAAGACAAGTCTGGGATCCTAGCAAAAGCTAGACCCTAAAATTACAGCCTGAATGTCCACTGGAGTTATGGATTTCTATACAAATCTAACCCAATAACCCCTTTTTGTCTTATGACTACAGGGAATATTAAGTGGTCACTTCATATATGCAGGTGGTTCAATTTTATATTTAGCTGTGTAACAGGACCCTTTTCGCTGACACACAGAGCAGCTCTCTCTGGCTTGAAGGCATCTTTCTCATCAAGAAAAGTTAGTCCAGTAAAAAGATACTACCTCACCCATCTTGCCTCTCTGGGTAGAAGAGTTGGCACTAGCATTTTAGATGCAGCAGTGGTTTTAGCTGCCTTAATGAAGTGGGAACAGATATTTAAAGTGGAGAAGATCCCAGAGCTTACTGCATCAGTATAGCTTCATGAACATTAGCTCAGAAAACAGATGGTGTGAAAGGGAGATCACTTGCATGCAAACTAACAGTTTATCTTCTATGCCTGGATTTTTTGCTTCAGGTCAGATTGTCAAGCATGGGGATATTAAATGTGTGTTGAATGAGGGCATGCCAATTTATCGCAGACCCTATGAAAAAGGGCGCCTGATCATTGAGTTCAAGGTAAGAGTTCAGTCAGCTTTGTATAGTCAAACATTGCTCAACACTGAACACACTGGAAACTTGTCAACTTTAACTTCTGTTTTTAATGGGGTCAAGAAGATAGTGAGACACTCCATCTTGCCTGTTCCTGCAAATGGCTGTGTAAGTTAATCCAGTAATTGAGTTACACTGTTCAGAATAAAGGTGATGCTGACAGGTTTTCAATAACTTCGTGCCTCAGATAGCATGGAGAGGATTTTGGATGTGGAAATATTTTTCTTTACTCTCTTGGAAGTTTAATTGTGTAGGCAAAACCTGATGTATAAATGGAGATCTGACAAACCTGATAATGGAAGGCAGCAAACCTATATGAGAACTTGGACAGTACTGTAAAAGTGCATTCTGCTTGCTAGGTTGACTTTTTGAGATGACTTAAGGGCCTAGAGCAGTGGCTTTCAAAGCTTTCTTCTCAGGACCCATCGCAAAAAAAAAAAAAAAAAAAAAATCACTTATTCCTGTGCCCATAATTGCATCTTTGAGCAATGCATTCCAGTCTTTTGGCAGCAAGGGGCGGGGGGGAGTGCGCCACAACCCAATACTGGATCCTAACACTCGGGTTGAAAACCACTGGCCTAGAGCTACAGAGGCCCCCATGGAGTCTGCTACAAGCTGATGTTGGTAGGAGTGAGGTAGCACCCACTCCTCTATCATACAGGATTGCTAATACTGAGAGGACTGTACAGGTGAGGTTCATTAATGGCACCTTTTACTGATTTCAGGTAAACTTCCCAGAGAGTGGCTTCCTCTCTGCTGATAAGCTCTGTCTGTTGGAAAAACTGTTACCTGAAAGGAGGGAAGTGGAAGTAACTGAGGAAATGGATCAAGTAGAGCTGGAGGACTTTGACCCATCCCAAGAAAGAAGGCACCATTACAATGGTGAAGCCTATGAAGATGATGAGCATCACCCAAGAGGAGGTGTTCAGTGTCAGACGTCTTAAAATGGCCAGTGAATACTCATGATGCTTGTTTTGTATGCATTAGTGGATGAGTGAAGGACTACAAGCAGCTCACACTCACTATTTGCTGTTTGTTATATTCTACTAATAGTTATGTTTTTAAGAAGTTAAATGAATACAATCAGTAATATAAAAACAGACTTTGCAATTGATGTAACAGTTGGGATGCAAGCTCAGCTTCAGTTCACAATGAAGTCAGTTACCCATGGCTGCTTGTCTTTTTCAGGCCTTGTAATTCTTGCAATTTAATTGTGTGCAAAGGCACTGGCTTAGATTGAGTGGTGATCTTCTGATCTTTTTAGATTCTGTGCCCTGTTAGTGTGCGCAAGTATTTATAATTCATGTTGAGATAAATTAAAATTTTTTTGTCCTGGTCAGACTGTAGAATATAACCTGTGAATGTTTGGACTTGTACTGCTATTCATCGAATGGGGACTTGCAGTAATGCAACTGTACAGCGCTGCTCTCAGATTACCTCACTCAGACGAGGAAGCTGTCAATCTTCACATGCCCAGGAGGCTCACTGGCTCCTTCAGACTGACTTGAGACTTCACTGATCCTTTTGCTGCCATCTTCATTCTTTTGTGAGCCACTAATGGATTAAAAATGAAGCTGCTTGCTGTGTTATAAGCACAGGCAACTTTGTCAGGCACTAGTGCACAGTGGGACTGCACTGATGTGTCTGAGGGTAGCTGTGTGGTTCTTATTTGCAGGAGAGGTAAGAAGAACAGTAGAACTTGCTGTTCTGAATTCCTGAGGCCCACCTCCATGTGAAGTTTGACCTCCAGGGTGATGTACCAACTTAGAGGAAATAGCACAATCTCAGTAGTAGGAGTGAAGGTGCATGATGCTGTATAGAGAAGTCAATTTTAGACAGGTGGTGGACCAATGGGGAGAGTCAAGTATCTGTATCAAAATACCCATCTTTCCATGTGCATAATCCTTAAGACTGTATAAGTGTTTCAATTATTGCAGGCAAAACTTTTTTCAATATATTTACAAAACTGTTCAATGGCTCTGAAGTCTAATCTGTGATATTAGTCCACCCAAGGGCTGCTTTTGGGGAGGGAAATCACTTGTTCAGTAAAAGGCTGAATTCAAGCCAGGTCATATGCACTGAAACACAAAGTGGCGCACACTATTAAATAAAACTACCTTACTTAAAACAGTGATCCTTAACCAAAGCTACAAAGTACCAGTTAAGCTCTGCAGGAGGCCTTTCAGGGACTCCAATTCAACTCGAGATTTGCCTAGTTTTATAACAGTCTGCATAAAAACCACTAGTTGAACTCAGTACAAATGAAAACTTCATACAAGACTTGTTCAGAGTGCTCTATATGCTGAAATGTAAGTACAATAGTTATATTCCAAATTATAGTAAATGAATATGCTGTGATATGTCTATAATTTGATTTTTTTTCACCACCCTTAACTGTTTACATTTAGGGTTGCACAAGATGTAATGGAAAGCAATAGCCTGTGCCATGAGGCCTAGTATAACAAACCAGTGGTGGAGCGTGAGGTAAAGCTATGGTCAAGTCTGTTTAAAAACCGATGGCAACAGAATTATGCTGGCAGGCTCTCAGTAATCAGCAGGAACAGGGCTGATGTAACACTTCAAAGAAGTGCTTGGCACAAGCAGCTTCCAGTAGGGTAGCTCATGGACCTTGCCAAATGCCTCAGCGGATAGAAAAGTCTTAATATGAAAAGCAGCTTTCATGAAAACCATCCAGTGCAAGGTAAGAGGTGGTATCCTGCAGTGGCAGCTACACCCAGTAGCAGTGCAATACATTAATTTGTTCCTCCCTGGGCCGGACAGACATGCTCCCTTTTATACATGGATACAAAGTGCCACCATTTACTAAGATGCTCCATTGGCAGGAGCACCTAACATTAAGTGTAGTTGTAGCACTGACCAGGCATTTTCTGATGAAAGGTTCTGGGGTCTTACTGAATAATTCAGTTAGAGTGGTGTCTTATCTGTACAGAGCTGAGATGCCAACGACTGACACAATGGGTCACCCTGACTGCTGATCTGATAAGTAAACAAGCTGCCTTTTGTAAGATTCATGTTTTAACATGGCAGAAAACAGGGACCTAGGGAACTCAACTGCTCCCTGCAGTGCATCACACAGCTTAGTAAGGCATGTCCAGAGTCCATATGAATTTTAAGTGTGTGGAAGAAATAGGGAATGGAAATCTGTAAGGCTAAGGCTGGAGGCTACATAGCCTCCATACATCAGAATAAAAAAAGTTGGTGTCACTAACAAGTAAGACAAACAAGTGGCCTGGAATACTTCTGTTCTCCTAGGACAGCAAGCAAGGAACAGAATAAAACAGTTGCCAGAAATCTGCAAAAAGTACTGTCATCTCTTGTTAAAAATAGGTGTGGTCTGTAACAGGCTTCAGGTTATTACCCAGTGCCTTACAAAGGGGGACAGAAAGGAAGAAAGTAGCCCTAGCAAAATCTAAAAAATGAAACACAGACCTCCACGTTGCAACTATCACCTTATGGGGGGGAAAAAGCCAGGTTCTGGAAACTTGAATTGACACCTAAACTGGGGCCTTTCAGAACAGGAGGGAGAAGTAGCAAACAATATTTCCAGGAAAAAAATGGAATAGTTCAAAGACAGGAGCTGTGACTTAAAAATTTAGTAATATAACTCCTAAAATTAATGCATTAATAGATGGTGTTGCCAAGAAACAGTTAGCTACAGCAGGCAAGTGCACTACTGCAGTAATCCATTTGGCATGCAGACAAAAGCCACAGACTAGGTGGGAGGGAACAAATTTAGGTTCTGCAAGAGTAGGTAGCAATTCTTACAGGTGTGTAGGTTCCCAACTGCTTTATCCTACCCCCACTCATTCCAAAATATCTATCTTCAACATTTTAATGTACTGACCTGACTAAGTCTGCCTTTATTTTGTCTTTGTTTGCTAAAATCTTTGCTGTCTGTACTTTTAGATAACTTTGAGTGTTAATCTCTTTCTTGGCCTAAGTCTTTTTTTTTTTTTTTTTAAGTTGCTTCCCTTCCACCCCAATCTCTCTTCACATCTTCTCTTTTTAAGAGTTAAAAGTTATATTTATTACAGAATCTACCACCCCTAAAATGATGAATCAACAGAGTATATTACAGAACAAAACCAGATAAAACTTAACTTTAAATAAATCTGGTGAATTAATGATTTTAAGCCTTCTGGACTCTTAACAGCTAGAAACATTCCTAAATACCTTCACAATACAGTTGCCAAGCAACAGAAATGCAGACTGTTTCTACTTCTAACCACTGCCTACTATTTGAAACATAAGCATTCTTTCCTCCATGTAATGATGTTTTAAAATAAATGCCTTAAATTACTAAATACAATAACACAAACTAAAAAAAGGAACTGTAATGTGGTGCTATATGTATGCTACCCATAAATATATATGCAAACACCCTACTATTCATATACATTTTATTATTGAGTATAACCCCAAAACTCAATCACATAACTACATTCCTCACTCAAAGTCCCAGACCCAATATTCCCAGGCTCACCATAAGGGCCTAACAATAATTGGCACATATAATGTGGCCATCAGTTGCATGAGGGAAGGTACTGATTAGGGCACAGAAGGGGCATGAATGTGTGGATGTCAATAAAAGCTGGTCATATAACAGTGTTTAGCCCACTGGGTCACCTTCAGTCCATGTATTATGCTTTTCTAGGCTGATAGGTGAACATCCTAAAAAGACAAACAGTGGAGGAATGTAGCAGAAAGTGATAGCCTGAAATGAGTACTAACTAAAGCAGGGGTCTCAAACTCAAAATCACCACAAGGGCCGCATGAGGATTAGTATGTTATCCCGAGGGCCACACCACTGGCATCTTTCCATACAATGATATTGCAAACATCAGTAACAATCGTTATTGCGGGCCACAGGAGACAGCTTTAGGGGCTGCATCCAGCCCACAGGCCTCATGTTTGAGACCCCTGAACTAAAGTAATGGTCATGTCTGTTACAGGCCTTCACTACTAGCAAGAACAGAGCTGCTCTAACAAACACATGTCCCAAAGAAGCACTAGGCACAAGCACATTCCAGAAAGGTACTAGGATGTCCTAATACCCCACAGATCATGAAGGCTCCCTGACCTCTCCAATGACACTATAATAGATACAAACCTCTTGTTAGTAATGATAGATAGATTGTGACTGAACCATCCAGTACATTAAAGGGTGGTACCTTGCTACATCAACTGGTGGCAGCTACACACATCAGAAGTACAACATACAACTTGTTTGTATCAATATATAAAAGAGGGTCTCAGGAAGCATCTTTGTCTGGCCAAATGGAGAAGAGAAAGTCCCTCCATTTAATGAGTTGGTCCATTGTCAGAGGCACAAAAATATTAAGTGTACTTATAGCACAGATAAGGCAATTTCTCCTGTGCTACTTTGACAGTAAATCTGGGCAAGTGCTTTTCTTGCTGAAGGCTCTGAGGTCTTCCTCAATAAGTCAATCATGAAGTGGTGTCTCAGTTAGCTGCACAGAGATGACATAACATACATGCTGGGAGAGCACAAGAACAGCCACCAATTGACAACACAAGGCAAGTCAAACTCCTCAAAGGGTTACAATAGCTTGGAAAGGTTGAAAGTAACTGGTTTAAAATGCACTGAAGACACAAGGTGGGTGAGGTAGTACATTTTTTTGGACCAACTTTTAGTGCAAGACAAGCCATCATTGATCTAATATCCTGGGACCAGCATAGCTACAACAATGCTTAGTGTATTTTACACATTGTTATGATACCAGGCCAGTGGTTTCCAACCTTTTCAGTAACACAGCACACTTCAATGAGACAATTCCATGGCACAGCCACTTTTTTCAGTGGCCTTGTTTGCTCATAGAAGTCACATCTACTTTACTAGAGTGATTTGCAACATAGTGCATACAAGTGAAAGGAGAATCAAATGCATTAATGCTTCAAATCCACCAAAAAAATGCTTGTCATCTCAATTTTGCCCTTTGGCCATCTGTATTTAGAATGTTACATTTTTTTAATCAAAAGACCAATACCTCATTTTTATTTTGATGATTTTCACAAGTTTTATGAGTTGTAATTTTGGTTGGATAGAAAATTGTTTAAGATGAAACAATGTTTGCTTTACATTGATTTTCAGCTCCTTTGTACAAAATTTCATGACACACTTGGCTAGTTCTCAGGGCACACAGCGTGGTAGTTGAAAGCCACTGTACCAAGCACACTACAGACATAAGGAATGATTGAGTGGATTACTAATGTGGCATCGCCAAAAGGGGTGTCTGAATCAGTTTGGCTGACTTCCATTTTGTTGTTTCAGGCTTTAGATGCTTGCTAAATCTGAGTCCACTTACATCTTTTGGGGAAGCATTTGCTGTGTTGCCAGCTAATTTCTACCTTCCTCTGCTCTTGTCTCCTTGGCTGCTACTGTCCAAGATTTGTATATTTCCCCAGTCTTGCAGATGTTTGACCAGTGGCTCTCTCTCACTGTAGAAGTAATTATTTGTAGACAGGTACCTCAGCTGTCTTAAGTATAAATGAAAAAGTTAATGGAGAGATCTGTCATGTTTATCATAGGTCACCATGCTACCTTTAAAACTTGTCACTGGGATGGAAAGCTTCATTCCATACTAGTGAACAGTAGAACCCAAAGGAGCAAGGACACATGAGGTGGTTGAGGTGGGTACTTACACTTTGGCTGGTATTAAGGACTAAGCAGAAAAGGGTATTTCAGCTATTGCTCAAGTGACTTGGCTCATAATCAACGCAGTAGCAAGAGTTTGCTGTGGAGTGGGACTGGGAACAGCACCTGCAGGCAACAACCTGGAGAAAATAATGAGTCTGAATTTTCCATAGATGAATCTAAAAATTAATAATTTGCTCCACAGCCATTATTGCTTCTGTAAGACAGGGTGTAGCCCAGGGCTTTTGATGGCTTAACTATATATTTCACAGGAAAATTATCTTCAACAGTTAAATGCCATGATAGACATCAGCTGTTTAGTTTTTAAACAAAGATTCTAAACTCAACCTTTTCAGGCTAGAACAAAGGCTGGAAACACAGAGATTCAGATTCTCCACCTCTCTTTGTATTATAGTCCTACCTCAGCTGGTTATGATAAAATCAAGTCAGATATTGAGGTATGAAGTTCCTTCTTTGGGGCAAGAGGGTGTGAAAGCCCAGAGACTTCAAGGTAGCCTGAGAGTCCTTAAGGTGATGACATTTGGAATCTGTCTGTTCAGAGAACAGAGCTGGTCCCTCAAAGGGGAGGTCCTGAATAGGTTGTTGGACCTCCATGAGGGAGTCCTAAAGCTTGTGGCCAGGAACCTTTTTGCATGGCTATGCTGGATCACTGGGTCAAACTGCTGTGCTTGTCATGTCGAATACCGCCTGGAGTGAGAGGCCGTTGTTACTGTTTTATCCTCATCTACAAGGGCTATGAATTCTGGCTTGGAGTCTAGTGGTATTGACTCTGTAAACTTGGATGGGGACCCCCAAGAGTTAAAGTGTATCTGTTTAGGATCACTTGCTGGTTCATAGTATGGAGTTGGAGCCCCCAGTAGAGTCCATTTGCGTACTGAAAAGGTCCAGCTTCTTAGCACCTTCGGGGTAAGGCCTTACTGGCTCTGTTTCTCATGCTCATTAGACATTGTCACACAAGTGATCCCAGTGGAGGGTGATGGTAGAGCTATTCATACTCCATGGTGGTCATGAAGTATTTCTCCTCCACTCTCTGTTGCGAGAGCAAAGAGGCTGGAGTTTGCCAAAGGGTTTGTGGTGGTGTATGTTCTTTATTAAAGCCAAAGCAATGCTGAAGGGACCTTCTGGCGCTGCACTCTTCAACACTTCCTCTATCTGGAGTCCTATGTTCTGTGCCAGCCTGCACAATAGCTCCTGGTGGGCTCTGTGGCAGCCAGAGTTGGTATAGCTGCTATTCCTGCCACTGCTTCATCCAAGGACAAAAAAAGAAGCATCTCAGATGGGCACTGTGCCCTGCTCTTGCCTTCTGCATTGAAGGGGTCCCACAGTACCCTCCTTGTCCTCAATGTCTAGGTTGAGGTCCTGCTTGGGTTTGGGCCCTACTTCAGTCACAGGACCGGTGCTGCGTAGTATGTTTCCAGGTGCATGAGTTGGTAGAACTCGGCTCTTGGAAACAAGCAAGAACAACTGTGTGGAGTGCAACCCTTGCAGCTGGTGGAATGGCAAGGGGGTCAAGAATGGCCAGCCCCCTGCCACTGGGGAGGAGTTTTGCTACCTAAACCATCTGGGACCTTATGCCTGAATGATGCCAGCTTCTTTTTTCGCTGTGACTCCTCCTTGGGAGTCAGAGGTGTACTATTTGCTTTTAGGTGACCAGGGCGAGACAGTGCCTGACAGTGAAAGAGACCAATGCTGTATGGCAGGCACAGTGTCATGGGTGACTTGTCCCTGGATGGTACCTGGGGCTTTTTTGAACCCAGTGGTCTGGATTCCTGGTCTCAATCCTACAAAGCAGAGGCCATGCACTCACTCTGTGTGGTGTCTTGTTGCCTAAAAGGTCTCGGGTATGGCAGTGAGCTACAGCACATCTTCACAGCTTTCCTTGAGCAGGTGGATCAAGGACACCAGGGATAATGGACTTCTCAGTGGGCTGGAGTCCGGTATCACATCCAAGGATCCAGGATTGAGTACACTTTATTCTCCTTTGAGCAATGCTCACATGAACTCCAATTAGGTGTATGTGCGGCTCGTGCCTGACTTGGCAGATTTTTCCCCTAGCAACCCTGGCAGTCAAACAAAGCCCCTTGGAGTCGTGCATCCATAGTGCTGTGTATAACGGCTCACCAACAGCTTCACCATCAGTTCCTTCTTACTATCATGGCAGCGTGTCGGCTCCATAGTCTCCCCGTCTTGGGAGACGTCCCCTAGTAGTTCTCCTCTGGACTATACCCTTTGTTTTGTAGTTAGTTAGTTAAAAGTTAGATAGTGTTAAGAACCTATTAAAACTCCTCAAGGAATCATTTGTTTCTTTATTGTTCCCCACTCTTGGGGTATGTCTGGATTCCCAGGCTTTAAGTTTTGTGATTCCTGCAAGAAGCCTATGCAGAAGAGTGACCCAAACTCTACGTGCCTGAAGTGTCTGGGCGAGGCTCACGTGAAGGTTAAGTGCAAGTTTTGCAAGAACTTTTGGCTGAGGACTCTAAAGGACAGATCTCAAAAATGGAAGATCTTCCTCATGTAAGAAGCCCTGAGACCACCCTCAACTGCCTCAGACCCATTGGTCGGCATGGAGTTGGCAAAAAGCACTTCGGCAGCTGGTAGAAGCACGGCACCAGAAGACTCACAGCACCATAAGCTCTCGCCCCAAAGATCCACGCCTCAGCACCACCCACAATCCCTGGTGACTAACAACAAACCTACAGGTGACAGAGGACGTTCCACTCAGAAGTCTAGGAGAGATGCTGGTTCGGTGACACCTGTGTTGGGCCACACGGCTATGTCCTTTGCCCCATCACAGCTGGCAGTCAGTTCTCACAAAAAGGATGCACTGAGCCTGGTGCCGGTGCCCTCCCCTGCTGGGGATTTGGGAGATGAGGTGAAGATCATGCAGTCCCCCTTGACACCAGAAATATTTGAGGCAGGAAGGGACCTGATAGAGAGCACAGCGACCAGTGCTGACCTCAATGCGGGCATCCCTTTGGTGCTGAGACCTGCCCACTCAAAAAGGAAAGCTACTCCCTTACCATGCTCCCCTCATTGCTCCTCCCCGGTGCCAAGGTCTATGGCACCACAATGGTCCCTGAGGTCGGGGTCACTTTCAGGGTCAGAGGTAGGCTCAGTGAGATCATTGCAAAGCCGCTCCAGGTCCACATCTCACACCACAGAGGCCATCAAGGCCCTCCACAGTTCCTGGTGCCATAGAGACCCCAATGACAAAACCCCGGTTCGTGGCCATTTTGAACGCCTTGGGCCTACCACCAAGCCCAGGGTCCTCAATCAACCTGGTCATTCTCTGTTGCCTTAGGGAGTAGACAAACTGACGCTTGTTCAGAAACTACCTCCCACCCGGCTACCACTACCAAGCCTGCTTCCACTTCGCCACATACCCCAGCACTGGAGACGACCACTACAGCCACCCGCACCATGCCTCAGGGGGCCCCAGGAGACGTCTCATCTCATGTGGCACTGCTAGCACCAGTGGAGGGAGAATTTGCCAGGGATTCTTCCTCCTCCTCACCTGGAGGAAGTAGCACCACCCCTGCATCTCCCTCAGAAGATGGGAAAATGTATCAAGATTTCCTGAAAAGGGTGGTTACCAACATGTGCATTAAGGTCCATGAAATTACTGAGGAGTCTTTGGACCCTATGACTGACATCTTGTCTACCTCAGGCCTGTCTAGAGCTGCCTTACCAATTATCAAAACTATTGATAAGCCCATGAAAGAGATTTGGCAAACCCCTTTGACTGCTCCAGCCACTGCCAAGAAGGCCGAACAGAAATACTTTGTTCCGTCTAAAGGATATGGAGTACCTCTACACTCACCCTTTGCCAAGTTCCCTTGTGGTGACGGCCACCTTCAAGATGGAGAGGCAGGGTACCCCAGCTCCCACTCCTAAATAGAGGGAAGAAAAGAAAATGGACCTTTTTGGCCAAAGGTATAATCCACTGGAGGCCTGCAGCTCAGAGTAGCCAATCAGCAAGCAATTCTGAGCTGCTATGCCCACAAAACTTGGAGTTCTATGAAGAAGTTTGCAGGATCCCTCTCAGTGGACTCTTAAGAAAGAATTTAATGTGCTAGTAGAGGAGGGCACGTCAGTAGCTAAAGCCTCTTTGCAAGGAGACTGGATGCAGCGGATGCTGCAGCTTGAGTTATAGCCTCTGGCATTTCCATTAGGCGTAGCTCATGGCTTCAGATCTCTGCAAAGTTCAGCAAACAGCACAAGACTTGCCATTTGAAGGACAATCTTTATTTTCCACCCAAACAGACTCAGAACTACACAGTTTAAAGGACTGCAGAGCCACCCTAAAGTCCTTGTGGATGCACACAGGCAATTCTCCTTGGGTGTGAAATCTGAGGGCCCTTCAAAGCAGCCACAGGGCTCCAAGCAGAAAATCTGGTCTTGCCTAAGGACAGAGTACCAATTTATTTTCCTTTTTCCAACAATTTAGCTCACTTCTGCCAGGCATGGCACCAGATCACCTCGGACAAATGGGTCCTACGCGTGGAACTCAGATATTCTATGCAATTCCATACTATTACTCAAAGTCCATCTGGCAACAATTTTAGCCCTCCATAAGCATGTCAAGGGCTGCCCAATTTTTTCTAATCCCATTGTAAGCCATTCCCTGAAAGGCCTAATTAGGAAATTTCCACAGATAGTGAAACCAACTCTCTAGTGGGACCTCAATTTGGTTCTTACTGTCTTAACCAAACACCCATTTGAGACCTGTTCTGACCTCCACCTATCCTGGAAAGTGGCCCTCTTAATCACTATTACTTCCACAAGGAAGGTCTCCAAACTGCATGCTCTTAGTATAGACACCCATATTTGGTGTTTTTCAAGGACAAGGTGCATCTACAGCCCCACCCAGCCTTCCTCCCAAAAGTGGTTTTGCACTTTCATACGAGTCAGGATACTCTCCTCCCTGTTTTCTACCCAAAGCCTCACTAGTTGGACTGCCAGAGGGCCCTACGTTCTCTGGATGTACGCCAGGCCCTGGCTTTATACTTGGAAAGGACCAAACCTTTCAGGAAATCCCAGCAATTGTTTGTTGTGGTCGCAAACAGAATTAGAGGCCAGCCTGTCTCCTCTCAGACAATCTCTTCTTGGATTACCTCGTGTATTAGAACCTGCTACTCCATCGACCACAAACTTCCTCCAGACTTTATGGCTCACTCTACAAGAGCCCATGCTGCTTCTATAGCTTTTTACACTAGAGTACCTATTGTAGATATCTGTAAAGCAGTGACGCGGTCTTCCATCCACACCTTTACGGCCCACTATGTAATCACCCAACAGGCAGCGCAAGATGCTTCTGTGAGCAGGGCTGTACTGAGTACAGCCTTCCTTGTGACCTGCGGACCCCCCCGCCATTAAGTGCTTGGGAATCACCTAATTGGAGTTGATGTTAGCATCACTCAAAGGAGAAAGACAGTTACCTACCTTTCTGTAACTTGTTCTCTGAGATGTATGCTCACGTCTACTCCAAACCCACCCACCTCCCCTCTGTTAGTTTGATAAGGAACCGATGGTAGAGCAGTTGGCAAGCCATTATACACAATGCTATAGACACTCAACCCCAGGTGGCTCCTTCCAACTGCTGGGGTTGCTAAAGGAAAATCTGCTGACAGTCATGCATGAGCCATGCGGACACCTATTTGGAGTAGATGGGAGCGCACATCTCCAAGAATGACAGTTACAGAAAGGTAGGTAACCATCTTTCAAGCCCTTATGCCCAGATGTTTTCAGTGGGAGTGAGCATCCTGTCAGTTGCCTTATGCTTTTTCCATGGGACCAGGGATTGAGACTGGTGTGGTGTGTCTCCACACGCAGCATCCTCTGGTGCCAGAGATACCTTCCAATACTGAGTATCTTGATGCACAGTCTGTCCTTGGTGCCATATCTCTTACCAATGCTGGTGAGCTGTACACTGAAGTAATAGTGCTGGATCCCGCCTCTGCCAGACCTTCATCTGAAAGTCAAAAAGCTGTCTCTGTGAGGATGAATTTAAGTCTCCAGCTTCTGTCCTTTTGGATTCCTGGGCAGAAATCTGCAGATTTTGCAGTGATCCCTCTGACGGGTCGCTCCCAGGCACTTGTAACAGGTTGAATGTGGATCATGTCATGGCATAGGTTTCTTACAGGTCCTGCATAGCTTAAAGCCAGGGAATCAAGGCATGCCCCCGAGCTCTTAGGGGGAGCCAGGGTCTCCTTGGCATGAGACCGGCTGTGCCCCTTCTTGCTCGCTGATGCTGGGGAGGACGGCTGGGAGCCTGTTTTCCCCGTGGACATCCGGCGGGGTGAGGCGCTCGGCTCTGAGGCTGAATGGAGCGCGCCTTCCATCAGCATTATTTTCAGCCACCTGCTGCGGTCTCGTTTTGCCCTTGCCTTCAACGAGGCAGAGTGAGGGCAAGAAGTCACCAAATGTGCCTCTCCCAGGCACTTAATACACTGGTCATGCCCGTCTGAGATCGGTACAGGGTCATGACAGTTGGTGCAACACTTAAAGCCTGAGGCATCCGCCACTTCAATTTCTTTTTTTTCTTTTACAGGTAAATGTGAAAGGAAAGTCAACTACCTAAGTAGAAAACAACACTATTGAACTATAAAGAACTAACTAAGTAACTATATATAACTGAGGTGAGGAGCTCCTCTCAAACAGTGCTAGTGCTGAGGCGGTTGAGAAGGAACTGACGGGTGGGAGGGGGGAGCACGCATTCCAAATGACGGGAAGACAGCCGTGACGTCACCATGGCAGCGCGCTCCCCCCTCTGACACTCTGCTATCAAAGTCTCCGGTGCTAGGTGCGGGCGCAGCCACACACCTAAAGTGGAGCAGCAGGGACATTGCTCGAAGAAGCAGCAACGTTCCAGTGACCATCAGAGGGGATAAGGAACTGAAGAGGTGACAGAGGCCAATGTATGGCACCATCAGGGCACGACTGCAGGGACACCAGAGCCAAACCTACAAAAACCACTAGGGGAAAGCTTTCCAACAACTGTGCATCCAGCGCACACTTTCCTACTTGCAAATGACATAATGCAAACACTCAAAGAACCAGTACTAACTTCTAACAGTGGCACCTCTCTGGGATAGCAACGAGAGTCACTGTCCGACCCTTTCCTAGTGTTTGGTTTTTACCAGGCTGGCTGAAAATATCCAGTTCTGATCTCTGTAATGCATGTTCATCTCTGGTTGTGCCCACATCTGCAGCCTTCTTCAGTGTTTTACACATCACTTTAAGAGACTGTAACTGCAGCAACTATTCACATCCACTTTGTGAAGACAGAATCCCCTTCCCAGCTGTCATGGTTGCAGTGTTCCATGAGAGAAGATATTGGGCCAACTCTCCAGCCTTTATACATTACCACCTCTCTTTCAATCACTATAGCCTTTCAGAGCCCTCCAGCCTTGTTTCAAGTTTCTCTTTCCCTGACTGTCAAGCTCCCTCAATATGCAGGCTAGTCTTGTTGCCATGACTTCCTATTACCCTGCTACCCCGGTGACTGGAGATGGAGAAGTGTGAAGACTGGGTTATGGGACTGGATCTCAGGATATTTCCTGTTCCTAGCTCAACCATGGACCACCCCTGGGATGTTGGGTAAGTCACATCCTACCTGTCTCCCCCATGTTTTCTGACTTTTCTATTTAGAGCCTAGATTCTTCTGAGTAGAAACTACATACTTTTGTACAACAGAAGGTGGGATGGGAGAGCATTCTCAGCTACTATAACAAATAACTGAGTTTCCACACTTGACAGAAACAGTTCAAACAGCCCTACTGACTTCTTTTTGGCCAAGTATGAGGGCCAGGTCTCCTTCTTACCCACTTGCCCTGTAGGTTTTTGCAGTTCCACATGCATGCCGTTGGTGTTCTTCTACCCTGAATCACTCTTTCAGTATCTTGCACTTCTGGCTGTCTCTCAGGGCTCTGCCCTTCTGGGCCCCTCTCTAGTGCTACTTGGATCAACCTAAACAATGGATTCTCCTGTTCTGTTCTCACATCTGTTGTTTGACACATAAACCCATCCGTCTTGCTGCTTGTATTGAATGGAAGATCCTGCTTGCCCTTCTCTAGACTCATTCAGTAATTTGGATCTTTTGCTCATGTCCCTTTATCCTTTGAAACAGACAAGTCCAGTTTCTCATCATAACTGAGGTGGTTTTGCCCTAATGCAGAAGTTCTCAGCCCAAGGCATTTTCTGCTTGGATCCTAGAAGGTTCATTGGTTACAGATGATACAACCTTTTCTCTTTTAATTTAAAAATATATTGTTTCTAGCCCTTATGATTGCAGAGGAAAATATGAACAGCTACAGTGGTGCTTTTCTACCATGGCAGAATCTGAAAATAGTACTCAGGATGCAACTCCCCTCTTTACCAGTCAAGGGGCTGTAGGCTCTACCATTCAGCAGGTATGGAAATTGGCATCATTCCATGACCCCCCAGAATTCAGCATTTTTTGCCATGGAACATGCCATTTTGATTCAGATCTGCTGTTTTGTTTCGTGTTCTGGCTCTGGCATGCATTGTGGCTGCCTTGCCAAGTTTCCCCTCAAGGGGGAGCACATGCTGCTTGCTTTGTTCCAGAGAACCATGCAGCAAGGCAGTCACAATTGCCCTGTTTTCTTAACTGGATGGTTTTTTTGCCTAGTGAATTCTTTCCAGCACTCAGACCAAAACCCACCCTGCAGATGGCTTGTCAGCTACTACAGTAATTCAGAGGGGCTGTGGTAATAGCTGGCCCAAGATTCAGCTACAGAGGCACAGTCATCAAAAGGAGGGACTACTGAGTCATTTGAACATCAGGCATCTACCTTTGCAGAACTCCTTGAATTGCCAAAGGAAAAGCTGATGGCATCACAAACTCAGAAGATTATTATTATTTTTTTTTTTTTTTGTATTACAGGGCAATCAAAAGCTCTGGGGAGAACAGCTGTCCCAGTCATTCTTGCCACCTCTGTATTCCCTCCGATTCTGTAGACAACTCGTAAAGACAATGGTGATCATTTGCAGGGACCTGTGTAAGCCATAATCTCAAATAAGTGCATTGGATCAATGGGTCTAAAATCTTGTCTTTCCTGAAGTGTTCGCTAGAAGCAGAACTTGAGCATTGCCCCAATCCGCACACAAAAATCTCTAGCTTGAATTAATTAGTGCTTTAAACTGAAGCTAGATGGTTTGACTGAGAGAAGGAGGGCAGGGTTGACAGTGGAGTGCTTCTACTGCTAGGGCTTGGAATACAGTAAGGACACACTTGGAAGTAATTTATTTAAATATATGCAAAAGTTTGTATTCTCTATTGATCCTTTTATTAAGCAACTTCAACCTGTTTTCTAAGTTAGTCAGAATGCACTCATGTACCTCCCTGCTGCTAGCAAAGCTCACACCTATAGCTTCTTGTCAGATAAGTTGTTGAGGGTGGTTCTGATGCACAGAAGCCAGAAAGATACTTTGTTAAGTGAGGATCAAAGTTATATAGATGGTGTAATAAAAATCCAACAGAAAAACCAACTGCATTAGAATACTTCCATCCCGAAAGAGCAAAGCAGGTTAGGATTAATAGCTGTTTTCCAAAAATAATCCATTATTGCTATGACAGAGACGCCTGTGCTCCCCACCCTTTTCTCTGCTGTGGCACTCCTTGATACTATTAATTATTTCGAGGCACACCACCATATAGCCTCCAAAATGACCTCATGAATGTTCATGAGACAATGCAGAAGTCTGAATAGATTTTCAAAAATTCCATGGCACACCTGCTCAGGCCTGAGAGCATATCTGTGTGCCATGGCACATTGGCTGGGAAACACTGGTCTAGTCCACTCTCATTCTCTCAAAGAAATAAATGAGCCATCTGCTTACCTTTTAGAAAGTCAACCATTTATAAAATTATGGTTTTTCAACTTAGGCTTATAAACAACACAAAGGAAACGTAAAGACTTCACAAAACAAAATAATCACTTCTACACTAATTAAACTCCTTCAGCTATTCAGATAGCAGGTTAATGAAGTGTTCTATCCACAGACATTGTAAAGCTAATTTATATCAAGTACTGAGACAGTTCAAGGGCTTTGAGAAATTGAGAAAAAAATTATTCTCATCATATTAGGACTCATAACATCATGAATGCAGCAGCCCTTCATTTAAGAAGCATGCTCCAAAGCTAGTTAAAAACAAAGTTATGGTTTCCAGAGTTTCAAGAGGCCGTCTTCACTGTAGGTAGCAATCAAGTTTTGATGGGGATGGTGAGCGATACCAATTACGTCCTTTTCATGAACCTAGAGGATGACCAGAAAAAAAATTGATGCAACACATCACCTCAAATCACCTCTACACATCACCTCAAATCAAATCCTTTCTGTCACTGTTGTCTGAGACACGATGTACACTGACACTCTACTCATACCGGTAGTTTAGGGCCACATGTATTACAGGGATGCTGTCATCATTCACAACACATGCATTTTAAATCTAGGACAGTAGAGACAAGGAAGTGTTAGTACCATTATACAAGGTACTGCTGAGAGCTCATCTGCAATATTGTCTCATGTTCTCATCTCCTGTGTTTAACAAAGATGAATTCAGACTGGAACAGGTGCAGAGAAGGGCTACTAGGGTGATCCAAGGAATAGAAAACCTGCCTTATAAGAGGAGAGAAAGAGCTTCGCTTGTTTAGTCTACCCAAAATGAGGGTGAAAGGTGATAGGATTTCTCTCTATAAATAAGTACATCAGAGGGATAGATACCAGAGAGGGAGAGCAGTTCTTGCAGTTAAGCACCAACATGGACACAATAATAAACATATATAAAATGGCCAGCAGGAAGTTTAGGCTTCAAATTAAAAGAAGGATTCTAAACATCAAAGGAATGAAGTTCTGGAACAGCCTTCCAAGAGGAGCAATTGGGCAAAAGACATAACTGGCATCAAGAAGAGGTGAGCTTAATATGTTTATATAGGGTACAGTATGACGAGTTTACCTACAATGGCATGTAGTCAGTCTATGATGTGTAGCAGCAACTAACTCCAATGGCCAGTGGTGGGATGCTAGATGTGGACGGCTTTGAGATACTAGAGAGATTTCTCTCCCAAGGCTCTGATTGCCGGGTTTTGCCCACATGCTCAGGATCTAACTGATCACCTTATTTGGGGTCAGGAAGGAGTTGTAATCTCTGCATTTACAATTCTTGTCCAGATGACATTTCTACCTGTAATGTTTTTTATTCTAAATTATTAACATGTACTCTCAACTGTAAGTTCATCTTAATGTATTTGCCTGGAAATTTTTAAAAAAAATTATTAATTCAAAAAAAGTTTCTCAAAATGCACAACATTTCAGTGAATTGTTACTCTCTGGAAAGTCTAAGAATACCGTATCATTCCATTATCAACATCATTCTGGGAAATAATGGTCTGATGTTTAAATAGCTCAGCTTCTTCAGCTTATCCAAGAGAAGGTTAAGAGATGACTTGATCATGGTTTAGAAGTATCTCTGTGCAGAGATTTATGACAGTAGAGGAGAAACCCAGCAGACAAAGTCCTAAGATCCCATGGGTGTAAGTTGAAGTAGGACACATTCAAATAGGAAGTGAAATACAATTTGTTATGGAAGTAACAGTGAAGGCAACTAACAAGTGGACCAGTTTAGCTAGGTATGAGAAACTTCTTTAAAAAATTCAGTTTCTTGGAAAATCTATTCTTGATTAACCAGAAAGGAATGGCTTGGTGCAGGTATCATTGGTTAAATCCTCTGGCCCTTGTTATGCATAGGGTTGGACTGAGGCCCATAGCAGTTCCCTCTGATCTTAAGCTCTATGACTGTGGCAATTTTTCCAGCTTAGTGTGAAAATGATCCTGTAATACCAAATGAATATTGTCATATGGTGGAGGTCATGCTGAGGAATGGTACTGCCCTCTTTTTCTACAGCTGTGCCCTGAGTCTAGTCTCCAGCCCAGTCAAGGACCTGAGACCTCTTCCTCTTCTTTTATCCAATTCCCACTCTCCAAACTGCATGTGGTTCTATGGCAGCTAGTGCTCTCTAGGTTCTCATAGACTTGAAGGTCAGAAGGGACCAATGTGATTGTCTAGTCTGATCTGTACAACACAGGCCACAGAAAATCACTCAATACCTCCTGCAACAAACCTCTAACCTTTGACTGAGTTATTAAACCATGATTTGAGAACTTTAAAGACTTTAAGACACAGAGAATCCACTAGTATCTGAGTCATGCCCCATGCTACAAAGGAAGGTGAAAGATCCCCAGAGGCTTTGCCAACTTGCCCTGGGGGAAAATTCCTTCCCAACCCCAAATATGGTGATCAGTTCAATCCGGAGCATGGGGGCAAGACTCACCAGCCAGACACCAAGAACGCTCTGTAATAACTCAGAACCCATCCCATCAATTGTCCCATCGATGTATCTACCGCCAAGTTAGGTTAGCATTGACCACCCAATAAGAGTCATTATGTGGAACTCAGCAACTCAAAATATAGTATGAAAAGTCACATTTCTAATATTTTAAATTAAAGGGAAAGTGTGCAAACAAACTGTAATAGAAATGTGAGCTCTTGCAGTCCAACTAACTTGTAGAAAGTACTGGGTTAAATGACTAGATTATTTAAAAAAAAAATCTTTTAGGCAGTATATGAAGGCCAGATCAAGTGTAGTTATGGCCAGTGCAGCACATACGGTATATCATCGCGTATAAGCCGAGAATTTTGTACCTGAAAATTGGCTTCAAACAGGCTCTCAGCTTATACTCGAGAGAATATGGTCGACAGCCCCAGCCAGCAGTTTCCCTGGCCATGCAGCAGGGCGGAGCCACAGTGTTGCTGGGCAGCCATCTTGGGCAGTCGGCGGGGGCTGAGGCTGGAGTAAGGAAGGGACCCCGGCATCTGGAGTGGCCAAGTAAGGGGGGCCCGGGGGGGGCGGGGCGGGGCGGGGTCGCCTTGGACATTGATTCAGGGAGGCCAGGGAAGCAGCGGCAGGGACCGGAGGTTGGGGAGGGGGTCGGGGAGTTGGGGAAAGTGATGGGACAGCCGGGAGGGTTTGGGGCGGGGGGGGTGTTCAGGGAGACCAGGGAAGGGGCGGAAGGAGGACCCAGGGTTTTTGGGGAGCCCAGGGAAGCAGTGACAGGGACCAGGGATTTGGGGGGGAGGGGGGCTGGCAGGCTGGGAAGAGCGGCAGCAGGGGTTGGAGGGTGACGGGGAAGGTGGTGGAAAAGGTGTTGGGGAACAGAGGAGCAACAGCAGGGCACTGAGAAGGGAGTAGGGGGGCAGCAGTGAAGAGCAGGGGGGGCAGCAGTGAGGCAAGG
>ML681995.1:10862287-10897570 GCA_007922195.1 Podocnemis expansa | reverse complement strand
AAGGACAGAGCAGGGGGCAGCAGCAGGAAACTGAGAAGTGAGCAGGGGGCTAGCAGTGAGGAAAGGGCACAGCAGATGGGAGCAAGGGGGCAACAGTGAGGAAAGGGCGGCGCAGGGGGCAGCAGTGAGGTAAATGAGAAGTGAGCAGGGGGCAGCAGTGGGAGGGCAGCAGGGGTGACAGCAGTGAGGAAAGGGCAGAGCAGGTGGGAGCAGGGGGGCAACAGTGAAGAAAGGGCGGCGCAGGGGGCAGCAGCAGGAAACTGAGAAGTGAGCAGGGGTGTAGCAGTGAGGAAAGGACAGAGCAGGGGCCAGCAGGGGTGACGGAAGTGAGGAAAGGGCAGAGCAGGAGAGCAGCAGTGAGGAATGGACAGCAGGGGGGGCAAGGGAAAAGCAGCAGCAGAGATTTTGGGGTAGGGAAGCTGTCAGAAACTCCAGAGGAAGCCAGCAGCAGTGGGTGGGGGGGAGGGGTTGGGGCCAAGGCCAAAAGGGGACCACAGCTTATACCTGGGTCACCAATTTTAGCTTCTTTTTGGGCTCAGAATTGGGGGGTCGGCTTGTGCCCGGATCGGCTTATACCCAAGTATATACGGTAGATCAATCCCCACATGGCCACGCATGGAGATGGATGATTCACAGATTAAAGTGTTATTATAAGTTAATATTTCGTGGACAATAGAGGTTTACAGTATAGCAATAGGAGGTATCCAGACGGGGGTACGGGCTATCGGTGGGTACAGGGCCATTGAGGTCGGGGAGCAGAATAAGAACATAGCCCGAGGGGTCCCAGATGGGGTGTGGAAGCGGGGGTTTAGGATGTAGGAGACAACACGGTAATGGGGGGGGAGGTTACGCGTCACAGTGATCGCAGGGGGGTATAGGAGGAGGCGAGTACAAAAGTTGTGACAGCGCGGGATCCCCCATGGGGTCCGTGGGGTGGTGAGAGTTACGGGGTGTCACGTCTTGGTGCTCCCTCTACGTGGTACTGTCGGTGGCCGGTGATGTGCTCCACGTAGATGTCTCAGGACCACCGGATGCAGTCTGACACCATGAGGCGTCGCATGAGGCGGGCGTAGCGCCAGCCGACGCCGCAGGCCCGTAGCACAGTTTCGTTGCGAGGGTCCCAGGCGCCCAGGGCCCCCATGATCAGGGCGTGGACCTGGACCTCGTAGCCTTTGGCTCTCAGGGCGTCGGCTAGGGGGGCGTACTTCTCCTCCTTCCGTATCCGTGCCGCGTGGAAGGCCGGGGACCGGTTCTCAAAGGGGATCGTGATGTCCACCATGATGACCCTCTTGCGCTCCTCGTCAGTGATGACGAGGTCGGGCCTCAGTTGGCTGTCGGTGCCGGGGATGGAGGAGTTGGTAGCGACCGTGCCTAGCCGGGCCGGGATGGCTTTCGCCAGCCGGTCTTGGACCGTGTTGTGGCGGAGCTGCCAGGCCCTGGAGTGGGGCTTGCAACTGCAGAGGACGTGGGGCAGGGTTTCGTTGACGTACCCGCACTTCCGGCAGCGCTTGTCCCGGTTCCCATGGTGGATGGCTCCGTTGAGCGGCAGGCAGTTCAGCCGGGCCCTGTGGATGAAGCGCCAGTCTGCGAAGCGGGTGTAGCTGCCCTCGGCCAGGAAGTGGTTGCTGGCATCCCATTTACTGGTGAGCTCGAAGACCTTCCCTTGGTCGGGTTTCTTTTTCAGGGTCTCTACGTAGAGGGCGTGGACGGCGTCCTTCAGGGTCCTTTCCAGCGTGCCCCGGGCATGGGGGGGGACGATGGTGTTGTCGGGGGCGTTGAACCGCGGAACCAGCACCGACAGTTCCTGGCGCTCCTCGCACCACGTCCAGTGGCAGCCCAGGCGCCGGGTGGCGACGCGGGCACGGGACCAGAGGGAGGAGATGTCGCCTCCATCCCGGTGGAACTCTCCGTCTAGGGAGCCGCTGAGGTAGGTGGCAATGTCTTGTCCGGAGGGGGGCCTGGCGATCCGCTTTTGGACGGCCTCGTGTAGCGCTCTGGCCGCAATGGTCTTTACCTGGGCGTCCGGGCATGTCAGCAGGCGGAAGGCCTGGGTGATCACCGCGACATCGCGCAGGTCGCCCATGCGCGGCACATTGGCACCCCCCTGCCGGTGGCCGATGTAGGTCAGCTCGTTGCTGGCCCTCTGCGGGAGGAACAGCCAGTGCTTCACGAGCCGTCGAATGGCCCCGTCGGCCTTGTTGGGGGGGACCTTGGCCACGGCCAAGCCCCGCAGGACAAACGCGATGCGGGGGATGAGAAAGGTGTTGAGGGCGGCGATTTTTTGCCAGGGTGCCAGCAGGGAGGCGTCGAGCTTGGCGGCGTCTTGCAAGATCTCGTGGATGGTGTCCTCAGGAGTCTGGCATACGCGGAAGCCCGTCGGCGTTCCCAGGTGCTGGTACGCCTGGCCCTCCTCGAGGGGGGTCATGGTCTCACCCTGGATAAGGAAGGGGCTTGGCTGGACCGGGTCCTTTCTGCGGCCATCGATGTGGAGGGACGCGCACTTTTTGGCATTGAAGCGCAGCCCTATCCAGTCGGCCGCCCGGCTGGTGGCGTCTAGCATGTCCTGGAGGTGCAGGGGGTCTTCCGCGATCAGGACCAGGTCGTCTGCGTAGGCCAGGATGTTGACCTTCTCCCCGTGGAGCTGGAAGCCCCTCGGGTCCTGGGCGACGGCTCGGATGAGCGGCTCCATGGCGAGGTTGAAGACGATGGGGCTGAGGGGGCAGCCTTGCTTCACCCTGCTCCGGATCGCCACCTCAGCTGTCTCTCCCTCGGTCGAGCGGATGGTGGTGACGCAGCCGTCGTACAGCTCTCGGAGCAGCTGGATGAAGCTGTCTGGCATCCCGAACTCCGCCAGCGTGGAAAAGATGTGCTGGTGGGGCATGGACCCGAAGGCATTGGCCAGGTCCAGCCAGGCCACTGTGCATTGCCTCCGCGCTCGCCTGGCCGTCTGGAGGGTGGACTGGAGGAGGAAGTTGTGTTCATAGCACCCCTCGCAGGCCATGAAGCCCTTCTGGACGGAGCTGACGGCGCCCCCGGCCACGGCCCAGTCCGTGATTCTGGCAGCCAGGCAGCCGGTGTAGAGTTTGTACATGGTGGAGCAGAGAGAGATGGGTCTCCAGTTGCCGGGGTCGTCCCTCTCGCCCTTCTTGTGTATCAGCACCGTCATGGCCTTCTTCCAGGCGGTGGGGGTCCGGAGGAGACGTTTGCAGCGGTTAAATAATGCCGAGAGCACCAGGCAGCCGGGGTCCCGTTTCTTGAGGATACCGTAGCGGATACCGTCCTTCCCCGGCGCCGTGTTCTTGGTCCTGGCCAGCCTGGCCGCCACCTCCTGCGGCGTGAAGTCCGCCTCCAGATCCCCTACCTCGCTGATTCTGGGGAGCGGGGGAACACACGCCGGGCGCTCGGGAGTTACTAGGTCTGCGCGGTCGAAGACCTCGGTGAAGTAGGCCACCAGCCTCTCGGGGGCGATGGTGCAGTAGGGGGAGGGTCCATTGAGGATCTCTCGGACCGCCCTGGTGCGGTTCGCTCGGAACAGCTTCTGGATCTTGGAGGCCGCGGCCGGGTCGTAGCGTCTGGTCTGGTTCCTCCTTCTGGGCCCTCTCTCAACGTTGCCACGATTTGCTGGCGGCCTGCGGGGGGTCGCCGAGGTGGTCCCCTGGGCTGGCGTTTTCGCTGCGGTGATCTCATCGGTCAGCTCCTGGGTGAGCCTTTCCACGAGGGGGTCGAAGACGTCGAAGGATTCCGCTGCGGCGAGCTGCTCTAGCCACAGGAGCTGCCAGGGTGTGGCGGGCCTTGTCTCTGGTGGTTCGTTGCTGTCCTCAGGGGGGGGCTCGGGGCACCCGTTGGATGGGCGTCTGGCTCGTGGGTTACCTCTGTCCTGGCGCCCGTGGGACCCATCGCTCAGGCGGTGGGTCGGGGGCACTGGCAGTGTTCCGGGGGCCCCGTGCGAGGAGCCTGAGTTTGGTGTTCGGGGGGTGTTGGCACCTTGTTGGTGGGTGGGCTCAGGAGCTCTGGTCTCGGGTCTGAGGGCTGCCATCCGGGGCCCCGTGGTGTCGCTAGGCCGCCTGTGGCCGGGTTCCTTTCGGGCGGGCTCTTGTGGGATCGGCGGGGGTCCGGGTGGTCAGTGCGTGTGGCACGGCTGGTGTCGGCCTTCCGGCCACAGCGTCTCGGCTTGCTGGTGAAGGGGGGGGACTCGCCTTCGTAAGTGGATGGGGCGCGCCCCCCCTCCCTGGATCTGGTGCGGGCCTTGAGGGTGTGCCGGCTGGCGGAGGGGCGACGGGTGGGCTGGCGACCGGAGGTAGGTGTGGAGGGGCTGCCTCGGGAGGAGCGAGCCGCCCCTTGCAGAGTTTTTGGTGCCTCTTGCACTGCTTCTGTGTCTCTCTGACCTTGCTACAGCTCGCACATCTGAAGGCCACCTTCTTGTTGTGGATGTTCCTCAGGTGTCTCGTGATGCCGCCCAGGAGGTGGAAGTGGCGGGTCGGGAAGCAGAGGGGGCAGCGCAGGGTCTCTTCGGTGAGTGGGTAGCTGAAGTATATGAAGTCCCCTTCTTCTCCCTGGGGGGCCTGTGCCGGGCGGGCTTCGGCCCCACTGGCGGTTCCAGGGGAGGAGCCGGGGGACCCTGGGGGGGGGCATCCCGGGGGGCGAGGGTGGGTCTGGTGAGTCATTGGAGTTCATCGCGGCAGCGTTTCGGCAGAGGCGCTCCAGGACAGAAGCGACCCTGGTCTCGATGTCTCCCGTGCCCACCCCCGGGGGGCCAGGTCGCATCACGGCGGGCCCGTGGGGTCTAGTGGCCGCGGGCGGGGAGGTGGCATGGGTCTCGTCCGGTGGGGGAGCAGCAGCCAGGTGCCTGACGATGGGCAACCGGTTGGTCTCGGGAGCGGTCTCGGTGGGGCCAGTCCTGCTCCCAGGGGGCCCCGGGGAGGACGTCCCCCCGGGGTCGGGGGCCGAGACCCCCATGCCTGCCGCCCGGTGGGCTGCGGTGATAAGGGGGCCAAGTCCATTCCCGGCGAGCCCCGGTGGGAGAGCGTACATGGCGCCAACTCCGGCCCCTCCCGTGTCGGCCGCCGGGCGGGCGGCGGCGGTGTTATTGGGAGTGGGGGTGCGGAGTCCAGACCCGGCCGGCGGGGGTGGCCACGGGGATCCCTCGGGTGACTCCCAGGAGTCCGTGGCCCAGCGTGCCTCGGCCGTTGCAGCAGCAGTGGGGCCAGTCCCGTCAGCGGGGACCCCTGGCAGGGGGATCTCCAGGGATGGGGTGGCCGGCTCCCCGGGGGCGGCTGCCCGCTTACCTGGGGTGGAGGCGGTGCTTGAGCCGGCTTCGATCTCGGTGGCTCCCTGTTGTGGCTCCTCCGCGCGGCCGGCCGGCTCCCCGACGCTGGTGGTGTGCGGGGCCTCGGCGGCATCCGGACCGAGCTTCCGCTCGGCGTGTCTCGGCGGGGGAGACCAGGCGGCGCAGGCGGCCGGCTCTCCTGCACCGCCCGCCTGGGGCTCCGTGGAGGCGGCGGCTGGCGGGCGGTGGTCGGGTCGGGCGGGCGCTGGCCATGCGGCGGCCGCCGGTCCTCTGGTGGCCGGGTCGCGGGCTGGGGCGGAGGCGGTGCCCGATCCGGCTCCGGTCCCAGCGGCCCCCCGCCGCGGGTCCTCCGCTCGGCCGGCCGGCTCACTGATGCCGGCGGTGCGCGGGTCCCCGACAGCAGCCGGATCGGGCCCCCGCTTGGTGACCCCCGGCGGGGGAGACCAGGCGGCGCGGGCGGCCGGCTCCCCTGTACTGCCCGCCTGGGAACTCACGGTGGCGGCGGGCGGCGGTCAGGCGCTCCGGCGGGGGCTGGCCATGCGGCGGCCGCCAATCCTCCGGCGGCTGGGTCGCGGGCTGAGGCGGAGGCGGTGCCCGGTCCGGTCCCGGTCCCGGTCCCGGCGGCCCCCCGCCACGTATCCTCCGCGTGGCCGGCCAGCTCACTGACAACGGTGGTGCACGGGTCCCTGTCGGCAGCCGGACCGGGCCCCCGCTTGGTGAGTCCCGGCGGGGGAGACCAGGCGGCCGGCTCCCCCGCACTGCCCTCCTGGGACCTCACGAGGGCGGCGGTCGGGCGCTCCGGCGGGGGCTGGCCATGCGGTGTCGCGGGCTGAGGCGGAGGCGGTGTCCGATCCGGCCCCGGTCCCGGCGGCCCCCCGCCGCAGGTCCTCCACGCGGCCGGCCGGCTCCCCGACGCTGGCGGTGTGCGGGTCCTCGGCGGCAGTTGGACCGGGCTCCCGTTCGGTGCGTCTCGGCGGGGGAGACCAGGCGGTGCAGGCGGCCGGCTCCCCTGTACCGCCCGCCTGGAGCCTCGCGGAGGCGGCGGACGGCGGGTGGTGGTCGGGTCCGGCGGTCGCTCTGGCGGGGGCCGGCCGTGCAGCGGTCGCTGGTCTTCTGGCGGCTGAGTCTTGGGCTGAGGTGGCGGCGGCGCAGGGAGCCCTGGAAGCAGCGGGGTCCAGTGGCGAGCCCTTGAGAGCGGGAGGGAGGGAGCTAGTCGTGGCCGCGGTTCCGGGATCTGCTGCGGAGGTGCTCCTGGAGATCAAGGCGGCGACGGGCGTAGCTGCTAGTGGGGGGGACCCCCTGGTACAAGCCACGGCCCCGGGCTTCGCTGTGTGGTCCTCCGATGGGGGGGAACCTCGGGGGCGAGCCGCGGCAGCGTTGCAGGGTTTCTTCGGTCCAGTCCCCCGTGGGAGGGCTGGGGCGGCTGGCTTCCCAGAGGTTTTTGCTGCGGCTGAGGGAGCGGCGGGCTCTCGGGTGTCAGCTGGCGGTGGAGTCGTTCGGGAGGTTGAGGTTGACGCAGGGCAGGGTCCCGGTAGGGATCGAGTTGCGCTGCGAGTGATTCTCTTTCTCTGGTCCAGTTCTGATCCTGTCCTGTGCTGCAGCCCGGCTGCCTGTCCGGGGTTCTGGGAAAACTGTGAAGCAGGGACCGGTTTCCCCAAGTTGACTTTCAGAGTTCTTTTCTGTAGCTTCGGGTCCGCCATCTTCCCGTAGGAGGGATTCTCCCTTCCTCACAGAACTTTATTAAATAAAGTGTGTGTGGGGCAAGATCAGTGTAGAAGTTCATAAGACTGCTAAGGCTGGTAAGGAACAGATACACTTGATCTTAGCCAAAAGGCCGAGAAGCGATAGATCAATCCCCACATGGCCACGCATGGAGATGGATGATTCACAGATTTAAAGTTTTATTATAAGTTAATATTTCGTGGACAATAGAGGTTTACAGTATAGCAATAGGGGGTATCCAGGCGGGGGTACGGGCTATCGGTGGGTGCAGGGCCATTGAGGTCGGGGAGTGTAATAAGAACATAGCCCGAGGGGTCCCGGATGGGGTGTGGAAGCGGGGGTTTAGGATGTAGGAGACAACACGGTAATGGGGGGGGGGTTACGCGTCACAGTGATCGCAGGGGGGTATAGGAGGAGACGAGTACCGAAGTTGTGACAGCGCGGGATCCCCCATGGGATCCGTGGGGTGGTGAGAGTTACGGGGTGTCACGTCTTGGTGCTCCCTATACGTGGTATTGTCGGTGGCCGGTGATGTGCTCCACGTAGATGTCTCTTAGCCAAAAAGCTGAGCATGCTAGCTAAAACATTATCCTTTATTTTTAAACGCTCTTGTCTCAAAATAACCTGTACATTTAGCTAAGTACTCAGGACCATGCCTAAATAAAGAGTGCTTGTCATAGGAGAAAGTGGTCTCTACGTAATTTATGTTTGCATGAACAGTATGGAACATATCAGAGAATAGATTCTGCTCTGTTTGCTTTCCATGAGATTGTGCTAAGTACTCACTGTCAGAGTTCTCTCCAGCTTGCCGGTCACTGTGCTAAAACAGTACAGCACGAAGTCTTCACCAACACAGTAGATCCATTCGCCACGGGGTGAAAGGGCACAGCAAACAAAGTCACCGCCTTCTCTCTTACCAGAGCTGAAGCTTCTTACAATCTATACAACCCAAAGAAAGGTTCACTAGATTGATGGGTGGCAGCAAAAGTGCTACTTTAACAACCTTGGCTTCTATTAGATACAGGAGTAATGAATTTCATCAGCTATATAATCAGCCTGATTTTCAGGACTTCACCCCATACATTTTAACTAAAGCTTAACTAAGAAGCAAGAATCTCTGATTCTAATATTTGTTAAGCCCTTTCCTAGCTGCTTCAAAGGAATACGCCTGGAATCACATACCTGTCCTTGCATGTTCATGATAACCACTGTATTCGATCTGTTGCATACGACAAAGTGTTCTGGATTTTTAGGCAGCAGAACCACACTATTTACGGTAATGTCTGTTCCAGCAGTGCTGCCAAGAGATTTGAAGGTGTTGGTGCACTCGGTTGTCTTCATATTCCAAATCTGTCGAGCAGAATACAAGTAGATGCACTTTAAGATCTGGCACATTTCTGCATTTTAATTAAAAAGGTATCACACTTTTACAAGAGATCTGTGTACATAGCTTTCAGCATTTTAAAAAAGATCTGAAACTGGACGAAAAAGTAACCAACATCAAAAATAGTAATTCAATAGGCTCACAGTCTATAAGGCCAGAAAAGACTATTATGATAATCTAGGCCAATTTCCTGTATAGTAGTGGCCAGAGAATTTTTCCCAGCCATTCCTGAATCAAGCCCAATAACTACGAGGTGACCAAGAACCAGTTTCTTTTTAGAAAGATATCAAAATACATAAGTCACTTACCTGTAACTGGAATTTTTCAATATGGACTCTGAATAGCCCCACTCAGTGGATGCTCTGACCACTGCAACCTGAATGGTAAAAATCTACTAATGATAGCAGTTTGCAAATCCACTTGCCTTCCTTATCCCCGACCTCTCATTCCTTCATGGAGATTCTGAGCAACGGTTTTAAATGACAGTGGCTCTCTTTTGCCTCTGTTCCTTTTTTCTTTGCCCATGCCCTTTGGTAAGGACTCCAAAGTGGAGGAGAAAATGCATGGGGAATGTGACTATGCAGAGTCTATTTCAAAGAACCTTGATCACAAACAAGTAACCTTCATTTCTATCTTTGAGCATTCTCTGCACATTCCCACTCATGGGATAGATTAATAAGCAGTACTCTTGACCCAGAGTTCTAGTCAAACAGAGAGAGTGGGAATGTTCCCTCTAAGCTGATGATGCAGCTGAGCAAGTTGTGATATTTACTGAGCAACGATTTATGAGGCCTGGGCAACAGTTTTTTGGTGCTCAAAGTATCAGCATGCCTCAGTATCTTAATTCAAAAGTAATTCAGAGATGTCTTTTCATTCAAACTTCAATAAAAATGTTAAATTGATGTCCTGTAGTTTTATTAATTTACTAAACAAATGTGAGACAATGAAACTTGCTGCCTGTCTAGCCTCTACCATCATCTACACTGCTCACTTTTTGTTGCCTGTCTTTGTCAGATTTGCAGAATACATATATAGACAAAGTGGGATTTTCTCCCACAAAAGCTCATGCAAAAAATAAATCTGTTAGTCTTTAAGTGCCACAAGCCTCCTTGCTTTTTTTGTTTTACTAGACTAACACAGCTGCCCCTTTGGAATTTAAGTCCCTGTTATGCTGCCCAACTGGGGTAAAAGGGATTCAAAGTGGATCAGGCCCTAAATGTCCAAAACATAGATTGAAATTAAGTAGGTAGCTTCAGATTTGATCATGAGACCGACATGTTATGGGGATTGTATTTAATATCTAGCTATCAACCTTGAAAATACACCTATTCTGCCCTCAGTAAACATATTAAGTTACCATGCATTGCAAATCACGATCACAAGGTAGCAATCGCTTCCCAGATTCCCTCAGGGCAACACCTTAAGTAAAGTTATCTGAGAAATTCAAAACTTTTAAAGGTGGCAAGGGCAGAAAACATGTTTCAAGACAGTTTCTCACAGCATCACATCTCTGTAACCAGGGCCATCTTTTGTGCCTAAAGAATTTGCATCAAATAGAGCTAGGTTAGAGTCTGTTACATTATCATGCCCAATCATACCTCTCAAAAGCTAAATATGGGACAACAATCCCTTAAGTGAATGGCAAAAAATTGATTAGGCATACAGGAAACTTTAAACACTGTGAGTATCGTCCTTTAATATAAAGTGTCTCTAACATCTCAGTTTTGGAGTTTATGGGGGTTTTTTTTGTTTTTTTTTTTAATCTAAATCATTTTCAACAATAAAAGGGAGGCTATAATTAGTATGCCTGGAGTGTAAATATTCTCAGAACTAAAATAAGCAAAATGAGGTACAATTGAGATTTGTGTGTCTGGTAGTGGAATATAATAAAGGTTGTTTAATAATTTTTAATTTTTGACAGTTAAAGCAAACCTTATCAAAGCTGCAAGAAGCAAGAGCATAAATGGATTTGTGAAAGAACATAATTATTTTTCTAACACATTTTGGGGGAAATAGAAATACAAAGTCTCTTTTTGAAAAATTATTGCACCACTGACAATATTTTTTTCCTTCTGCCTTAAATGACTTTGTATCCTTTCAGTTTTTCATTTCATTTTCCTAATCATTAGGATTTGTTTCCTTCCATCACAGGAGTCTATACAAAGTTACACTGTAAAGCCCCACCTTGACAAACTGATTGCATTACACTCTCTCACAGAAAAGAAAATAAATCTGAAATTAACCCAAGTTGTTTTTGCTTATTTTAAAGGATCGCTCTTCTTTCAGGAGCCTTTTAGCAAGTGAAAAGCAAAGCATTCACCCTTGATGGAGATGCTAAATGGCTCAATACAATTTTGCTTGGGTCTTTCAAGTCCCAAGTCCTCCTCCAGCTTCAGTCTGGCTCCTTTGCCTGCAGCCCAGCTCCCATCACCTGCCCCCACAGGGAGCCCTGCATCCCTGCGGCCACTACATGGCTGCCTCTGGGAGCCCCACGATTTAGCCCTGCCATCTCTCAGGGTCCCCCCTCTTGCCCAGGCTCAGGGCTGCTTACCCGCTGGGGCCCACACAGGCCCCAAAGATGCCATCATCTCTGCACAAGCAGCCTGGTGCAGAGGAGAGGGAGAGATTTAAATTTCCCTCCCCCTCTGCTCCTTCCCTGCATATGTGCAGCAGGAGGGAGGGGCCGCCAGCTCTCACTGCTCCAGCAGGCAGCACAGGCTGCCTGGGGGAGCTGAGACAGGAGACACACGGGGCTCCTCAGGGCTGGGGAAAGGCAGGGCTGCCTGCGCTGTCCCACATGCTCACTGCACTGGTGAGGGGGGGCCACTGCGCTCCTGCCCACTAGCGCAGCTTAGAGGGAACACTGAGTGGGACTGACCTGCCAGGCTAAACATCTGATCTAGAGGAATGGATAATCCAGAGAGAGACTAGTTCCTAACTCCACACTGCCACCTTGAATCAGAGCCTGGGTACTGTAATGAATTTCTGACCCTTTAAATTCTTCTCCCTCAGATAACAGCTACTCTCTTTTTGAACCCTGGCCCTAAAATATCCAGAGGTCAGAGAAAGGTGTGGTGTAAAGGCAGCACATGGACGCTCAAACAGCAACATTAGTAGAATATTACCATTCAGGCTACACTGGTTAGAGCATTCCCTGACTGGGAACATGCAGAGGATGCTCAAAAAAATAATTTAATGTAATAGCGATAGAAAAGTCATAGGCTTATGGCTTTCAAGGGACCTTTCTGATCCTAAAAAACCCAAAAGCAAATCTTTTTGAAAAATGTTTGATCCTAATCTAAAAACCATCAGTGATGGAAATCCACCATGACTCTTTGTAAATTTTATCAACAGCTCATTACTCTCACTTTCAGATTTAAATCCTATTTCCAGTCTGAATTTGTCTCATTTCAACTTTCAACAATGTATAGTATTATGCCTTGCTCTGCTAAAGAGCCCATTAGCAAGTATTTACTGGAACCAGTAAGCCTCACTGGAATCACTGGGTGAAGTTTTCTGGAGCGTGTTATGCACCTGTTCACCACCATCTTATCTTATTACTATCACCAAGAAGGTAGGAAGACCCTGGCAGAAAGACACACATCCATAGTAGCTTCTTGTTGGACGTGAACAAGACCACCCAAACATACATGTAATGTGTCATAGATACAATGCACATTTTCCTCTTATGACTTGGCCTCTGCTTTCCAAATTTCCAGTTTTCTTATAACAAATATAGGGCACCTTGTTGTATGTTACTGCTGCCTCAACCTTTCAGCATGTAACAGTTATTCTCCATCTCCAGCTTCTATCAACTCTATTTCCAAAATGACATAGCTGGCCAGATGGGCTACACTACCACTTTCCCCAGAAGATGTATTTTCTGATAGTGCATGGAGAACAGAACTGGACAGTGCAGCATTTGTTACTTCAGGCCTGAACAAATCTGCCAAACGCCTAGGATCCAGCTCAAAAACTTGGCCAACCCTAGGAGTCCAGCGGAGGAGCATCCCCATGTGTCACTTCTGTGGCCCCTTTCACCAGCAAGCCCCTCCCCTGCAGCTGAAACAAAGCCACTGCTGGTGGCTCTTTCAGTGGTGCTGAGGATGGCACAGTCGCAGGGGAGAGACAGTCATGCTGTTTCTCCCACCTGGCTGCTGCTGTCTCTTCCCTGTGGCCAACCCCCCCCCCCGCCATGCTGCCAAAAGAGCCACCGGTAACAGCTTTTTTTCAGCAGCAGGGAAGGTGAGTTCTTTAGTGCATCACTGAAAGAAATCCTGCCCCCGCCCCCCAAACCCCAAAAACTCTGGCAGCAGGGAAGAGGGAAAGATGGTGGCACTAGAGAGGAAGAGCACTGCCTTCTTTCTTTCTTCCCCCCTGCACTGCCAAAAGAGCCACTAGCAGCGGCTGTTTTTCAATGGCAGGGAAGGAGAGCCCAGCCTGCTCCGCACGGCGGGTGGGGGGGTGTTGGCTTTGCCCGGCACTCTTAAGTAGCAGGGGCAAAATCCTAGGTGTCATGAAGACTTGGCGCCTAGGATTTGTCGAGGCTTGCCTTAATTATAGAAAGGAGTGCCACTAGCTGCCTCACCTCACCACTTACATCCCAGTCACAAAGTCTAAGCCTTGAGTACGTTAAAGGTTCCTTGAAAGGATATTATCTCAACAATTAAATGTCCCAGCATGCTCCAACACAGAGAACAAACCCCATGCATGGTTTGTAGAAGTAAATGGCCATTTTACCTTCACAGTGCCATCAGAGGATGCACTGATAATATAGTGACCATCCTGCGTAAAAGTAGCTTCATTAACAAATGAAGAATGACCACGGAATTCCTTCAGAGTTTTTCCAGATTTTAAGCCATGAATTCTGTTATAAGATAAAAAGCCCATGGTGATACAACCATTAATCCAAATTGTCTGTAGAGAGATACAAGTCAGAGATGCAAAATAAAGGAAGGATTTAGTTTATGTGTGATGTACAATGCAAGCAGTAAAATATGCTGACAAATTTGCATCGAATACAACACCTGACCATGGAAAATGTAAAGGGACATCTTCAACTTTAAAGCTGATCACTGAAAAAAAAAGTTAGTTAAAAGTAGTTTAAGGTAAACAGAGAAGAGCCAAGTAATTTCATTAACACGGGTGGCCAAACTTATGGAACTCAAGAGCCGCACAAGTCGATTATTAAACCTTCGATAGCTGCACTGAGGCATATAACCACATATTTTTACCTACTCCAAAATTACTAAGCTTAAAATTCATTGCATACTTTAACTCGATTGTAAAAACAGGACAAATATTGATCCTACTAATGTCAGATTCTAATAATTACTTAAGGTTACCATGAAAACTAGATGTAGAACACTGCAATCTTGTGGCAAGTTTTTTAAAGTCTGGGCAGTAACCTGTCAATGCAGTAAGTAAAAGCTCTCTCAGACGCTGATCTCTAAGTATTACACAATATTTTGAATGTCATTGTGGAATACAATGCTTGACAGCAGTAAATTGTGCCAAAAACTGAAAGTAATCTACATTCAGTTTTAAACTTTTCTCCTTTGTGTTTTCATTTCTCAGTATTCCACATCATGTTTAGGACGTAAAACAAGATTTTATTTTAACAATGAGTACACTGTATTAGGCCCCATGAGCAAATCTAAACATGCTGGGGCTTCTCCAACCATTCTGTGCTTCCTTCCCCTACCACTGTTGCCACTTGCCTGCAGTCTCTTATCACGCTGCTCCTTCTCGGCTCTCCCCGACCATGCCACACTTCTGCCCATCCCGACCCTGACCATGTTGCCCTTCCCTGGCAGCTCTGATCATGCTGCCCCTTCCCTGCAGTCCCTCACCACGCTGCCCTTCCCTGCCAGCTGGACCATACTGCCCTTTGCTGCTGGCAGTGACCATCCCCTGCTTCTCTGCCTGCTCTCACCATGCTGCTTTTCCCTGCCAGCTCTCACCGCGCTGCTCCTTTCCTGCAGTCCCTGACCACGCTGCTTTTCCCTGCTGGCTCTCACCATGCTGCGGCTCTCACCACGCTACCTTTCCCTGCAGGCAGTGACCATCCCCTGCTTCCCTGCCAGCTCTTACAAGCCACCACCTCTCTGCAGTCCCCGACCATTGCACATGTCTCACCCCTGTCTCCTACCATGCTGCCCTTCCCTGCTGTGCTCTTCGGGGAGCCGCAATTTTTCTTGGAAGAGCTGCATGCAGCTCACAAGCCGCAGTTTGGCCACGCCTGTTCATTAATGTTAAAAACTGACACTAAAAACTAGCTTTCATGTAAACTAAAAACATACAAGAGTTTAAAGCATGAAGACTAAAGAGAGAGTACGCAGAACTTCTATTAGAACTTCTTGTACACCACAGCCCTCAAATGTACAGCTTACCTGATTGTCTGATCAAAAGAAGCACTAAGAATCTGACTGCTGTCTTTGGAGAAACTGAGACAGGTGACACCTTTACTGTGTGCTCGTTCAAATCTCCTCAGACACTGCCCGCTCTGAATCTTCCACACCTGAGGGACATTCAAAATACATGTCAGAAAAGGACTCCCCTTAAATCCAGTGAAATTCAGAGGGTATCCAGGACTAAGACAGGGGGTATCCAGGATCAAAAGCTAAGCTAAAATAACACTAAATGTCCCATTTTTACCTCCCCTTGAAATACTTCATTCTGTGGGGCATGTATCTAAGAGTCACATGTAGAATCTATTCAGTTTCATTTAAACAAAACTTTAACCAATAGAGTGAAGACATTTCTAGTTGTGTGGGAAAGGGGATACACTTGATTTAAGGATGCCACTGTGTGGAAGCTACACAAAAAACAGGTGTGTTGTGTGATACATCTTGCTCTTTACCTTCTCTGCTACTGGATACAAAAAGTGGCCTCACGTTTGCCTACATCCGAAATCTAATGTGAAACCAGAACAAACCCCACATAGTGGGCCTCTCACTGGGTATACATCCCTGCAGCAGCTGAGTCGGGGAGACAATGCCCTCCCGTACACTTCTTTTCGGCAGTAGTCGATGGGAGATATTCAGGCTACATAAAATACTTTGCATATCTACCGTTACTGACTCCTATTTATCCTCCCCTACACACTGCACTAATGGGGAACAGAAAAGCTGTTCCACTGCTTTAGTGCTATGCTACTTCTGGGGCTGGAGTTATCAATGCGAACTCCAGAGTGACTGAGCGAGTCTTGACAGACTGCTCAATCAAAGCCAGAAAAAGCACACTGACAGTGGTGATTTTGCTGCCATCAGTATAGACATACCCAATGTTTCTGGTGAAGTTTCTGATTAATTTCGTATTTGAGGGACAACCGTTACAACTTCAGGTTCAAGTGCAGAACTGTCCCACAGTAGTAGCTGCCCTCAGAACCTTCCCTCCTTGCACTATGCTGTGACAGCAATATCACCAAACAGCATGAGAGGTTGTGTTTCCCTCCCCGCCTCCAAGACTGGCCAATTCTGTCACTTCTCCAATATTATTTCATACCTGAAAACACAAATTCTGGAGGCACCTGAAAGCACTCCGCAGTTAGGGATGGGTTTGAAATGCAGCAAACATTCCTGGCTTTCTGCAAGCAGATGGCCAGGCAGCACACAGCACCACCAAATTAATCTGCTGTCTGAAGCAGCATAGGTTTTCCATAGGAGCTCTTTGAATTTGAGCTGTGCTTGAGGTTTTCTTTTCCTGTCCTACTTTTAGCTGCTGAATGCTCTCTGTTACACACATCATCTATTCTATACTTGGCAGAAGCAGTGGATTCTGAATCAAACTTGTTCAACAACTAAATAAAAATGTTTAGTTTTCATTTTTGTTCTAACTGGAAGTTCATGCATTGAAGACACAAGCCTCTTTAGACACAGCCAGCCCAGGCACCCAAGACCTTCTCTGTGAGGAGTCACATTTCTGTCAGGTGTGATTGTAAAGCAAAGCTAGTGCACAGCTGCTGGCACGTGATGGCCTGAACATGACAAATGACAGATAAACATTGTGTCTGTGGTTGCATTTGCCTCACCTCTCTAATCCTACCTCTAGCTCAACCCTCCTACCCAATTATAAACACCTAGGAAACCCACAAAAAAAGCTTTGCTGTGTAGCACTGTGTTCTCAACCTTTTTCTTTTCTAAGACCACCCCACAACATACTATTTAAAAACAAACAAACAAACAAAGGCACACCAAGGGGAGAGCTCAGGACTTCAGTTGCCTGAGGTGGAGGGAAACACAGGGCCTTAGCCCTGTGGTCCTCCAAGCTCTGGCTGCCAAGAAAACAGCATTTGGGAATAGGTGTAATCTGACTCCTATTTTGGGAGGAAAAGCAGCGTACAGAGAAATTAACAATAGAAGTAGAGCATCAGATCCTCTGCGCTTCCCACTGAACAGATACTCCTAAAATTTGAAAGGTGCAATACATACATTAGGTTTTGCCTACTCTTTCTGCACTTCCTAACAATCTCTCTGTCTTAAAACTCATACCTTGATCTTCCCATCTTGTGCTCCAGTTGCTAACATTTCTGTGTCTCTGCTGAAACACATGCATAGAACTGCATCATCCATCATCATGAAGTTATCTTGTGCCTGATACTTCAGATCCTAAATGAAATAGCAAGAAACATCAGCCACAGGAATAGAGGATAAAAAGAGAACTAAAAGTGAACAGCAATAACTAATTGACATTGATTCATGGAAGAACTCAACTCACAGTTGTAAATAGCACACTACAGTTCTGAACATTGGGCAGACCACACTGCATCTGGCAACTGAAGTCTGAACAACAAACTTGTGTCACATATGTGGAGAACTGAGAATACTGTGTGGTCACACAACAGTTAAAAGTATAGTTATGGAACTTGGACTCATTAATAGAGGATAACTGGTATTTCCTCTCTGAACTGTGATTGAATCAGTCAAAATCAGACCTATACTCAAATTTGTTGAACCAGTAGTAATAAATTGACCACATTTGATTCAGAGGCAGTGAGAATGCACCTAAACTTTGCAGATTCCAAGCGTCTCACAAAGTGAGATTTTCTCCCATGAAAGCTCACGCAATAAATAAATTTGTTTGTCTTTAAGTCACAGGACTCCATATTTGTTTTCCTAAACTTTACAATACCTATTGCTAAATTAAACAATACCCGAAGCCTTCACTACCATGTAATACAAATCTGTGAGTTCACACGCAAAAAATAAATACATCAAATAATCACATAAAACAAGTATTAAAACCAGTCAGCAGATGGGAATAAACAAACACGGTTGGGGAACACTGAATTATAGCATTTAGTTTCAAAATAGTTAGATATACAAGTGTTTATAAGCAACGGAATAACTATAATATACAGCATTTACTGAAGTTCCAAAGGGGCAGCTATCCTAGTCTATTAAAGCAAAAAAAGCAAAGAGTCTTGTGGCACTTAAAGATAACAGATTTATTTATCGCGTGAGCTTTCGTTGGAGAATATCCCACTTCGTCAGATGCTTTGAAAAGGGAGAACTTACAGAATTGGATGAAAATAAATCCAGGGGAGTGTAAGACATGGGATCAGGTCATATACCAAAGGCTGGCAAACAAAGGCAGGAAAAAAGCCAAGCATCAGAATGTGTACTCTACTACATCATTTAAAAAATTGATATCCTTGAAAAATACTGTACTTCCTAGAGTGTTGGAAGGGGGAGCACTGAAGAACACACACATCCTAGACCCAAAACTGAATAAAGCACCTCAAAATGCAACAGAAAATGTTACCAACAAGGCTTTTAAATAATTTACAAAATGGTACTAAACTCTGAGCAAAAAGTCCCCTGAAAATCCAAGTTTGGAAAAGATTAAAATATTCTGGCGGTGGGGCATGTTGTTCTCCATAACTTTCCTACCCAAGTAACAAAATAAAGGTTATGTTAATGAATAATTTAGGATGACACATTGTGAATTATCATATCCAAATGTGAAAACTTGCTGAATGGTAAAAATAAGGGTTATGTTCTATTAATAATGAATTATTGACAAACTATGTATGCTGAATGAGTTTGGATAGGCCAGGGCAATACTTATGCTAAGTTTTTGGCCTGGTCTTTCCTAGACATGAGTGCTGTATTCCAACTTCTTATGTAGACTTGCTTAAATGAGGCTTATGGTTGGCAAGACAAGGGTGATGTTCTGCTCATGGAATGTTTCGTGTTGGGAAGACATACAGAAGAGAAAGTTAATCACTGCAATGAAATATACAAAACCTAGTTCCAAAAAGTTCCTATATTGAGAAAAAACTGGGTGCAGTGATATTAAGATATGACGACATGAAAAAAGAAAGGACAACAAATGTTATAAAAATTGAAGCCTGCACACATGTATTTTATGGGTTATGTCAACACTGCCATAAAGTTGATTGGAAAAAAGCTATTGTATATGTCTTATGGGAAGGTACAAAAAACTAAACAAGGGCTCAAATCCAGAAACTGAGACCATCAGGAAATGAAGAAAAGCTTCCTAGCTTGGGCCCCAACTTGTTCCACCTTATCTGTCCTATGTATGAGCAAAGACTAAGAGTAACAATAATTCTATTTAAAAATTCATAAATAAAGGCAAGAATTGGGCAGACTTCTGTCTCAGTTTCCCACCTCACATGCTCAGCTTGCTTCAATAAATTGCACCAACCCACAGGACTCATTACTCTGCAGACCGGTTATTCTTACCAACTCAAACACAAGAACCTCTGCAGATGAGTTTCTTAACTACAGCAAACCATGTAGTGGTTTTACAATTGTTATTTCTGTCCATCACTTAAAGATACCACATATGACATCCTTTAGCACTGTATCTGAGCCCCCCACAATCAAATATTCTCATCATCAAATACCTTTGTGAAGCTGTGCAATGCTTTTATTTCCATTTTGCACATGGAGAACTAAGGCACAGAGAGACTAAGTGACTTGTCCAAGACTACGCAGGGTGTCTCTGGCAGAGTACAGAACAGAACCTGTGTCTGCACCCCCCAGGCCAGCACCTTGGACTAGTCTTCCTCTCCAAACTCATTTTAGTTAGACTCATTTGAATTTGAAACCTGATCTCAGAGCTGAAAAATGCACACTCTAACCACCAATCAGACAAGTGAACCCTGTATTAATTTACCTTCCTGATCTTTCCAGTAGTGAAATTCCAAACCTCAATGAATCCATCCACAGAGCCGGTTACCAGATATTGACCATCTGGAGAAAACCTAGCACATTCCACGTGTGACTTCTGGCCAAACTGTTTTAAAATGAAATAAAAGAGGACTTTAATATGAGGTCTTATTCTGATCCTTGGATCTAGTCTCCAACTCTGACCATTGACTCCAATTTTCAGTTGCTTTGATTCCTGCTACACCACTAGGTCTGACTGCCTATGCCTGGGTCACTGACAAAGAGACCTCTGTAAACCACATTTTATGCTTGTTACCAGAACAGGCAGCTCACAGGGAAAGTTGGCAAAGCTACTGAGCATGAACTAGAACTGCTCAGCTTATGGTGTTCATCTGTAAACTCTGGAAACCAGACAACAGAAAAGCTGTCTGCAGTAAGTCAAGCTTTCCAGGAGCACAGATGTTTCAGAGCACTCCGTTTTTGTACTGAAATCGACACAAACTTTTTTGTTGTTGAAAAGTATATTTTGGTAAAAACAATATCAACTTAGTATCCACATTCCCACGATCAATGGAAGGATCAATATGCATGCACAAAACCATGTTTTTAATTATCATCCCCTTCCCCCTACACACAATAAGAGCCTTAGTCAATCAGATCACAACAGCATTTAAAATTCATTACACAAAACAGGCTGAACTCAGAAAAGCATCCCTATATTTGTGAAATGTAATTAGCATTTCCCCCCTACCCTTAGCTGGAGTGTTCATCAAAATGTACTCCTGGCCAAGAGCAGGTATGGCAAATTTAAGTAGAAAAGGATAAACTTTCAAAAAGCTCTGAGCATATAAAGATAAGCAGTTAAAATGAAAGTCAAAGGAAGTATACCAAATATTATACAGAAAAAAACTTAAGAAAGTTCTACCTTAATATGTCTACTCAGTTGTGTGGGGAACTTTTCTTCTTCTACATCCTTCACAGCTGCTTTACCTCTGAACAAATCAATTGTCATTCCTGGAGGAAGCAATCCTTGGTGCTGTTGCCATTTCAGTGCCTTATGAGAAGTCAAAAGGATTAGAATTGATTAGTGTTAGAGATTCTTACCATGATGTAAACTCAGTGAATGTAATCCTCCCTGGATGAGGTGTGTTATGCCAAATTTCTTAATACAACAACAGAAACCTTCAAAAACTTGGCACTTCTGCTTTTGAATTGAGTGGACACAGTGGGCCTGTTCCAAGCAAGCTTTTTCGGGTCAGTCAGTTAAAGTGATGCTGTCGCCAGAACTCTGGAAATCCATGGAAAGGTGTGAACAGATCTTATTATTTCCAAGTGTTCCTGGCAACGAAGAATGGCTGCAACCCCTTCCTACTGGTTTCCTTTCAGTACTTCAGTATTTATACAAGACAAGATAAATCTGAAATTCCACACAGGACGGATTTTGATTTTTTTGTTTTTGTGCTTTTTGGCCAGCTGATTTTGAACTATTTACATATTAAAAGTAAAGAAGCCTTGATAGTTCTTTTGTGAACAGACAGAATAGTAAAATTTACTTTGTTCTGAAGTCTCACATAGCCATTACAGTAGAATCACTTTCACCACACAGAACACAACACTTATTTCAAATCAATTTTCATAAGAATGTCCATACTGGGTCAAACTAAAGGTCCATCTACCCCAGTATCCTGTCTTTGACATTGGCCAATGTATCTGAATGATCCTTCCCTTGTCCATTCCCCTCTTCTGGCAAACAAAGGCTAGGGACCCTCAGAGCATGGCTAATAGTCATTAATGGACCTATCCTCCATGAATGTATCTAGTTCTTTTTTGAACACTGTTACAGTTTTGGCCTTCACGACATCTCCTACAGTGCGTTCCACAGGCTGGCTGACTGCTGTGTCAAGTACTTCCTCCTGTTTGTTTTAAACCAGCTGCCTATTAATGTCATGGAGTGAGCCCTAGTTTTTGGGTTATGGGAAAGAGTAAATGATATTTTCTTGTTCTCTTTCTTCACACCAGTCACAATTTTATAGACCTCTTGTATCCTCTGAGTTGTCTCTTTTCCAAGCTGAAAATTACCTGTCTTTTTTTCCTCACTTCACACAGAAACTGTTCCATAACACTTTTTGTTGCCTTCCTCTATACATTATCCATATCCTCTCTTCCTCTTTCTCTCTCTCTCTCTATACGTGTGTGTGTGTGTGTGTGTGTGTGCGCGTGCGTGCATGCGTTTTTAATGGGGTGACCCGATAGAAAATATCATAATGCCAATCTTCCCTAATGCTAACATTCTGTTAGCTTTTTGGACTGTGCGTGCATATCAATCAGCTGTTTTCATGGAACTTATCTACAATGACTCCAAGATCTCTTTTGTTATTTTACATCCTTTTAATTACTTTAAATAAAATTCAAGCAATGAAAAGTCACAGTAGAACCTTACTAGTTCACACTCACAAAGAAGTCCATTGTGAGTGACTGAACTTTAAAAAAAGAGCAACAATAAATTTAAATGGAGAGAGAAAACCTCATGAAATCCAATCTGACAAGTTAATTTTGGCTTTACTTATCATCTGTTAATATCGGTAAGTCGTCTGCAAAATATTTTTAAGAAAAACCCCATAAACAACAATTTTAGGAATACGATTTCTCATTCAAGCCCCAAGAAGGAAGAGATTTATTTGAATATGCTATTTATAAAGTTTGAGTTTAGTGAAGTTATCCTGTGGCAAAGTTTAGGAACAGATCACAATAACTTCAGTCAAATACAGTAAAGGTCTAGGAACAAATGAATATACCTAGTAAGTACATTTTCTTCATAAATTACCTGCCCCAACAATGCCATAAGACGCGACGGAGGTACTACACTGACTTCTCCAGCTAAAGCTTGTGCAATGGCAGCTCTCCGTTTCTCTTTGCTGCTGCCATCTGGGTATGCCTAGGAAGAAATTAAATGTGAAATTATCATTTCCTAGAAGAATATCATCATAGAACATTGCCCCTTTCACTAAAAATGAGATACCACTAAAAGTGTCTGAAAGGTCAAGGAGAGAATTGCATTTAAGAAAAAGAAAAAGAAAAATTCTAGATGTAAACACACCTGAAAAAAGGAAGGAAGTTCAGCTTTAAACAGATCCAGTCTGAATATATTCTAGACAATACTTCACAATTTTATAAAATTTTCATATATAATGTATTTTCAGATCTACAACAGTGAACACATATTGTTTCCTGAATTTTAAAGATGGAAAAATGAGGCAGAGCAGTTAAGTGACTTGCCCAAGATCACACCAGAAGTCTGTGACAGAAATGAAAACTACACCTTGTCTGTCAGAGAAGATGTATTCATAGTGCTTAATATAAATTTCAAAACATATTAAAAATTGGAATATCATAACAGAATAAAAATTACAGTACTGGAACCACAAATACAGAATTTGAGATGGGGTTGGCTTACACAGAAAACAAGAAAGGGAAAAAATACCAACAGAGTAAGCTTTTTATTAAGAAGTGTGATGTGTAAAAGTGTTGTTAGTTACAAATGGTCCAAGCAAATCACACAAATGTTTTAAAAATTCCAGAAATGCAACAATACCTCACGAGGATCAAAGTAGGACCTAGCCAGGAGATTCTCAAGGTGAATGTACCTCTCTGGCTGAGTCTGTTTTAACATAATCATTGGATCAGTTTGCCTCAGAAGAGATCTGGCAGCACCCAGCTCACGGAGCTCTATTAATTCCAGAACAACCTGGAAGAATATAAAGAAGTACTATGAGTATCCACAAGACAAAACACATTTCCTAGGTAATGCTTAAACATTGGGATAGTGTTTACTACTGAAAAGTTATCCTTCACACATCAAGTACGAATGGGATCAAAAAATAAATTCACTATTTCTTCTTGCTTTGAAGAATTTTTTTTTTTTTTTACAAAAACAAAAAAACCCAAGAAACCCCCAAATGTGATTTTATATAGACATGCAGAAAATATTTTTTACCTCAACCTTCAGTTATTCAGTATTGATACTGAAGGTAAGTACTTGACAAATACTCCCAGATGAACTTTCTATCTATAGAGTAATTTTACAAACAGAAGTATTAGAGATTTGAGGAGTGCATCACAGGGGAGAATCAATCTCGACAATCAGAAGTGCAATGTGCTTCTTCCTCACAGTTTCACCCTTAGTGGGGATCTTACAAGGTACACACCCAATGCAACAGAACACATATTTTGGAGTAGGTCACCCACACCAACTCATGACTTTCCCCCGTGGCACGCTGATAGCTTTAATTCTGTGGTTAATGGCAGCCATCAGAGCAGAGCTCCTAGCTGCCCCGTGGTGCCCGCTACCGTGTCGGTGATACATCCACCTGTTCATAGAGGTCGATCAGGGTCTTGTCTGGAAGCTTGAGAGACTGTATGGCCTGCAGCACGGTGTCCCAGTGCCCGCTGTTGATGTCCGCCACGAAGCTCTCGATGCTGTCCACGGTGTTGAGAGACACGGTGGTCTCCTCCTGGAGGGTGGCCAGGGCGCGGTGAAGACTGTTCTCCTTCAGGTACTGCATGATGAGCCGGATCACACTGCGGGCGGGGGGGAGAGGACAAGAAGAGATCAGGATCAAGCCTCCCCCCAACGCCAAGGCCAGGGGAACGGCCCGGGGTTACCCTCCCCCAACCCAACGGCCCGCGGCCACCCAGCCCCCACGGCGACCACCCGCCCGCCTCGCGCTCACTCCGAGGACTCGATTTCTATCGACATCTTGGACAGCCGCGAAGGCGCTCAGCTCCCAGCGGACGGCACAACACCAACGCCACTTCCGCTTCCGGCCTCGCGCTCACGCCGCTTCCGGCGGCGGGCCGGGAACAGAACGGCGGTTGAGCGGGACCCGCCGTCCATCACGTGACGGCCTGCGCGCGCCAGCGGCGACTCAGGGGGCGGGTCCAGGGCTGTGAGGGGCGAAGCTTCGCCCACAGCCGAGGGCGAGGGATGGGCGGCCGCGCGCCGCGGGGCGTGGCTTGCGCTCGCGCTGGTGACGTGCTGTGGGCTCGTGCGGGGCGCTGCGCCTCCAATCTGTGGAGCTGCGCACGCGCGGTGGGGGCAAGAGGCGCACAAGAGTGGACAGGGCCATGGGTGAGTGTCCTCACTGGGCCGAGGCCAAATTAGGGTTATCAGCCACCACAACGTGCAAAGGAGGACATTGGAGGACACATGGAGACAATGTAGTATTAATGTGATATTCTTCTGTTTTTAGGGGGGCCTGAAATGCTTCCCCCTAAAAATAGGGTGTTCCCCGGTAAGTAAAAAGGTAGACAAAATCATTTCAATTTCCAAAGGGATAGCCCTGTTAGTCTAGTCCTGCAAAAAAACAACAACAACAACAAAAACAAAACCAAGGAGTTGTGTAGCACTTTAACAGATTTATTTTTCGCATGAGCTTTCGTGGAAGAAAATCCCACTTCGTCAGATGCTTCGAAGACAGACAAAGTGGGATTTTCTCCCACGAAAGCTCATGTGAAAAATAAATCTGGTAGTCTTAAAGTGCCACATGACTCCTTGGGTTTTTTTGCTAGACAAAATCATGTATTTTTAAAATGCCTGCAGGACAGAGCATGTGAAAATAAAATGGAGGACATGTCCTTCTTTTGCCTGATGTTTGGTAACCCTAGACTAGGTGTGGCCAAACTGTGGCTCGAGGGCCACATATGGTTCTTGAATGAAGAAGTGTGGCTCCCAGAAGAAGGTCAGCAAATCAGTTTAGGAGAGCAGCCCCAGCCTAATAGTTCAGGAGGAACCGCGGGGAGAAGCGGTGGCATGGGTGGGGATGGCAGGGAGAAGCACAGCATGGTTGGGATTTTAAAAAACTTGCCACTAGCCTGCAGTCTTCTACGTGGAGCAACAGCTAAGTTTTTACTGTATAAAACTAATTTTCATGGTAACCTCAAGTAATTATTAGAATCTGACATCAGTAGGATCAATATTTGCCCTCTTTTTACAATAAAATTAAAGTGTGCAATGAATTTTAAGCTTAGTAATTTTGGACTAGGTAAAAGTACACGGCTATACGCCTCAGTGCGGCTCTCAAAGGTTTAATAATCGACTTGTGTGGCTCTTGAATTCCGTAAGTTTGGCCACCCCTGCCCTAGACCAACTGTGTCAGACCTCAGCTGGAAGGCTGGCCAGTGCTGCAGCGTTGTGTCCAGTTTTGTTCAGCCGAGTCCTGTCCGACTGAAACTTGTTCTGTTGTCTGCTGAAAACAGCCTTTCTCCAGTGTTACAGTGATACACCGTCACATCCCCTCACACATCTCTGCAGACTAAACAACCCTAGTTAGACTCCTAGAAGAGAAAGGTTGGATGGGACCTCAGGCAGTCATTTAGTCCAGTGTTTCCCAACCAGTGTGCCATGGCACACAGGAGTGCTGTCAAGTCTGAGCAGGTATGCTGCAAAATTTTTTGAAAACCTACTCAAAGAGTTCTGGATTGGCTCATTGGTTCATGAATATTCATGAGTTCATTTGGCAAGTAGGTGGTGGTGTGCCTCAAATTAATTATAGGTATTAAAGTGTGCCATGGCAGGGAAAATGATGGGAACCACTGATTTTGTCCCATCCCCAGCTCAAAGCAGGACCAGCCCCAGCTAAATCATACCAGCTAGGGCTTTGTCAAGCTAGGCCTTAATAAAATAACCTCTAAGGCAGGGGCATTGCTGGCACCGGGCCCACAGGGCCTGTGCCCCGAATCCTGGCTCCAGTGCCCCGGGTCTGGCAGGGCCCTACCTCTCCCAGTCGGGCCAGAGATCCAGGGCTCTGCCGCCTGCGGCAGCGGCGGCCACTCTGCCCCATCCCTGGCCAGGGGTGCGGGGCCCAGCCGCAGCCGCGGGGCCCAGCCGCCTGCGGCCGCTCCCAACCCAGGATGCAGGGCCCGGCCACCCGCGGCTGCTTCCAGCCCCATCCCTGGCCCGGAACGCGAGGCCCAGCTGCGTGCGGTGGCCTGCTGCTGCTCCCAGCCCCACCCCGGCCAGGCGGTGTGGCCTGCGGGCCAGGGCCATGGGCTGGAGGCGGGCCAGGGCCCATGCCCTGAGTCCCTCCCCAGGGCAGTGATGTCCCTGCTCTAAGGGTGAAGTTTTCCACAGCCTCCCTAAGTCACCCTTCTTCGAGTGCTGCTCACATCTTTCGGTTACAGGTGTCTACGTGCCACGGAGCATGGTAGCTCAGAAAGCCTTTAGCCTTAGCCTGTCAGGTAAGGGCACGTGGCCAACAACCCCTCTGTGCCGCGACCATGACTATATAGGTGACCGTGACCCTGACCCTCCCAGTTCCTGTTTTCCGCCCTCAGCGATGGTTTCGGATCAGCCAAAATTTACGCCTGTCTTTTTCATGAAAATTAAAATGCCTGGTTTTAAACCATGTCTGGCCTGTTCCAAAGCTTTTCCTCTCAACGATCCTCACGAGAAGTGCCTCACATGCCTGGGTTATTTGCACCTTGCTGCAAAATGATCCATTTGCCAGTCCTTTAACAGAGGACTCGCAAGGAAAGAAAGCGGCACCTACATATTCTTACCGGGAGCAGTGTGCCTGCCTCTGATGCTGCGCGAGCAGTGAACACTCAGCCGGCGCCCCGAGCAGCTCCTGCACTGGAGCCTCAGCACCGCACTCCGGCGCAGAATCCAAAGCCCCCATTGGCTTCCTCTTTGGTACTGCCGTGGCACCACTCACCTCAGTCGCTGAGCCTTCCCTCTGCCGAACTGGCATTGGCGCAAAATTCAGTACTGTCGACACCACGGGCCCCTGTAAAGACAGGGTCAGCCTCCTCTTTGGTACAGTCATGGCACTGCTCGCCTTAGTCGCCGAACCTCCCCTCCAGTCAATCGGGATTGGGACTATCCTCAGTACCGTCACTGCCATGGGCCCCCATGAAGACAGGGGCCCATCCCTGAGACCTGGTTCTGGTACTGGTGAAAAAGGCCAAGTCCAAAATGGCACAGCCCTCAGCACCCACGAAGTGGTTGATGCAGGAAGCGGCGCTTTAAGCCCGGTACTGTCGAGCCCTTCTCTGGCACCACAGAACAGGGCTGATGACTGCTCCGAGGCACCTTCCTCTCACCCCTCGTCTCGTGAACTTTCGGTACCGTGCTCCCAGGGCTCCACAGGACAGGTGCAGCTCCTTGTCCTTGTCATCGTGGGCATCTATCTGCTCCTCTGTCTCCCCTGAATTGGCCTCTGGAGATGGGGAACAGCCTGATAAACAGCGCCAGAAGCGCTGTCCGATTCCCAGGCCACAGAGCAAGACATCTTCTATTGGCCCCATGACGCTTACCGAGGCCCAGCTCCTCTGGTACCGCCAAGACCCTTCAGCCAGGGAGAGGCTGCTTTCTCCTGCACTGGACTGTGCCCAGAAGTCCCTTCAACTACTGGTCGCATGATTGGCTAGCCATGATGGCCAACGACAGCCCAACTTCTCGGCACCATTTGGGACCGTCTCCACCTTGGACTCTGGACTCTTGAGACCTTTCTTATGATGAGCCCGATCCTGACTTGACTCAGCATAGTAGATCTCGGGCCCCTTCATCTTTTTCCCTGGACAAACACATCTTTGAAAGGCCTCTAACCTATAAGGAGGATTCCTGCGTCCGGCAGGATTTGATCCATCACATGGTGGTGAATTGGAACATAGAACTGGGGGTAGTCCAGGAGGAAAATGACCCCCTCTTTGATGTGGGGGACAATGTCCCACCCACCAACGTATCTCTTCCCCTACACGAAGAGCTGTACAGAATTGCAAGGGCACGATGGCAGACCCCGTTCTCAATTCCACCAGCATCAAGGGCGGCAGATCGTAAATATGTTCCCCAAGACAAGTTCTCTTTCCTCTTCCAGCACCCTACCCCAGGGTAGGGTTACCAGATGTCAGGCAAAAGGAGGACATGTCTTCCTTTTTACCTTCACGTCCTCCATCAGACAGGCATTTTAAAAATACATGATTTTGTCTGGCTTTTTACTTACAGGGGTTAAAGTATGCTGGAACACCCCAGAACACCCTATTTTTAAGGGGAAGTGTTCCAAGGCCCTCTAAAAACAGAAGAATATTACATTAATCCTACATTTTCTCCATTTGTCCTCCAATGTCCTCCTTTTCATACTTCCCCGTCCTCCTTTCCATGCTTTGGTGACTGGTAACCCTACTCCAGGGTCCCTGGTAGTTGATGCAGTCAATCAAAAAGAGAGGCAGGGCCAACCGAGCTCCACTCCTAAAAACAAGAAGGCTAGAAAGTTCGACTTGTTGGGGAGGAAGGTATATTCTAAGGCAGCTCTACAGCTTCACATCTCTAATCATCTAGCCTGTATGACTAGATATGTCTTCAACTTCTTGTAAGCCATGGAAGGTTTCTGTGACCTCATCCCCAAGGATTGCTTAGGGTATTTTGAGGTGATGATTGAAAGAAGGGGTGGTGGCAGGGCCGTCCTTAAGGTGGGGGGCAAAAGGGGAGACTGCCCTGGGCCCTACACTTTGGGGGGGGGGGGCAGGTGCTTTTGTGGGGTCCCACACAACCAGCTACAGTAAGGGAGCAGGTATCTTCTTCAAGCTATGGGACTAGCCTGTGGCCAGGGAGCAACTTCGGCTGGTCAGGTAAGGGGGGAAGGGAATTGGGACAGGCAGCATTTGTTTACAGTAACTCTTGATTTAAGTAGCCACCTTCCCACAACTGCTCCCTGAGAGAAGAGAAAGGGCAAGTGTTGAGATAAAACTTATGGAGCCAGCCTCAGTCAAGCAAACGGGAACAAAGTCAGGAGAATGTCACAGCCCTGACCTTTACAAAACAAGACCTTCTCTTTGAATTTACACCAGCATCTCCAGAAAGCATTCAAGATATTAAAAAGCTTCTCTCCTTCTACATTTAATAAGAGTTTTCAGTCTTCAGGGATGTCTTTTTGAGCAAACATGTGAAGCAGCCAGAATGGCTTAGCAGAGAACTCTGCTCTGAGCTTAAACATAAAAAGGAAGCTTAGAGGAAGTGGAAGCTTGGGCAGATGACCAAGGAGGCATATAAAGATATTGCTAGGGACTGTGAGGATAAAATCAGAAAGGCCAAAGGACAAATGGAGTTGCAGCTAGCGAGGGATGTAAAGGACAACAAGAAGGGGTTCTACAAGTATGTTAATAACAAGAAGAGGATCAGGGATGGTGTAGGTCCCTTGCTGAACAGGGCAGGCATCCTTGTGACAGAGGATGAGGAAAAAGCTGAAGTGCTCAATGCATATTTCCTTCAGTTTTCACAGGCAGGGTCAGCTCCCAGCCCACTACCATGGGTATGGCAGATGGGAGAGAAGAAGATAGGCCCTTGGTGACGGAACATTGCCTGCAAAGTTTAAAATGGGGGGGCCCCCTGCACAAACTGATTTGCCCTGGGCCCTGCTCCCCCCTAGGGACAGCCCTGTCTCTCCCCTTGCCTTCTGCAGCCCGACCCCATGTGTCTCCCCTTCTCAGCCCAACCCTGTGTGTCTCCCTTTCTCTGTGTGGCCCTGCCTGTCTCTCTCCTTGCCCTACTGAGCCAGACCTCATGTGTCTTCCCTTCTCTGCCCAAATCCATGTGTCCACGGCCAGCCCTAGGGTAGGGCAAGTGGGGCAGCCACTCAGGGCCTCGCGCTTTGGGGGGCCCCTGAGGGGCCGCACCGCTGCCCTCCCCCATGCCGGGGACCAGGTGAGCTGGCCAAAAGTGGCAGCCTGGTTCAGCGCTGCCAGTCCGTCCGCCCCCCTGCCATGTGCACGGCTTTCGGCTCTGTGCCGGAGCAGCAGGGAGGCAGCGCAAGGCCCATATCACTACTCCCCTCGCCGTACTGCCTCCTGCCCCCTCCCCACTGCACGACACGTGGTGGGGGGGTGCGGTGACAGCAGACCAGCAGCGATGAACTGGGCCTCCTTTTGGCTGGCTCACCCAGTCCCCGGCATGGGAGAGTGTTGGGGGGTGAGTGGGCGTCCCGCAGAGGGCAATTCATCCAGGGCCCGCACCCTCCTAGGGACAGCCTGGGGGTTGGTTTCCAAGGACGCCCTTATGGCCATTTGGGACACGTCTGACACAGCCTAACGCACCATGGCCTCCTCTGTGGTCACGTGTCACTCCGCCTGGCTTCAGGGCTCAGGCTTGTCCCCACAAATGCAGCTCATCATCCAAGACCTGCCATTTGAAGGCCCTGACTTATTCGCTGAGTCCACAGATGCCAAGCTTAATTGTATGAAGGACTCGAGAGCCACCCTTTGATTGCTGGGTACGTACAAACTGCAGCCATCCAGGCTCTCCCTGAAACCTCATCAGCTCCTGCAACAGCAGTTGCAACAGCTGAAACAACAGATCCAGCTACAAGCTTCCTTTCCTCGTTCCTACCAATACCGCCAACATCACCTTGGGGACGCAGACAAGGACAAGGCCCACTCGAGCAAGAATGGGAAGTCCCATGCCTCCCAGTCTACCAGGCATTGGCAGGGTTCCGACCACTCATCGGGAAGGAAGCAGCACTTTTGATGGTTACCATGAGGGCAGCGAACCCACAGCCTCAACCCCTACCTCCACCAACCATCTACACCGCTTCGCACACGACTGGGCCAATATCACAACTGACCAGTGGGTCCTTGAGATGTTAAAAAAGGGGTACTAGATTCAGTTTCGTTCAACTCCTTGGGTCAGAAAACTGGCCCCTCGACCAAGCCTCAGAAACCAGGAACTGGATTACCTCCTCAAGATCAAGTGCGAGAAGCTCCTGTTCCTTGGGGCCATAGAGAAGGTCCCAAAGCAGGAGTGGGGAAAAGGGTTTTATTCCTGATACTTTCTGGTCCCCAAAACCAACGGGGACCTGAGACCCATTCTAGATTTCAGAGCCTTAAACAAACTCATAAAGAAAATAAAGTTCCGCATGGTTTCCCTGTCGCAGATTGTCCTGTCTCTGTCTCCCAGGGATTGGTTTGCAGCCCTCGATCTCAAAGACGCTTACTTCCATATCGCAACATGCCTGTGCCACAGACAGTGCCTAAGGTTTGTGGTGGGGGGAAGTCACTTCCAATTTAGATTGTTCCCCTTTGGACTCCCTCTGGCCCCCAGGGTTTTCACAAAGTGCATGGCGCCGGTAACAGTGTTCCTGCACCGGTGGGGCATCAAAATCTACCCCTACTTAGATGATTGGCTAATATTTGGGGAATCGAGGGCCCAGGTAAGGCTCCACGTTAGAGCAGTAACCAATCTCTGTGGGTACCTGGGTCTTTGCATAAATCAAGAAAAGTCAAAACCTTGCCCGTCCCAAAGTATAGAGTTCAAAGGAGCCTTCTTAGACGCTCACGAAGGGATGGACTCCCTGCCCCCTTCAAGATTTCAGTCCATCTGCACTATCATTACGGAGCTGCAGACCTCTGAAGTAACCACAGCCCATTGCTGCCTACAGCTCCTTGGACATAAGGCAGCCTCCACCTCCATGATCCGGATGGCACGCCTGAGAATGAGGCCCCTCCAGGTCTGGTTCTCCACGGTGTTCCACCCACAGAGGGACTGCCTAACCAAGCTACTGTCAGTTCCCCAAGATATTCTGGGGACATTAAAAATTTGGAGGGACCCCCGGTTTGCCATGGGGGGTGTTCCCTTCAAAGAGCTAACACCTTCAGTGACTCTGATTACTGAAGCCTCAGACTTGGGGTGAGGAGCCAACATATCTGGGGGACTCTCCACCCAGGGGGCTCTAGTCCCATACAGACAGTCTCCTTCACATAAATGTGAAGGAACTGCGGGCTATCAGACTGGCTTGCACGACCTTCCTGGACAAAATACAGGGCAGGCTGGTTCAGATTCTAACAGACAATACTACAGCCATGTTCTACATGAACCGGCGGGGGGGGGGGCGGGGGCGGGGTGTCCACTCTGCAGCTCTCTGCAAGGAAGCATGCAAACTCTGGGAGTTAGCCCTAAAACAGCTTCACCCTGTCCATTGCCCATTAAGTTCGTTGGATGGCTGCCCCTCCCGGGCCATCAGTTAAGTATGTGAAGTGGAGCAGATGGCCCCTTCAACTGAATGGCCTTTGACACCCAATTGATTTCTACAGGGCTAGGCGTAGGTGGGCACTGCCCAAATTGCAAGATCTGTGAAATGGTGAAGGCATGAGTCACGCTCACCTGAGTTTCCCACCTTACCTGTAATCAATAAACTGTGGCCAATCATAGCCACTGGCGGGAAACAAACAGTTTAAAAACCCAGGGTTTGGGTTGATCAGCAGGAAGGTTCCTGACATCCTGCCTGGCCTGATCACCCAGATGCTGACCTCCTCCGCTCACGAGTTGTTCCCCGAGCGTACCATGATTGAAACTGCCGGCCGAGTAACAAGTCTCTCTCCTGCTTGTAATACTGCTGCTGGTGGAATTGGTAAGATCCTGCCCCTGCAGCTTTCTTTAGAACAAATTACCTCCTCTTTGGCTGCTGTTTTTGCCATTGCACTCTCCCAGCTCCAGCAAGCCCCTCCTAAGAGCAGGCTTGTCTTTTGCCTTCTGGCTTCTCCTTTTTTTTAGATTGATGTTTTGCTCTCCACTGTTTAAAAAAGTTCCTGTGTTTCCAATTGTTCACCACTGCTCTATTTTTTATTGCTTGTTGTATCTCTCCCCTCTAAATTTGTTTGAACTTAGGATACCTTAGAAGTACTACTTTGAGTTGCAGCATTGTTTCAGTTTAGTCTGGAAGCCTTAGAAGTGTTAGGATAAATTGTAAGATTGTTTCATTTAGTTTGTAAACCTTAAGAGTTATTGTGCTGGGTCATTTTGCCTTCCCCTCTGTGACTCCCCTGAGTTAAATAAACTTTTCTTACTTAAACTTTCCTTGTCCCCTCTTTATCTTTTGAATTCCCCCCGTGTCCCCCAACTTCCCCTCTGCTCCTTTCCCTACCGCCACTCCTGCTCCCCGCGGCTCCCCCTTGCTGCGACTCCCCCTTCCTGCCGTTGCCGCCGGCTCCCCGCAGCTCCCCCTTGCTGCTGCTGCCACCGGCTCCTCGCGGCTCCCCGTTGCTGCCGCCAGCTCCCCGCTCCCGCGGCACCCCCTAGCTGCTGCTTCCCACGGATGCCGGCTCCCGCGGCTCCGGCTCCCCCAGCTGCTGCTGCTGCCGGCTCCCACCACCCCTTTTTCCCCACCGCTTCCTGCAGCTCCTTTCTCTGCTGCTCAGCCCCCTTCTGCCTCCCTCTGTAACCCCTGAACTTCCCTGTTGCTGCCCAGCCTTAAAATTCCTGCTCCCCCACTTGTTTCCAGTCTCTGCTACTGCCACACCCTGAGTTTGTATTGTACCCCCTTTTACTTATATGGTGTTAGAACATCTTTTTAAGCCACTGTGATTTGATTCATAACTGTGATTTAAGTTAGTTTGAGAACCCACATTGTCACCCAACTTGTTCCACTCCATAAAGTTTATTTAACAAAATCCATTGTAAAAAGCTGTGACAAACCTCATATACATACACTTCATAATTAATTTTGTATTAATATCCATTTTTAATAAAGGTTAAATTGTACCCCACTGGTGTGGTAATTGCCCCCCAAGATCCTCAAAGTATTGAACCTGCTGGCAGGGTCATAGCCCGGTGATAGCACACCCACTGGAAGTGGACAACAAGTCGGTGGACTCCTTCAGCAGAAAACTCCCAGTGAACCATGAGTAGTCACTCCACGAAGTGGTGTTCTCCCTCCTGATACACAAATGGGGTACACCCCAAATAGACTTGTTTGTGACATGACAGAACCACAAATGTCAGCAATTTTGCTCCCTCAGGTCAGGAGGAAGGGTTACTAAACGATGTCTTCCTCATCAGCTGATCAGGACCCTGACGTATGCCTTCCCACCAGCCCCTCTGTTACACAGAGTCCTTCTGAAGATCAGACTGGATGGAGTAAACATAATGCTAATAGCTCTGGACTGGCTGAGGCAACACTGGTTCCCCCTCCTACAGGACCTGTCCTTAGAGACCCCACTCCACCTTCCTCAGTGGGCAGACCTGCTGACACAGGACTCAGGGTGTCTCCGGCACCCAAACCCAGGCTGCCTGCACCTGATGGCCTGGAAGGTCTCTGGCTCAATAAGCAGAAAAAGCCCTGCTCAGACAGGGTTAGGAAGGTCCTGGTTAGTAGTAGGAGACCATCCACCAGGTCCACCTACACAGCCAAATGGAAGCGATTCTCCATCTGGGCTCGGAACAAGGGTGTGGACCCTGCGCTAGCCCTGCTACACCAAATCCTCAACTACCTGCTAGACCTCAGAGACAAAGGCCTCTTGCTTTCATTGCTGAGAGTCCACCTAGCAGCGATCTCAGCCCTCCATGAGAAGATAGATGGGATCTCCGTTGTGGAGATATGGTGGTGATTTTTATCTATAGCCTTATGGGTCCATTCATAATTTCATTGGGCTCACTCATAACTTTATTGAAGTTCATTGGTTTATGGTTCTAATCCACTGTTGTACAACTTTCACTGATGTGTAACTTCACCCCAGTTTTGCCTTGATCTCCATGGGTGTGTTCTCACAGCCCTCTTATTTCGAAACAACAGAGGTTGTTTCGAAATGAGATTTTGGCTGTTCACACGACGCACGGTTGTTTCGAAACAACGATTCCCGTTGTTTCGAAGCAACCCTGTTGTTGCGAAACTACTTAAACCACATGCGGGAGCGAAACAACCGTTGTTTCGCAACGGTTGTTTCGAAACAACGCCGTGGGAACGTGTTGTTTCGGAACAAGTTGTTCCGAA
>ML681995.1:10734156-10861887 GCA_007922195.1 Podocnemis expansa | reverse complement strand
CAGCTCGCCCAGATGAAGTGGGAAGCCCATCTCAACTGCTGAAGAATGTGAATACACCCCTGAAAACAAAGGATCTACCCCAGAAGCACATACCCAAAAAAAAAAAACCGAGCTGAGGGTCACGTCCACAACTGCCTGGTGACTAATGGTCAAAGAGCACCTGGAGTGGCGTGACAAAGCTATAAAGACTGGGTGAGATCCCAAAGCAAAAGGGGGAACTGTCCTGTATACCACCTGGAAGAAAGGAGCATTGGTGCACACCCAACAAAGACCCTGCTCCTCTTCATGTCCAGCTTCCCTGGCCAGGCAGCTGCCATGATCCCTGGCAACAGACACTAGCATGGACTCCAGCAGCAGCACCATCAGGACTGGTAATAACACAGACTGCAGAACATTGTATGGTATGCTTGGGCAGGTGGACGTGTGTGTGTGTGTGTGTGTGTGTGTGTGTATGGGCATAGGGATAAGTTAGTTATCGACTTTCTCTTTATTTGTAATAGACACAGCATATTGCCTTTTCCCCCTAAAAAGATCTCAAGTACTTATTTGGTATAACATTTCGGTGGAGAATTGTGGCGGAGGTGGGAGAAAGCAGATTCGTGTGCTTCTATGTGCTTATTGTAATAAGGGAAACAGTATACACACATTACTAGGGGTTTTGCTTAAGCCATTACTTGGGGCTCTTGCTAGCCATGTTATTTACTTGAGAAATTTTGCAGTTGGTCCTACAAGTCAGATAGTAAGCAGGAATTATGTTTTGGAGAAAAACTAGAACTCCTTCCTCTAAAGGAACCAGAGAAGAGTGTTAAGTCTCTGCCCTATGTCAGGGACAATACACCCTTCTCTAAGATCCTGCATAGATTCGGTCCAAATCCTTGGACAGAGCAGGCTCTGGCAGATGTGCACACTATATCTGACTTGGAGGACAAATTGACTCTGTATTTAAATATCTATAAACCCTCTGGGAACAACAAGAAAGAGAATGCAGCTGTCTGGCTCTTATGGGAAGCTTGTAATGAGTGCTACATTAGAGCAGCACAGGATCAGGACATGATAGCCTCCTTTGAGGAGCAATTACATAAGAGCCAAACTGAAGTGGAACTCTGGAAAACCACTACTGTGGGAATACAGAACCAAATTAACCAATGGCAAGATGCTGTTAGGGAAGAGAAAAATAAAAATAAACTGTTAGAAGGTGTGGTAAGAAGGATTGACAAATTGGAAAAAGAGACAGGGCTGGGGGGAGATGCTATAAAGAGGGTGGGGGGGAAGGATGATGAAGAGGGTATGTGCATTTGGGGTGTGTGTGTGTGTGTGTGTGTGTGTAGGAGATGAATGATGTGTTGCTGGTGGGTGAGATGGTTGGAGAAGTGAGTGATGGATGGAGAAAGGGATGGAGCCATGGCAGCTGGCACCTGGGGGAGACATGGAGGGATGGCACGACTGGCTATAAAGTCATACTCACTTATTAAGAGTCTTTCAAAAGGCATCAATTTCTTGAAGTGACTGATCTTCCTCTGTGGCTGGCCTGTGGATTTGAGCAGTTTGGGACACATCCTGCCATTGATAGCTAGCAGGGCAGATCCTTCTGTTCTTGCTACCAACTGGCCCTGGCACCTAATGCTCACAGCCTGCTATAATACAAAGGGGCAGCCGTGCTAGTCTAGTTCCTTAAAACAAACGAACAAGGAGTCTATGGCACTTAAGGACTAACAAATTTATTTTTTGCATTAGCCTTTGTGGGAGAAAATCCCACTTTGTAGAATCCTTCCTTCTGAGCCACTACCCAGTTTCCTTAGATACCAAGACTCTTGTGTATGTGCATTCAAGTAGGAAGCTGATGTTAACAAAACTTGGTGGTTTTATACCAGGTCTTTTCTCTGCTATGTTGTGTTTCACATAAGAATAAAGAAGTGCTTTGTTAGATGAGTCTACAGCTAGTCTCCTGCAGTGGAGAGGCAGGATGCTTTAAAAGCTTTCTTGTAAGACTGCTTAACATACACTTTACTGTAGCTGTCATATTTTAGGGCAACTGACTGGCTGCAGAGAGGGGTATTGAGTTACTGAACCTTTCACTTGTGGCTAGTTCAAATCCAGCTCAGATTAATAATGATTGAAGATTATGAAAGTGGTATGTGAAAAGAATTGTTAGTCCATTTCCTCATGGACAGACTTTCACAGCACCAGGTCATAAATTAAGAGCAGAGAGAGCAGTGGATGAATGGACCATGGAGACTGAACTACTAAAGTCTGAGATCAAACAGGGTAGCCATGTTAGTCTGTTGCAGAGAAACCAAACAGAGTCCTGTGGCACCTTTAAAGACTAAGATTTATTTATTGCATGAGCTTTTGTGGAAGAAAATCCCACTTTGTCAGACATGCTGAAAATGAAGCATTGATGAAATGGGATTTTCTCCCCCCAAAATCTCATGCAAATAAATAAATCTTTTAGTCTTTAAAAGTACCACAGGACTCTGTTTCTCTAAAGTATGAGAGTTTGCATATCTGTGTTTTACTGCAAGCAATGAATGCAGCTGTGTGTGTCTCATTTGTTTCTGCTTACGCATTGTGTTCAATTACATATTACATATGTAACCCTTCCGCCCGGGCAGGCTGGCAGGACAAGGGCTGGGTTCTGTATCTAGGGGTTTCCCAATGATGCAATACCATCAACTGGCTTGAGCCCCCACCCAGATTTCTGGGAATCTGGCACTGTTCCCTGGACACCCCAAAGGAGTAAGGCATCCCCACCCGCAAGCACAAAACTGAGTGTAGTAAACAGAACTTTTAGTAGTAGTAACAGAATGCAAAAGACAAAATACAGAGACTAGTACTAATCTAGAAAAATTAGCATAGAGCAAAGTTCCCAACAACCCACACCACATAACAGAACATACAAACTTAATGGCAAAACTAGCACCTAACTAGGCTTCCAACCAACCCTAGGGTATGTAGGGAGTGTCTTTCATGGCAGCTGTCTGCTGACACCACTCACTCCAACCTCTAGAACTGTTTCTTGACTCCACCCTCCAGTGTCACCCAGCTCACCACGGGCCACTGTCACCATCCACCAGCTGGTCACACCATTGCTGCTCCTCTTCAGCTCAAAGAGAAAAGGACTCTCTCTTTTTAGTGAGCTCCGATTTCAGCTCTGAGTCTTTAAGCTGCTGTTAATAGCTACTTCCATAACAAAGAACAGACAAAGCAATAGGAGAGAGAACAACCTACCTCAAGCTTTGCTTCAGAAGAAACAATGCAAATCCCCCACTCCTGTTTTTTCAACTCTTTCAGGCTGAAACATGCAGTCACCTTTCCTACAAGCCTCTTTTTAAATAAGGGTAGTTTTTACCCCTTAACTAACCCAGACAGATTTGAAACAGAGAGTAGCAGTTCATACAAAGACAGTATTTCATATTTCCCCTTAGTAGAATTGCAGATATTGATAGATTTGTGAGCAGACTAACCCCAAATACCATTACCTACTATGCCCTGCATCCAGTATGCTAATCAGCTAATTGTACCCTTTTGTGTTCATGCTAATACAAAACCCATGCAGATTAGCAGCTGCCCTCAAAAGCTGTTAGGCACAGCTTCTAAGCCTGCCTTACACATATAACTGTGTTGCATTGTGTTCAATTCTATATCATATTTTATTTAATTATCACATTAAATATTTGTTATGCAGTGTTTGCTAGTTTGTGACAATAACAGACATAAGTGTGATATAAAATTATAAATATTTTTATGGAGTGATAACCGATGCATATGGTACTGAGAAGTGATTGCAAATGCCTACCTGTGCTTGGGCCTGCACATGCATAAATGGGGCCTGGACAATACAGGAAGGTGGCCCAGAGATTAGGTGGGTTGTGGGGTCCATCAAATTACACTTTAACCACTGGATATGCTCCATTCCTTTTCTGCCACTCCAGCATGGGCCCACTGATGGGGGGGATATGCCCAGTAGTTGGGGAGGGGTGGTGGGAAGGCCCCCAGTAGCAGCAGGGGACAGATCTGGCTCTGTGCTGATGGTCAGCAGTGACTGGGGATGGATTCCAGCTCTGCACCACCATCCGGCAGCAGTGCAGTGTTGGATCAGGTCCTGGGCTGAATTGGGCCCCGGGTGACAAAAGTCTAGTTATGGCCCTGGCGTCAATGGCTGCAGCAGCGAGGGATGGAGCCAGCTCCCCAGTTCTTCCCCTCCCCACTGCCCTGTACTACTGCCTTTTGATCAGGTCAGCGCTTTGGGGGTATTTGTTGTTCTGGGTGGCAGAGGCCATTGCTGGCTACTAGGGTAACTTGCCAGTGCCACGTGCATGGAGAGTGGTGGTGGGAGAGAGCAGGGTCACGCCCCCTGGGGACACACTCCTCCTGGCAGAAAGGGGTAGCTCCTTGCACATGGGATTGGGGGAAAACTCCTGCTGGAGGGAGATGACAGCGTCTTGGGCCGGGGCTGCAAGGAGGAGGGGGAGCCAACTCCTCTGGCAGGGTGTTATGCAAGTGCCCCTCCAAAAGTGACTGGGTAGGGGCTGATGGTGGCTGGGTAGCGGTGGAGGGGACTATGAAGGGCTGGAGTGGGGGCTAAGGACAGAGGTAGTTTTCATGGTAACTTTAAGTAATTATTAGAATCTGACATCAGTAGGATCAATATTTGCTCTCTTTTTATGATAAAGTGTACAATGAATTTTAAACTTAGTAATTTTGGAGTAGGTGAGTTTATGGCTATATGCCTCAGTGTGGCTCTCAAAGGTTAAATAATCAGCTTGCATGGCTCTTAAGTTCCTTAAATTCAGCCACCCCGATCTAGCCAGCTTTCTCTTCACCTCATAGTCCATTGATCCAACCCATACTTCTTTAACTTGCTGGCAAGTATGGAAGACACTAATATTAGAAGCTTTGCCAAAGTCAAGATATATCATGTCCACCACTTTCCCCACGCCAGTCATCTTATTATGGAAGGCAATCACATTGGTCAGGCATAACTTGCCCTTGGTGAATCCATGCTAACTTTTCCTGATCAGCTTCCTCTTTTCCAAGTGCTTCAAAATGGATTCCTTGAAGATCTGCTGCATGATTTTTCTGGGGAATGAGGTGAGAGTTACCTTACTATTCCAGAGACCTGGGTGAGGCCGAGCCATCTTATCCAGGGTTATATATATATCTTTTACGCATTGGCTCAGGGACCACATTTTCCGGCATATTCTGAACATTGCTGAGCACACAAATGGTGCCCCATGAGGAATACAGATTATGGCAATAATTGTTGACTTTATGGACTCTGTGGATGCAATTTCTGTTCCTTGTTCTGGAATTGGGCTAGATACAGTTGAAACCCTACTGGCATATTTACATTGGAACTTATGCTGGTAAAACTTTTGTTGCTCAGTGGGGTGTTTTTTTTCATAGCCTGAGAGACAAAAGTTTGCCAGCATAAACACCAACATAGAAAAGAATTTGAGGCATAAACACAGCTGATACTCATACATGTTCTCGTTTCTTCCTTTTCTCAAACTCAGAACAAAAAGTGACAAAATAATATTGTTTTCAGTTAAAATATGAAATTGCCCAGCTGCCATTGCCCTGCAACTCAGCTTGGGGCAGAGCCTGTTACTTCATGGGGTTAAGTGATTATCTTGTTCTTTTCATCGTCCCTGACTCTGCTGCTTTTCATGCCATTAACCATGATCATCCTTCTCAATTGTTGGGGGCTGTTTGCTAGAGTCTGAGAGAACTGGCCAGTCTATAGGAGTTTTTTTTTTTTTGGTCAGCCTGTAATAGAGCAGAGGTGGGCAAAATTTGTTGACCCCTGTGCTGGCCCCTCCTCCCCAACCCTCAGCTAGTGCCAGGGGCCCCCTCTGTGGAATAGGGCAGAAGCCACTGTTGGAGTTGGCAGGTGTGGTGGGAGGACAGGATACTTTTCCAGGCATGCCACTAAAAGGCGACACTTGCAGAAAGGTGAAAAAACAACTCTACGTGGCTTCTTTCAGTGGTGTGCCTGGCTATGGATTCCAGGGACACCATGGAAAGAAGCCTCTTGAAGCAGCACCTTTTGGTGATGGCTGAGGCAGGGGTCCCCATGCATACCATAAAAAGAAGCCACCTGGAGTGTCTTTTTGGTGGTGGCTGGGGCAGAGCTCCCCAGGTATGAAACAGAAAGAAGCTGCATGGAGTGACTCATTTCAGCAGTGGCATGCAATGGAGAGGAGCTGTTCTGGGCAGTGTCTTTCTGCAGTGTGCTTGGGGACCCCCTGCTCCCAGCTGCTCCTTGAAGAAGCACCAGGAGAGGCTCTGGATGGCGGGAGCAGCAATTTTGGTGGTACTGCAGAGGGCACCACGGGCCTCTCCAAGTGGGCTCATGTACCACTGTCAGCACATGTACTGGAGGCTGCCTATCCCTGTTGTAGAGAGGTCCTGGTCCTGTGAATAGGGAGACACTGAGAGGCCTGTGGATTCATTTCCCTACTTCCACCATGGACTTCCTATATCACCTCATGTCAGTGCTTTCAGGACAGCATTTTTGAGATATTTAGATGCCCAAAAATGTAACTAGGCATCTAGTGGGGCTTACAAAGCACCAGGCCTTCTAGGTGCTTTTGAAAATTCCTGTAGGTACCTAAATACCTTTGAAAATCTGGCCCTTAGTCTCTGTGGCTCACTGTGCCATCTGCACAATGGGATAATTGTACCACTCTGTCTCATGGAGGTCTTTGAAGAGAAATAGGATAACATTCTGAGGCGCTCAAATACTACAGTGTAGGGGCCTCTTAAGTACCATAGATAAATTTATTTAGTCTTTAAGTGCCACAAGACTCCTTGTTCGTTTTACTGATCTAGGCTAACACAGCTGCCCCTTTGGACCTCAGTTAGATGGAATGGGAATTTCTCTAGACTTATGGAACTCAAGAGCCACACAAGTTGATTATTAAAATTTCAAGAGCCACAACTGAGGCATAAAGCCATATTTTACTTACTCCAAAATTACTAACTTTAAAATCCATTGCACACTTTATCATAAAGAAAGCAAATATTGATCCTACTAATGTCAGATTCTAATAATTACTCAAGGTTACCATGAAAACTAGGCCTACCTATACAGAAAAAAAAACGTAGTTTCTCCCCACCATCCTGACCATGCCGCCACTTCTCCCTGCCATCTCCAACCATGCTGCACTTCTCTGCACCATCCCCAAGGCCCTGACCAGGCTGTGCTTCCCCACTGTCTCTGATCATGCCATGCTTCTCTGCACCATCCCTGACCATGCTGCGCTTCTCCTCGCCATGCTCCTTCTTTGAACAGCCACATGCAGCTTGCGAGCTACAGTTTGGCCACATCTGCTCTAGCTCATTGCTCTCCTTTCTCTTGGTTTTGTCCCCTTTCTTTCACCTATCTTCCCCACATCTCTCTCTTTTCTGAATGTAACCTTCAGTTTATTTCTTCCGAGTCCCCAGCATTCTCTTTTCAAACCCTTTCCAGGATTGTTCATTTAATCAGCAGCCCTTTCTTATCTTAATCATCCTGCCTGTGTTTATAAACTGAATATTGACTGCCAGCCCCAGGGGCACAAGCTGGGAGTAGCGCAGAAATTACATTCCACAGTCAGACTGGGCTTCAGTTAAACGCACCTGGGGCTAGGACCTGTGCTTCCAGGAGACCTTCTGTATGAAACTGGGGGTGAGAGGAGGGGCAGGTGCTGTTCCTAAATGGTGTCCTAGCTCTGCTGAGTGAGTCCAACTGAGATGGGCTCTCTTTAAAAACTTGGACACTTCAGTGACTAGTATAGCACAGGCAGTAGTTCCAGTGATCCCCAAATGGTGTTTTCAAAATAGCATAGGTTTTATTAGTCAGTTGGAACACAGCATTGGAGGTCCTTCGGTTAGCATACAGGAATAATGTTCAAATGCAGTCCATTATGGTCAATCCACAGTTTACCAGCCAAGCTGTGGCAAACTCCATTTTCAGGCTCTGTTTCCCTATAGATTCCTTAGTCCAGGGGTTCTCAAACTGTGGGCTGCGAGTTTGTGACCCCACTCACAACCCCCTACAACTTAGAGGGGAGTAGCAGAATTTTAGAGTTTTGTAATTTGCTTTGATTAAAGCAGAGCTATCAAACCTTCGGCCTGCGGGCTGGAGCCAGCCCACCAGGGTGCTGATCTGGCCTGTGGAGTTGCTACCTGTGAGCTCTCTGCAGCAAATAGCAAACACCAGCTTCCAGCAGAGCAGAGCAGGGGCAGAAGCCCATCCACCCACATGATCCGAGTCACAGCACAGGAAGTGCCCCAGCCAACCCCAGTTCAGCTCTGCCAAAGTTTCAGAAACCCAGCCCAGCTTGCTGTGACAGAGCCACCACACTGCCCACACCCCACCTGATCACTGTCAGTATGCTAATCTGATTGACAGCACAATGCACAAACCACAAACAAGAAAAGAAAAAGTGACCATGGCCCATGTGGGAAACGAGTCAATCAAAGGCAAGCAGGACCCAAGCCCAACGAAAGATCAGCATGCTGAATGAATGACAATGAGTCTGGGTGGGGGAAGGCAGGAGCCCAGCCTGCCTGTGACTGAGGCTGGATTGATTTCCTGCGTGGGGTAGGGGAAGTGGAAAGGGTAGGGGTCTGGGAGCTCTCCAGCAGAGGGAGGGGGAGTCTGGGAGCTCTGCAGCAGGGGTGGGAGCCCACAGGACAGGGAAGAGGGAAGGTGTGGGAGAGCCTGCAGGGTAGGTGAAAGGGAAAGGGCAGCCCATGCTGCTCTGAATGTGACAGCGGAAATAACCCTAACCCGAAGAAAATCATTAGTTTTATACACGGGGGGTACACAAAATTCATTTATCATTCTAGGGGGTCACAATATCACAAAGTTTGAGAACCCCTGCCTTAGCTAATTACCACTGAAGGCTCCAAGTTTCTTCCAGAACCCACACTTCATTCCCTGCTGGACACATCTATCCTTTGTTCTCTAGGCAGGGCCATACTGATTTCACAAGGACCCCAGCTGAAACACACCCACTTGTTGATAATTTTCTATGTACAGTTATATTTTGAGACCTACCAGTTAGTCAGTTTTTAATCAATTTAATACATGCCATAGTAATTTTACATAATTCTTGTTTTTTTTAATCAAAATGTTGTGTGGTACAAAGTTAAATGCCTCACAAAAGTCAAGGCGTATTGTGTCAACACTATTATCTTTTTCAAACTTGTAATCTTATCAACAAAAATTATCAGTTTAGTTTGGCAGGATGTATTTTCCATAAACTCATGTTGATTTGGATTAATTGCATTACCTTCCTGTAATTTCTTAATAATGGAGCCCTGTATCAGCTGCTTCCTTGTCTTGCCCAGGATTGATGGCAGACTGTCAAGACTGTAATTATCCAGGCCACACTGTTGACCTGTTCACCCTTTTTAAGAATTGGCAACAGCATTAGCTTTCTTCCCATCCCCTCAAGCACTTCCCCAGTATTCCAAGACTTACTGAAAATCAACATTAATGATTCAGTGAAGTCTTCAGCCAGCTTTTTTTAGAACTATTGAAGCTAGTTACCTGGACCCAACTGATTTTAAAGTGTCCAAATTTAGTAGCTGCTATTTAACATCCTCCAGAAATAGTAGAGGAATGAAAAGAGTGTTATCACCACCATACATGTCTCCCTGCTTTATATGTTGCACAGACAGGACAGTCTCTGCACAAAAGAATAAATGGACACAAATCTGACATCAGGAATTACAACATTCAAAAGCCGGTAGGTGAACACTTTAATCTTCCTGATGACTCGCTAATAGCTGTGCTCAGACAAAGAGGAACTGCAGAATTGGAATTCTTATGCAAATTTGACTGTGAAATCAGGATAGAATTGAGACTTTGGAATCTTTTCACCTTAGAACAGGTTATTTGACCTCACCTTCCTCTATGAGCTATTCCTCAATGTTTGAATCTTAACAACTGCCTTGATTTGCTGTTACAGTGTGACCTGATCCTATGACTTACACTTCCCTACATTTATTTCCTCCCATTCTGTAAGTTCTCCCATATTCAAAGCATCTGATACAGCTGGATTTTCTCACAAAAGCTCATGCAAAAAAATAAGTTTAGTTTTTAAGTAACAGGACTCCTTGTTCGTTTTAGGTTGCTGTAAGTAATGTAATATGTATGCTGACACTGCTTCAAACTACTACACTGACTAAGTGTCGTGCCTCACAGAGATGAGGTTAAGTCATCATAGTGGGCAAGTTACATTGGCAGCAGCTGCATTTTAGTGTAGATGCTTACAGAGTTAGGTCAACCTAATCCTGTAGTGTAGACCAGGCCATAGACAAAGAAGAATAGGGATATGAGAAAAACTGACCTGAGAACAACTGGAGCAGATGGCGTCTTTTGTGTTGACCTCTCTGTGTTTGCTGTAATATAAAGACAGGCAATGGAGAACATACAGCAAGTCCCAAAGACTAAGATGTCTGCAAAACTGCACTACCTTCAGCCCTGCCCTCACTGGGATGTGAACTGTGGTTTTAAACTATGATTATGCCAGACTGCAGCCCCAAGGAGATGGCCATCAGCCAGTGTTCCCTGTAAGCTGGGTGGGAAGGCATGTAGCCCCCATTGGACACCTGTTCAGGGAACAATGCCAGCCATGCAAGACCAGCAGCCATGGCCCCTACCCAGCCAGAAGAAACAGTCTTCCAGCCGGCAGAGAGCTTCTTCTATGCTGGGAGCTTTTAAAATTCCCTCCCTGAGCTGCTCTGACTGAGCATGCTCAGAGCCTCTGGGCTTGCTCAGGGTGGGAGGAGCATCCCATGGCCTGGCCGCTCCACTCTGGTGGCCAGGTATGGGGGTCCTGGGTGGGGGGGTGGATTGAAAACAGTTGGGCAACTGGTGGGGAAAGGGTGCAGGGGGTTGGGAGGGACTGGGAGAGTGGATGGGCAGCTTAGGGTGGGAGGAAGCTATTAGGCCAGCTCGGGAGGGGGGGGGAGACTAGGAGAGCAGGCTAGAGGGTTAGCCTCACAAATTGTCACTCATCGAACACCATAACTTGCTCAGCTGCATCAGCAGCTTAGAGGGAACACTGAAGCCTCTTTAAGGAGGGAGCTAAAAAATGCCACTGCAAGGGGGGGGGTGGTAGACACAAATGCAGTTTTGATCAAACTGTACATTCTTCTCTTTACAACTAATAAAAAGATCAGAAAGATTAATACCACTCCTTAGGGTTAAGCAGCTTTTCTTTTGATTGGTTAGCAGAGAAACTCTTGAACAATTGATGCTTAATTTAAGTTAGGTCTGTCAATCACATTTAATGCAAAACAAATTAACTAGGTAAAATAATAGTTGTGATCACATTGCAAGGCTGTAACTAGGCATTTGGGCATCCAGGGCAAGCAGCCCCAAAGGTGCCCCTGCACACCTGGATTCTGATTCAGGGCCCCATCCATACCCCCGCTCTGGCAGGCAGAGCTGGTGAAGGTGGGGTTCCCTACCCTGCCTTGTCCAGAGCCAGGCGGGGAGCCCCTTTCCCTGCCACAGCTGGGGTCGGATGGGGGTTCCCTTCCCCAGCTACCAGCCAGAGCTGGGGAGGAGCCCCTTCCCTGGGGAACCCCTTCTCCTGCTGCAGGTGGAGCCAGGTGGGGGTCCCTTCACCTGCCATGGCCAGAGCTGGTCAGGGACTCCCTACCCTAGTGCCAGCACATCCCTCTTCAGGGCCAGGAAAAGTCCCAGCACCCTCTCATATGTGCTTCTGGGGCTTTGCCCCATTCACCCCCCCCTGTAATTACAGCCCCCTCATATTGTAAAGGAGATTAACAAAAGCAATAGTATTTTTCAATTAATGTCATACAAGTCCTCTCAGTCCTACAACTTGTCAGCCAGACTGTAAGATAAACAAGCCTGTTTACATTTGAGAGATAATGCTGCCTGCTTCTTATTTACATCATCTGAAAATGAGATCAGATGTTCACATGGCACTTTTGTAGCTGATGTTGCAAGGTATCTTTGTGCCAGTGTAACACAGCATCTCACCCTCCCAAGGGGGAAGGGCCAGCCAAGTGGGGTCTCTCACCCCCTTAAGGGGCAGGACTGCCAAGCCTTTAGCCCCTTGACAGGGCAAAAGTTTCACAGTCTTAGGCTCCCTATTAGGGCCACACACCAAGTCTCTACCTCTTAGTAGGGCAAAAGTTCCACAGTCTCAGTCTCTAGGTTAAGGGGAAAATGGCAATGCTGCCTCCTGGGTTGATGACCCATGAGGAGGCATAGGGTGCTGGGATAGGAACCAAAGAAGGCGTGGGGTCGCACAGCTCCACTGTGTCCCAGTCTAGGGACCTGACAGGGGCTGAGGCCTCCCAGCCAGAGTCAGCAGGGTCCTGGCCACAAAATGACAACCCTGACGTGGGCCCTATGGGGCCTGAGGCCTTGGTGCAGGGGTTAGCAGGGTCCTGGCCACAACACACTACCCCTGAGATGTGGCTCCCTGCCAAGGGTTGAGTCCCACACTCCCCAAGTCTCCCCTGGTTCCATGCTTTAGCAGTACTTTGTCCACAGGCTCCTTGGTGTAGTCACCCAGGGGTAGATTGTAGAACTCCTCCATCTCATCGGTCAGTGGCAAGTCAGGGAGTCCCTCAGGTTCTTCTGCCCGGGGTAACTCCTCCAGGTTGCAGGAGGTGGGCAGAGGCACAGGGCCCTCAGCAGCTAGGGGTAGTTCCTCCAAGTCACAGGAGACAGGCAGAGGCTTGGGGTCCTCAGCAGCCACAGGTAGCTCCTCCAAGTTGCATGAGATGGGTCAAGGTTCAGGATCCCCAAGGGGCAATGTCTCAGGCCCACTCACCAGCCTCCCTACTAACAGCTCCTCCTGCAAGCTTGGGGCAGCCCAGGGCTTGGGCAGTGGGCCACAGTCACCAGCCATGGGTGGCCCCCACCAGGCCCAGGTCTGGAGGCCAGAGCCCAGCTCCCCCACAGGGCAGCCCAGGATCAGGAGGGAGCAGAGCTACATCCTTCCCCTTCAGTGACCTGGCTTGAACTGAGCTGGCTGCCTCTCCTTTTATACTTCCTGTCCCATCTCTCTGCTTCCGGCCTGATTGACAGCCCACTTCTGGCAATCATGCAGATCTTTCTAGGCTCTCTCCGAGGGGGGTTGTGCCTTCCTGCTACAGCCAGATACACTAAATATATTTATGCCCTTTTATGCTTCAGCTTCAGGTTCTAAAGTTTTACATTTTTTTATTATTGAGTGCAGTTATGTTAAAAAAAATTCTAGATTTGTAGGACATACTTTTATGATAAAGAGATTGTACTGTAGTATTTGTTTGAGGTGAACTGAAAAAAATGCTATTTTATTTATTTTGTTATCTTGTTTATAGTGCAAATATTTGTAAAAAAAAACATAAAGGGAGAACTGTACATTTTGTATTCTGTGTTGTAATTGAAATCAATATGTTTGAAAATGTAGAAAAACATCCAAAATATTTATAATTAACTTAAATTGGTACTGTACTTTATTGTTTAACAATGTGATTAACTGTATTTTTATAATTTTGCAGTTAATTATGATTTTTTAAAAAAATTATTTGACAGCCCTTTTTTAAATTAAAGAGTGCATGGAGTCTTGTGGCACTTTTAAAGACTAACACATTTATTTTTGGCATGAGCTTTCATGGGTGAAGTCCAACTTCATCAAATGCTACAAAATGACCAAAATGCTACATTTTCTGATGAAGTGGGACTTCATCCAAGAAAGCCCATGTAAGAAATACATTTGTTAGTCTTTTAAAGTGACACAGAACTCCTTGCTTATTTTGCTTAACTAAACTAACATGACTACCCCTCTGGAACGTTTTAAAACCGTTCCTGTAAATGGAAAGCAGGAATTTAGATAGTATCCTGTATGAGAACCCACAGAATAACAGCAAGGATCACCACCCAGGATTTTTCTTTTCAGTTAATTATAAAACAGAACTCTTTCCCTTCATCCTGTCTGAGTCCTGAAAGGGGAGGTTGGTTTGTGGATTCACCAGACACAGACAAAGACCACCTAAAGAAGGTTGATATTTATTAGATGCCATGGTAGTATACTGGATAACTCACCCTAAGCAAAGCAAAGCAAAGCAAAATATAAAGTGGTGAGAGCTTACATCCCTTCAGCAGCTGGGGACCCCTTGCATGGCTGCGGACGACCCTGAGGAGGTTTCCGAGGCATCTTTCTCATAAGACCCATTCGGCGAAGTCCAGCAGTCATGGGGGCTGTGCTAACGTATAGCACAATTCAGAGGGGGTGGGGGGATCAGGCCTGCCCTCCCCTCCCAGAACAGGCTTGGACCTGCCAAGCTGGCTCAGAAGGGCACAAAAATGCAAAAGCACAAAATAACATACAATGAGCAAAAACAGACCTGAATACTTGTTGAAGCAAAAACATAGGCAGACCCTGGTACAATCTTTCTGGACAGACAGCCCAGAAAACAGTTCATGGGAAGGTCATTCCCATGGGAAAACCTGCGAGCACCACTACACTGTCCGTTACAAACATCTTCCACAAAGTTCCCTATAACATTATCAAAATGTAGAACAGTTTCTAGAAGAGAAGTCTCTTGTCTCCAGTATTCACTGATATTACCTTACTGGCCACTAGTTGTCACCAATAATTTGCCCAACACCTAACAGCTTTTATCAGTATCATTCTAGTTTTGCAGAACTTGTGTAAGCTATTCACTTCCTTTAGGCCCTCTAAAATTCTGTGATCCTGAGCCAGGATTAGGAAGGTGTACTTCTTGCAAGGTTAATTATCTGATCAACTGATAAACCTGATTTAAAAAGCTAGGTATCCCTCTCTGACAGACTACATCAGGCGTGACCAAACCGTAGCTCGCAAGCTGCATGTGTCTCTTCAAAGAAAAAGTGCGGCTCACAGAACAGCATGGTGGGAAGAAGCGTGGCATGGTCAGGGATGGTGCGGAGAAGTGCGGCATGGTCAGACATGGTGCAGAAGTGGCAGCATGGTCAGAGACAGTGGGAAGTGGTGGCAGGGTCGGGGCCTTGAGGATGGTGCAGAGAAGCATGGAATGGTCAGAGACAGTGGGGAAGTGTGGCATAGTCAGAGACTGGGGAAGTGACGGCACGGTCAGGGACTGGGGGTGGCACGGAGAAGCGCGGTATGGTCAGAGACAGTGGGAAGTGGCAGCATGGCCGGGACAGCAGGGAGAAGCTAAGCTTTTACTGCATAGGTAGGCCTAGTTTTCATGGTAACCTTAAGTAATTATTAGAATCTGACATTAACAGGATCAATATTTGCCCTATTTTTATGATAAAATTAAGTGTGCAATGAATTTTAAACTTAATAATTTTGGAGTAGGTAAAATATGGCTATATGCCTCAGTGTGACTCTCAAAATTTTAATAATCAACTTGTGCGGCTCTTGAGTTCTGTAAATTTGGTCACCCCTGGACTACATCACAGTCTTTGGCCCAGATTACTCCTGGAGGAATTCTGCACCACTGCACACATAGTATTCATGTTCCCTACAGATTTTCTCTCTTCCCCAGAAAATACACTGTGTTGGAGAGGCTCTACAGTCATGCCTTTCACCCACCAGGGGCTGCTGTGGCACAAAAACAGAGTGCAGCCAATAACTAGTTTAGTATTTTAAAAGCACACATTTGTTACTGGCTTGCAGTATTCTCCCAGGACTTCAAATTAGGGGGGTCAGGGGGAGGTTTGAGGTGTGTGTGTTTGGGGTGCTCACTAATTTGACATCACACTGTTGCTAGCTGACAATGGGGAGTGGGTGCTGGGAAATTCAGGGGCTTGGGGAGGTGTTAGGGAAATCCCTGTTGGCCTGGTAACATCTTATGATAGAATGTACTGCCAGTTTGGGGTACAAGCCCAGTTTTCTGGCAGTCTGACTTGAGATTTGTAGTTTTAGCTGCATCCCATACCAGGCAGTGTGGCACCCCCTTAGTTGTCTCTTTTTTAAAATGAACAGTCCCAGTCTTTTAAATCTTTCCTTATATGTAGTCTATTCCATACCCCTACTCATTTTTCTTGGCTTTCTCTTCACTTTTTACAGTTCTAATATGTCTATCTTGAGATTGGGTGACCAGAACCGCGTCCAGTATTCAAGGTATGGATGTACCATGGATTTATGTTGCTATATTTTCGGTCTTACTTTCTGTCCCTTTCCTAATGGGGTTGGATAGACATTTGTCAGGAGCTCGTGACTGAACTTTGTGACTTTGTACTCACGCACAACCACTTCAGATTTGAGGATCATTTATATCTCCAAATCAGTGGCACTGCTATGGGCACCCGCATAGCCCCACAATATGCCAACATCTTTATGGGCGACTTAGAACAACGTTTCTTCAAGCCTTATCCCAAGACACCTCTTCTTTACCTGCGCTACATTGATGACACCTTTATCATCTGGACACGTGGTAGGGATGCTCTTGAAGATTTTCACAGAGATTTCAATAATTTCCAAGACACCATCAAATGGAGCCTGGAACACTCCACACAGGAGATCCACTTTCTTGACACTACAGTACAAATCAGGGATAGATGCATCACCACCACCCTATACCGAAAACCTACTGATCGGTATAGTTACCTACATCCTTCGAGCTTCCATCCTAAACACACCACACGATCCATTGTCTACAGCCAAGCCCTAAGATATAACCGCATCTGCTCTGATCCCTCAGACAGGGACAGGCATCTTGAAGATCTCTATCAAGCATTCTTGAAACTACAGTATCCACCTGGGGAAGTAAGAAAACAAATTGACAGAGCTAGACGGGTTCCCCGAAGTCATCTACTACAGGAGAGACCCAAGAAAGCAAGGAACAGAACGCCACTAGTCACCACATATAATCCTCAAGTCAGACCTCTGCAAAAGATAATTAAGGACCTACAGCCTATTCTAAAAGATGATCCCTCTCTCTCTCAAGCATTAGGAGACAGACCACTCCTTGCTTATAGGCAGCCCCCTAATCTTAAACAGATACTCACCAGCAACTACAGATCTAACAACAGAAACATTGAAGCAGGCACACACCCCTGCAAAAAAACACGCTGCCAAGTCTGCCCACATATCTGCACAACAGACACTATCATAGGTCCTAATCAAGCCTGCTACTCCATCAAAGGCTCATTTACCTGCTCATCTACTAATGTGGTCTATGCCATCATGTGCAAGAAATGCCCCTACACCTTATATATTGGACAAACAGAACGATTGCTCCGTAAGAGACTGAATGAGCACAGAGCTGATATCAGAAATCAAAGAACAGAGAAACCAGTTGCTGAGCACTTCCATCTTCCTAATCACTCGATGATGGATTTGTTAGAGCTGTACCTGGGACATCAAGACTTGAAAGAGAGACAGCTGAACTCGAATTAATATGCAAGCTAAATTCTGTGAAAGCAGGACTGAATCGAGACTATGGATTCTTTTCCCATTACAAAGGGTAATTTGACTTCAGGCTTCCCATGGTTTGAGCCTGTAAACTGCTCTGATTTGCTGTTACTTTATGACCTGATCCTATGTTTTACACCCCCTTGCATTTAGTTTCATTCCTTTCTGTAAGTTCACCCATCAATCAAATCATAGGGTTGGAAGGGACCTCATGAGATCATCAAGTCCAACCCCCCAGGGCTTGGGCCCAGGACCTTCTGCATATTAAGCAGAGGTGCTAGCCATACACTATCTTCGAAGCATCTGAGGAAGTGGGATCTTCTCCCATGAAAGCTCATGCAAAAAATAAATCTGTTAGTCTTAAACTGCCACACAACTCCTTGTTGTTTTTTCACTGGACTAGACTAACACGGCTATCCCTTTTAAATTTGTCAGGATGGTCTAGGTTACTTTGTCTGCCTCAGCGCAGAGGCTTGATGACTTCTTGAGGTCCCTTCCAGCCCCACACTTCTGTGTTTCTATGGTTCTCTTTTGGACCCACTGATGTTAAGGGACAGTGGGACCCACAACCTCCCATAGAGGTCCCTGTTGGAGTGGGACAATGGGAACAGGGAGGCGCGGAGAGGACCATCTTGCTTATGGGGTGATAAAGGGCGTCCCTGTAGCCGGTCACAATAATGGGTACTGAGCAATGTTCCCTCTAACAGCCACCGGCAGCTGAGCAACTCCTGTTGCTCGCTGCGGGGGGTCCCCACCCCCTGTGCAGGCCCGATCCTGGCGCCACGCCCCCACGGGCCCGATCCTGGCACCCCACGCCCCCCCCCACAGGACCGATTCTGGCGGTCCCCCCCCGCTTACCCTGCATGGCCCTCACAGCTCCTGGGCCAGAGAAGCTCTAACGGAGCATGCTCAGATATTCTGGGCATGCTCCATTAGAGCTTCTCTGGGCGGGAGCTTTGAAAACTCCCAGCCGCAGAGGAGCTCTATTCAGGGACTCTGGCTGCCAGCCATGTGCGACCGGCAGCATTCCCTGTGCAGGGGGGCTGTGGCGGGCTGTGCGGCCACGCGGCCGCACAGCTTAGAGGGAGCATTGGTACTTAGCTGTTGTGATTGCCACTGGCTGCAGTGTGTTCTCTCCACCTACAGTGTCCTCTGTGGCAGCTGAGAGGCCTCATAAACTTCAAGGCCAAGAAGGGACCATTGTGATCATCTAGTCTGACCCTCCTGCACATGGCAGGCCCCGAAACCTCACCCACCCACTCCTGTAATAGACCCCTAACCAGACCTCTGGCTGAGTTACTCAAGTCTTCCAATCACGACTGAAAGACTTCAAGTTACAGAGGATCCACAATTTACTGTAGTTCAGATCGGCAAATCAGAACCATAACTACGGTAGGGCAAACAGGGCTTTGCCCTAGGCACTCTGGAGCAGCTCAATAGAGCCGGTCTATTAAAGGGCGTGTTTCTCACTGCTGGCCCCAACCACTGTTAAGGGGTGCATTCCAATCAGAACGCGCCACAGGCACTGGAACAGAGCGTTACCGCTCTGCTGCAAATGACCCATGCTGCAGAGGAAGGCAACACCACTACCACCCCACCCCAGGGTCTCTGCCAGTCTGGCCTTGGAGAAATTCTTTTCCAACCCCAAATCTGGGCCCTAACTTTGTGGTTAGTTTCTAGCAAAATGTTAAATCTTGTGGTTTAAGAAAGTACCAGAGAGCTTGGAAGCTGGGTGGGCACCAGGCAGGGCAGGGCAGGGAAGGCTGTGGGTTGAGTTCACTCTGGAGAAGTGGGTAGCACCAGGATAGTGCCCCTTGAACTCCCTGCAGACACCAAAGTGGGGACAGTGTGGGACTGAGCCCTCCTGCAGGTAAATAAGGTATAGGCAGAGTCTCAGAGAAAGAGGCTGACTCAAATGGGGAATGTTCTGTGGCACAGAAGGTTTGTACGGTTCTTGGCTGCTGTGATCTCTCCAGCATGCTGCTAACAGCAAAGTGCTGTGTTAAATGACTCACACTAGAGCCAACCAAGCTGTCTGCCGGCACAATGGCCTATTAATTCCCCTTCATGCCGTTCCGCTTGCTATTTGTATTGGCTGGGTGCATGATTTTCTGGACTAGCTACAGAAACTTGAGCACTGCGTGAGCAATGGCTTGCTTGTGCCAATGAAAACTGTTCTTCCAAGTCACTGTGCCTGGAGGTCTGAGCCAAATAAATGAGACGTTATTGACAAGATATTAGTGTAGAGTTCACACTGAGCTGCAATCAGCTGTTACATGGCTTTTCCCTTTCAGTGATCAAACTCATGGATTTCAAATAATTCTTAGGCTACTATCAGATAAAGTGCCCTAGTCCAGTAGTTCCCAGCCAGTGTGCTGTGGCACACTGGTGTACCATGGCAACACTCAAAGTGTGCTGCGAGCATCCCCGACAGCTGAGATTAAAGTTCCCTCCATGCTCAGCCCAACCATGTGGTCTGTGCAGGGCTGGGAAAGGGGGGGGGTAGAGTAAAGGGGAAGGCACCCAAACACAGTTCTGGGGCCCCCTATTTTTAGGTAGGCAGCGTTCTGGGCCCCCTAAAAGCAGAGGAAGGCATTGGAATGCAGAGTTCCTGTGGCTCCACCTTAAACCCCATTCCACCTTAAGGCCAGCCAGCCCAGAGCTGTGGGAGGCTGGGAGTGTGTGAATCTCCCCCCTGCAGGGCAGAGCAGCTCCCAGCATGTCAGCCAGGCTGGAAACAGCCCAGGTAAGGGCTTTGGGGGAGGGCTGCTAGGGGTTGTGTGGGGCAGGTATGTGTGTGTAGCAGAGGTGTGTAGGAGTGGATGTGTAGCAGAGGGTGTGTAGCTGCGGTTGTCGGGTGGCTGGTTGGGGGGCTGTAGCTGGAGGGTGGTGTGGCTGTTTAGTTGGGGGGAGTGTAGCTGGGGGTGGGGTGGCTGTGGGGGAGGTGTAGCTGAGGGCTGGAGGCCTAGTTCTGGCCCCTGCAGTGATGGGAGGGTCCATCACAGGCAGCAGGGGGCTGGGAGAGGGGAGGACGGGACCCACTGGGGTGGGAGGATTTGCCCTGGGTGGCAGGGAGCCACTGTGGAGAAGGGGGAAGTGGGTGCTACACCATGCTCCCCTGCCCTACCCTCCCACTCCCTAGGTTCCCCCCTACCCCCCACAAAATCACTCCTGTTCTCCCTTCCTCTCTCCTCTCTTGCCACCCTTTTCCTGTTCCCCACATGGCTGCCCTTGTCCTCTTTTGCCACCCCTGCCCTGCTGTGCTCCTCACACTCACTCCTGCCACTGCACACAACTCCTGACCTCCCCTGTTTTGCTACTCCTGCTCTGCTACCCCTACTACCCTACACAGCAGCATTTCCAAAACACTATGCCATTGTTCATGAATATTCATAAGTAGTTTAAGTTAATTTGAATATTCAAGAGTTTTGTAATGGTGGCTTGCCTCAAAAAATTTGAAGGTCTCGAGGTGTGCCACGGCAGAGAAAAGGTTGGGAACCACTGCCCTTGTCTGACTCCAGGTGCTATTGAACCATGGGAACAGCCATTTTCGTTGCTGGAGGTACCACCAATAGCTGTTGAAGAAGCCTGGGCCCTTGCAGAGTGTGCCCTGACTCTCCCCTGAAGGGGTGTACCTGACCTTCTGTAGCAGTCATTAATACAGGACCTTGGGGTTATGGTGGATGGCAAGCTGGATATGAGTCAACAGTGTGCTCTTGTAGCCAAAAAGGCTGATGGCATATTGCTGTATCAGTAGGAACATTGCCAGCAGATTGAGGGGTGTGATTATTCCCCTCTCTTCGGCAATGGTGAGGCCACATCGGAATACTGTATCCAGTTTTGGGCTCCCCACTACAAAAAGGATATGGACAAATTAGAAAGAGTCCAGCAGAGGGCAACAAAAATGATCAGGGGGCTGGGGCACATGACTGAAGGAACTAGGCTTATTTAGCCTGCAGAAGAAACAGTTGAGGGGGGATTTGATAGCAATCTTCAACTACTTGAAGGGGTGCTCCAGAGAGGAGGGTGGTAGGCTGTTCTCAGTAGTAACAGAGGACAGAACAAGGAGCAATGGTTTCAAGTTGCAGCTGGGGAGATTGAGGCTGGATATTAGGAAAAACTCTCACTAGGAGAGTGGTGAAGTCTTGGAATGGGTTGCCTAGGAAGGTGGTGGAATCTCCATGTTTGGAGACATTTAAGGTCAGGTTAGACAATATCCAGGCTGGGATGATTTAGTGGGAGTGGTTCTGCTTTTAGCAGGGGATTGGACTAGATGACCTCATGAGGTCCCTTCCAACCCTATGATGCTATGCTCCAGGCTGTAGCAAAGCATCCTGACCAGTGTTCCAACCCCTCATTCCTATCATAGCCCTGCTGACTGTGTTACCAGAGCTGAGTAAATCATTCCTACTCAGTAAGTCAGGAGACAAATTGTACAGGATCAGATTGCAAAGCCATCATTTCTTTGAATTAGTCACACATTTTTTCAATGAATAATTCTGCATCCCCAGATCATGTGTGAACTGCAAATATTTGCAAACTAAACATTGCACTGTTTCTTTAGCTGCATAAGCAGCAAGGTATAGTCTGTTTCTTCGCAAGGTAACTTTGGAAGTTCAGAACCTAACACCACAGTTTGGAATCTACTATACATTTCAAACTAGAGCCTCAGACAAGGCATAGAAGGCCTGAGGTGGTGAAGGATGCTGCTCCATGCCAGAAAATGTGAATTACATTCCTGTCTCTACCAACAGTCTGCTCCATAACCAGACAAGTTTCTTTACCTCTTGGGTTTCAGTTTTCTCCTCAGTAGAAGGGGAATGATAGCCTGGTTTCATTAAGTGCTTTGAAGGTGAGAAGCATTGTAAAAAAACGAAGGTCACGTCTATACTACAAACTTGGACCCACACAAGTTACATTTATAGAGCTGCCAATGTTTGAGTGTAGACACATGCACAAATAGGTTGATACATGGCAACTTATGCTGACCTTGTCATGTAGACCAGGCCTTAGTATTATTAGTATATTTTGTGGCACGTAAAACACAGTCCTCTCTTCCCTATTTTTGCTGACAGAAGCCTAAAGACTTGTGACTCATGAATGCAAGCACTTTGGAATCCAAGTGAATATTTGTGGACAGCTGTTCCCCCAAGGTACTGTGGGGAAACACTTTGATACCATCAAATGAAGAGCAGTGTATAAGTGGAAGAAATTCCAGTTACTATCAGAAAAAACCGAATCTAATAAATGTGTTTTAGGACAATTAAGAATATTTTCTGTCTCCTGCACTGCAAGCTCCAAATGCCACTGGCCAACAGGGTTTTTTCTGCCATATAAGGGAAACAGTGATTCTTGTGGCAGAGCAGGGGATGGAGTATCAGGATAGCTGGCTTCAGTTCCTGGCTCTGCCATTGTTTCATTGTGCGCCTTGGGCAAGTCAGTGAGGGCCAGATTCTCAGCTAGAGTTAATTGATGTAGTTCTAGTCTAATCAGCGGAGTGATGCTGAAGAGCTGGCTGCCCCCTGGAAATGGGAGACAATAAAAAATGAGGAATGGAGGACTGAATGCCATGTATTCCTGGCACATGGTAGTAGCAGGATTGCTACTAGCACGCCAGGCAGCTGTATCTGATTTGAAGTGGCAGCAGGTTCCTTTGGTCATGGGGAGAGATGGGACCTTGCAGCAGGGTGGAGCATTTGCTCTCAGGGCAGAGCACCTTTGGGCGCTGGCACTCCCCTGCTGGCCTGAGAAGGCTCCTATCAAAGTCCCTGCCCACGACCAAAGAGGTAGGCCAGGGGGAAGGGAGGACTGTATAAAGGGATGGGCCAGGCACCCAACAGGGAGCTGGAGCTGGAGCTGGAGCTGGAGACCTCCCTCCCTGGGCGAGCCAAGGAGGGTGATTGCTGGCTGGACTTCCCCTGCTACTCACCTCCCTTGGGTGAGGACCTCGAAGAACTACACTTAGCTGAAGGACTGGATGAGGGGGAAAAGGAGGATGACCACGAGGACCTAGAAGAGCTACCTTTGCAGAGAATGCCAATGAGCCAGTAGCACCTAATCCCTGTGACCTTGAGGAGCTACCTCTGGTTGACAACCTGGAGCGACTGCTGGACCTACCTCCCCAGGTGCAGAAGGTTTGATGGGAATTGCCCTTGCAGTATACTCAGATGTCCTGCAAGAGGACTCAGATGCAGGAGAGGGGGTGAGAGTAGGGAGGAAGTAGCCCAGGGGAAGTGGGGCCTCAGGTGCTGAGCAAGGAGTCAGTGTGTTTTGGCAAGAGCACCTCTGAACGAATGGTGGCCCACTCGGCCACTGGACAGGGCCCTGGGCTGAGCTGCAATGGAGTGGGCAGGCCTGCATCTCCATCCACTCACCACCTCCCCCCTCAAACCTTGTTACTAACTCAGATCCTGCCTAAAGACAAAAGGCTCTGACTTGCCCTGCCTGAGGGCTGAAGGCCTGGACTTCGAGTATTCTGCCCTGTGCTGCCTGAAGGCTAAAAGGCAGTGGTCTTCAAGTATCTGGCCCAGCTCTGGGGAGGGCTGGGAGGCCCCCATGCTGGGGAGGTTTGGCCCAAGGACCGAGCTGATTACAGACCACTTTGCAGTACACAAGAGCACTCCCATCTAGGGCTGGGACCAGCTCACCTGAGGAATGTTGTTCACTGCACCACCTCCTAGTAGCTGAACAATATAATACAATTGTAGCATTCCCTTTTAGTTTTACATTTGCAATACTATAGTCTCTTTAAAGTTGCTTATGTAGCAGTTGGTTAAGTGTGTCTGAATCATACTGGTTTTCTAATTACGTGACCTGACTGTGTAATGACTTGATCATCTGATGGAATGTGACTGTGGTTGATTTGGAAATCACGTCATCTTGTTTTTGTCTGCCATTGGTAGAGTTTGCCCAGTTGATTGTTTCCTCTGAAGATCTGTACAGTTTCTGTTGCATTTCCTAGTGTAGTGCTTGGTTGCATATCAACTGGGGTTTCTGACAGCTGTGTTTCTCCATCCAGTTTGACACAAGCACGGTCACCAGCAGCGCTCTCACTGAGTGACCTTTGTTATAAAAACGTTACGAAGGCTTTTTTGCTTGTTTATCCAGTTTGGCTGCTCTCTTCATGTCTGGGCACTTTAGAGAGAGGTTCTTCTCCAAGGTCAGAACAATAGTTCTGTGTCCGCCCAGAAGGAGTTGTGCTAGACTATCTCCTGTAGCTGCAGTTGATGGCAATCTGTAGCTCAGAGGCGCAAGGAAGGGGTCTTACTGCTGTAGGATTTTTCTTCATTGGCTGTACAGCACTTCCAGGCTCTCCATTTGCTTGTGGGTAATGTGGGCTGTTAGTGATATGGTCAAAATCATATTTTGTTTGGAAAGACTCAAATTCCACTGTGGTGATTGGGGTCTGTCGTCTGTCACTAGCTGTTCTGGAATACCAAAATCTGCAAAAGTGCCCTCCAGTTTCTTGAAAATAAAAAAGCAAGGAGTCCTGTGACACTTAAAGACTAACAAATTTATTGCATGAGGTTTCATGAGAGCTTTCAGTTTCTTGGTAATGCTGTGGCATGTTATGTTTTCAGGTTCTTTATTTCTATATGTAGTTGAAATAAAGTGCCTAGAAAGGTCATGGAATCTGTGTCATTGGAGACTCTTAAGAGCATGTTAGACAAATACCTTGCAGGGGTGGTCTGAATAATGCTGGGTCCTGCCATGAGTGCAGGTGACTGGACTAGAATGATTCACGAGGCCCCGTCCACTCCTACCAGTCTATGATTCTATACACCTGGAAAAATAGTGATGGCCAGCAATGTTCCCTTTAAGCTGTGCATGTGGGCGCACAGCAGCCCTGACTCCCCAGTGCAAACCTCACTGCTGGCCATGCAGGGCCCGCAGCTGTGGCTCCTTGCTGGCCCCGAGCACACATTCTTCCAGCCAGCAGGGAGCTGTTTCAGGGAGTTTAAAATCTCCCCTGAACATGCTCAGGGTAGGAGTTTTTAAACTTCCCAATGCAGCTTCCAGCTGGCTGGAAGAACAGTGGCGGTGAGGGGCACACTCCACATGGGAGCAGCTCCAGCAGCTGGGGGAGTGGCCTGAGGGAGTTGGGGGTGGGCAGCTGGGGGAAGAGGTGCCAAGAGGACTTGGAGAAGGTGCCCAGCTGTATGACTTGGGGAAGCCAACCACCCACCCACCAGAGAAAGTGCTCGGGGGGGAGCAAGCAGCTTCCCTAGGACCAGGGTTACCAGACATCTGGCAAAAGGAGGACATGTCCTCCTTTTTACTTTCATGTCCTCGCTCCAGCAGGCTTCTAAAAATAGCCGATTTTGTCTGGCTTTTTACTTTTTATGGGTAGAATGTGTTAAAAAAATAAAAGCATGCCCAACACAGGGCTCAAACCCATTAGCCTGAGGCTGAGTCTCCTGTACACACAGAGAACAAAAAAACCTGCAGAAAAATCAAGGGGGAGTTCTTCGAGCGCTGCTTGGATACATTCAGTAATAGGTGTATGTGCCTCAGCACATGATTGATTGGAAATCTTTTTAGCCCTAGCCTGTCAAAACAGGGCTGGTGGCCAACGCCCCCTGGCCACCCCGTGGCTATATACATGGCCGCTGCCCTGCCCCTCCTCAGTTCCATTTTTCTGCTCTCAGTGACAGTATTGGAACGGCTAGCTCCTTGCGATCACGCAAGCAGTCTGTTATTTGCCTTGTTTATGAGCCATTCACTCAATTGGGAGAACCTCTTTGTGGATGTCGTTCCACCAGAAAGCGCTCCGACACAGCACTCGGCTACAGAGCAAGAATGCCACTCCTCCCTGCTGCCTGCCATGTTGGGTTTCAAACCTTGTGCTGCCTGCAGCAAGGCCTTCCCATGGGACAATCCCCACAAGAAGTGCCTCCGGTGCCTAGGTGAGGCCCATCTGGTCACCGATTGCTCTATCTGTTAGTCCTTTAAACCTAGGACCATAAAAGACAGAGAGCAAAGGCACCATGCGTTGACCTCAGAGCAAATGCAGCAGCCTATCCCCAAAGCTTCGGGGCTACATTCGGCACCGCATGCCAGCTCAGCACCAGAACCGTCCCAGTGTCGCTCTCCCTGCGAGCAAAAGACATGCTTCGTACCAGCCGTGGTACTGAAGTGTGGGCACCGCTCCACATCTCCCTGGGCCTGGCAGGAATCGGTACTGGTTCCCTCCACCCCAGAAGCCTTTGAGGTGGCAGAGGCACTGCTTCTCCTGCCAATGCCTCCCACTCTGGTACTACCCAGAAAAAGGGGCAAACTGGCTTTGTTTTTGCCCCGAAAAAGGCACTGAACTCCATCCCCGATTTCAGTACTGAGCTCCCCAGTACCAGAAATAGAGGTCCACAAAGAGGCCCCCGGTACCATTAGGGAACAGAGCCCAAAAGCCTCCCCTTGGCTCCGTATCACTTTGTCCCCATTGGCACAGCCAACAAAAGCTCCTCTCATGGTGCTGAAGCTGAGCCCAATGCGGCTCTGGGAACCATCCCGATCCCCGAGTCCTGAGCAGGGGACCTTAAGAGGGTATACATGGCCCCGCCCATGGTCCCCGTTACTGACACCTCACAGATACCAACCCCATGAGTGCTCTCTGCAGGAGACCCCTTCACTCTACTGTGGTACCGATCGGCCTAGTCTGGCCCCATGTCTTCCGGTACTTGACAGAGTCCTGGACCCCAGGCACCGATCCTATACAGGGGACTTCATGGCACATTTTGATTTCCTCTGCCAGGTGTGTGCTCACATGGGGTTAGAGGCTCATTCATTCCTGGGACCTAGTGACACTCTGTTTGGGCCTGGGTTCATGTCACCTTTGGAGCCCATAACAGTTCCCCTGCACCATAGCATGCAGGAGATTGCCTTGGCACAATGGGAAGCTCCTGAGTCCATCTCTCCAGTCTCGGATACCATGGGACAAAAGTACCAGGTCCCTGCCAAAGATTTTCCCTTTCTCACCTACCAGCTGGTACCATCTCAAGGGGTTGTGGAAATGGCTTTAGGTCCTGGACAATTTCCCCACGACCCTCTCCTGCAGTCTTGAGAGGTGAGGGAATTAGACCTCTTAGGCTGGAAGGCTTACTCCTCCTCTGCCTTCCAGCTCAGAACAGCCAACCACCAACCTCTGGTAGCCAGATGCATCATGGATGTATGGGAGTCCATGAATAAATTCAGGCATCTACTCTTTCAAGAGAACAGGGCAGATTATGACGCCTTTGTTGAAGAGGGTAGGCTGGCGTCCAATGTTCCCTCTAATTTTTCATAGGCTATGTGCACAAAAAATTTCTTTTGTGCAAATTTTAGGAGCCAGTGTCCAAATTTGTGCACACTCCAGGGAGTGCAGTCAAACTTGTGAGTGCAATGAAGTGAGTATGATGCAAATAATATCTAAATTTTATTTTGATCTGGTGATGGAAATGATTTTATAAATTGCAAAACCTTATTTGAAACATGTTACTTGAAATCACCTTATTAAAGTAGCATAAAAATATTAGCACTGTTGAATTTTTTTGTGCACATTTTATTTTGTTGTGTGCATGGGTTTCACAACCTCTGTGTGCGCGCACATGCGCACAGCTTAGAGGGAACATAGCTGGCGTCCCAAGACTTGCTGTTATCCAGCTGGGATGCTTCAGACATGGTAAACTGCAGCATGGCTTCTGCTATGGTCCTGAGACAGGCAGCATGGCTTCAGGAGGCAAGGGTGCCCACCTCCTCCCAGAAGGTCATTTTGGACCTCCCTTTTGAGGGGAGGTCCCTTTTCGTGGAAGGAACAGGTGCTACCCTCCGCGGTGGCCAGGACTCCTGAGGGGACCTCAGATATTTAGGCATGCTACCCTCCTGGCCCACTAGCCACCCTCCCAGCTGGTAAGGGGCATTCAACAATCTCTATGCCCTGCAGTGTTTGTTTTTTCTCAGGGTCCTTCTCACCAGCTAGGTCTGTGAAGGATACCCTGATTCCCCCCCCCAGGCCTCCCACCCGTTACCCCTTAAGAGAAATTCGGTTAACTTGACTGAGGCTTTGCACCCTTCAGTATAATGTTACTTAAGCCCTCATAGGGTGACAGGGTACCAAACACACATCCCTTGTATTCAGGGGGGAGTATAATTTGGTAGCAGGGTGCCATGCAAATTTCCCCCTGGAATGATATTCCTGGTGGTTCTGTTGCCTCTTCCTGGATGGCATTCCTCTAAGAATGCCCCCCTGCAACCCTCTGAGCATCCCATACCCTCAATAGCTATGAGGACATGCCTGGGACAGGGCTTTGGCCACCAGGCCACAAGTGCGAATACCAAAGACTCTTTGGGTCATGGTATTGGAGGGTTCCCCCCCCCCCCCCGGACAGTCCATAATTGATTAGGCTGCTGCCAGGTGGTGCAATGGGACATCTCCAGGGAGGTTTGTGAAGGACCATACCCCACTCTCAGGTACAAGTTACAAGTTTTCAGTTTGGGGTCCTTCACTTTGGGAAGGGGGCTCCTTTCCAAAAAAAGGGGGGGTGATGACACGGGAGGATCCCACAGATGCCAACCTCCCACTTTTTGGGGTGTCTTGGTGACTACTGTCTCCCTAGGATTAAAGGTAAAACACCATCAACTGGCTTGCTGTTGGGGTGGGCCCATGGTCCTCATCCCCTTATCCCTCCCTGCCGAGTATATTCATCAGTCCAGGTTATGTCATACCTTACTCTTTCTGTTAATGCTTTGTCCTTTGGGGGTGTAGTGGTGGGCATTAGGTTAGTGGTTTTTCTTATCAGGCATCTGGTCAGTACATGATGGGTGCACCCTTGTTGGTTGCTTTCCCACCTTATGTACCCACCCCCACCTTCTTTTTCCAGAATAGGGGCCTTTGACTCTGTCAGTTCCCCTTGGTGGACACAACTCCCCTCGCATTCCAGTGTATTGGAGACTGGCGTAGTCCCATTCTGGTCCCCCTCCCAGGCAATACCCCATGCTGTACTCCCACGACCAGGTACGCTCTTTCAGTGAGTTGTGTCACTCTTGGTCCCCTGTGCTCACACATTCCAAGGGCACCTCACCTCTCACTGTACTAATACCCACCACCTTCATCTACAGGGGGGAGGTCTAACAACTCCTGGGGCATTCCTGTCGGGGGACGGGGACTCTTTGGGTTGGACCCCTTATGTTGCCTTTCTCACCCCATCGCAGTTAGGGGCAACATTCATCCAGTTGGGAGATAGCCTTTCCCAATCACAAGGTTTTCCACCAAAGTGTTTGGGGAAGCCCCTTGGTCTTAACCTTCGGTGCCAGTTTTTCACCCACTGATCCCACAAGAGCCACTGGTTACTGCCGCTGACAGGCGGCAGTTCTCTCCTTTGTCCTTGCGCTTCCACAAATAGTTGTAGGTGCCCAAATCCAGGATCTATGTATTTCTTCCCAGCTGTGCCCAGATCAAGCTCAGGGCAGTCAGCAGCCCCTTGGCCTTGTTACCACCCTCTCTTCCTGTAGGGTGGCACCTCCTTTCCTTAGAAGGATTACCCTCCAACACGCCTGCCTTGGCTCTGGGGTACTTAACAGAGGGAAATAACCATTCCCATCTTAATTGCTATTGCCTCCTTCATGAATCCTTCTATTCAGTGCTTGGGAGGCCTTCGAAATCTTACCTCCCGTCGCCCCTCTTTTTCTGCGTTCCATAGGGAAGTCTATGGCTTTGGTCCACTCAGAGCCCTTATCAACCCGCCTCTCTGCTAGTGACAGGAGGTGGTCGATTATGGGGGTGATATAACTTAAATGTGGAGGCACTGCTTAATGCTGTGCCATCCCCCTTCTTCTAATCCACACCTGGCCGAGTGAGGTTGCTCCTCCTATATTCTAACCACGGGACTTTCCCTTTTTCGTTCACATCTCAAAGGTGACGATTGGACCCGTTAACACTGTGGGCTCCTACTAACACTCCCTTGACCCATGTTCTCCCTGTCCCTTCAGTTACCAGTGGCCACACTTTGCCTTGGGCCTCTGAGAGGACGCTCGGTACCTTGGTTGCTGTGTGGGCATTTTCCCACCAGGTAAACTATTCTTGTCAGACGGTCATTTGATTCCTCCCGCACAACCCCATAGCCCTCTTTCCCTTAGTTGGGTCAATAGAGGGGTATTCTTTCCTCTCTCTCTCTCTCTCTCTCTCTCTCTCTCTCTCTCTCTTTCACTGGCTGTTGGTGTCAGTCAGCACGCCGAGCTTTTTATGGACTCCAATTTAGCCTTCCTTGTCAAACCGGCTGAGGCATAGATTGTGGGCCTAAGTCCAGGGGACACAGCGTGGCCTCCTCGCTTTGGCAGGTGCCTTATCACCGGCCTTTATGTCTCTCCTCTGGTGGTGCCTAATCAGTTCCAGAATTTGCTGCCACATCTCCTCTCCATGATAAGGTGACTTTAGGCCTCCCTCTGCCCCTGCTGGTCATAGTCAGGATGCACTCAGCGGGAAACAGGCCTCTGTCCTTGCCTACTTAGGCCGGCCTGTTCATCCTACCCGCTTCTCTAGGCCTGATGTTCGGCCTTTTAAGGGGTAACCATGCTGAAGTTGGGGAAAAACTCAACTCCACCCCCCCATCCTTTGGTACAGCTAGCAGTCGCCTATTACTGAATGTATCTGAGCAGTGCTTGAAGAAGAATGGTGGGTTACTTACCGGTAACCTTCCTTCTTCAAGATGGGCTGCTCAGATTCATTCAGAGCCCTCTCACCATCCCTGCAACCCAGAGTTGGCAACTTTTAGGGACTGAGGAGGTGTATGGCTGCAGCCATATATATAGCCACGGGGGCACTGACCACCAGCCCTGTTCTGACAGGCTAGGGCTAAAAATGTTTCTGACTAATTGTGCGCTGAGGCATGTACACCTATTACTGAATGAATCTGAGCAGCCCATCTCAGACAAAGACAGTTACCAGTGAATAACCCACCATTTCCCTTATTCCTAGAAGGTTGTCTAACAAGGGCCTCTGTGATTCAGTTAGTAGCAAGCCAGGCTTTTACTCTCAGGGTCGTGGGTTTGAGCCTTGTGCTGGGCGCTTTGATTTTTTTGGACTGTTGCTCCCTATGAAAGGGCTAAATTGGGAAAAAATATAGCAAACCCTAATAAAATGATGGATAATAAAGTATACCATGAATAAAATTACTAACAGGGAGCAATTAAGTAAAACAAATAAAAGGGCACATTTGAATTGGTTAGAAACAATATAGGACTTTTTTTCTTTTAATTATAAAACAGGCTGCTGTGGAAAATGAAAAAGCAGCAAGTCAACTTTTTTTTTTTCTTTTTAGGTGCTTTTCAAGTTTATATTTACAAATTTAGTTCTTTTAAAACTTTTTTGAGTCTCATGAACATTAACAAAAGGGTCACAAAAAACTTATCTTTACTAAAAAAATCAATTTTCAGTAAAAGAAAACATTTTGGTATTTTTTTTTTATTTTAAAATTTAAAAAGCACACAGCTTTGCACCATTTTAATGCTGCAGTATTTATCATTACCAATTTCCATGACATAATGTGGTAATGACAACAATGGTTCCTGTAAGCTGATATTGCAGCTGAGCAAGTTATGGATATGCTTGGGGGCCAGCAGGCAGCAGGAAGGGAGCCCAATATAGGTTGGGGAAGTTGCTCAGCTGCTTCCATAACTTGTTCACTTGCATCCATAACTTACTCAGCTTCCTCATCACCTTAGAGGAAACACTGATGACCAGGTAATGATGTCCTTTGAATTTTCATAAATCTACAGCTAGTTTCGTCCAAAGCTGGTCTGGTGGGTGTATTGTTATTAAAGGTTTTTTGCATTGTGTTGGCCTGTTTAGTTCTGCAATATTTGCATGCAGATTCTTTATCCTTTATTTCCCTGCTGATGCCTGAACACCACACTGACTGGCCTAATCATGGCATTTACTTAGCTCTTGAAGTCCTTCATGGATGAGGTTTAGGATTCTCTCCTCATTGTAATTGGAATTACTATGCCATCACCTTTGATTATGAGTCCATTTGACTTGCTTAATTGTTTACTTCCTGCAAAGTAGTCTCTTGTTGCTTCTGTAGTATCCTTAGGAGATGCTGGGGCCAGTTGGCCCTAACGTAATTTAGAACTCATTGAAGCTGTGTGTCTGAGGTTGCTTTTGGTGGCTGGACTGGTACTGGGCTGTGTACATTCCTAGCATCCATGGATGACTTTTTGTAATCTTCCACCTCACTGGTAGCTGGGCTCTGTGACACAGCATTCACTATTACTGAATTTTCTCCCAGGGATTGGATGTGGAAGGGGTGCTCAGAGCTCCTCTGAGCTCTCCCTAGAACACTGATGATAGGGGTAGGTAATATGGGTCCCTGGACACTCATATCCTCAAATGGATCACCTTGCCCTTGTCTTCCTTCCAAGGAGGGTCTCCTGACAAATGGCTGTGCCACTGCAGTCACAGACTCTGCTGGAGTTAAGGTGTAGCTCTGGTTACATCCCGTGGTGGTAGATCTTCAAAACAAATGGAAGGAGGAACTGGGGAGCTACAGAACAGTCAGCGTCACCTCAGTTCCTGCAGCATCATGGAGCAGGTGCTCAAAGAATCCATTATGAGGCACTTGGAAGAGAGGATGGTGATCAGGCATGGTCAGCATGGACTCCCCAAGAACAGGTCTTGTCTGAACAGCCTGATTGGCTCTGTGGATATGGGGGAAGCAATGGACATGATATACCTTGTCTTTAGCGAAGCTTTTGATACAGTCTTCCATAGCAGTTGCGTCAGCAAGTTGAAGACGTTTGAGTTGGATGAGTGGACTATAAGGAGGATAGAAAATTGGCTGGATTGTGAGGATCAATGGGTAATGATCAATGGCTGGATGTCTAGCTGGCCGCTGATAACCAATGGAGTGCCCTGAAGGTTGGTGCTGGGATTAGTTTTATTCAACATCTTCACTGTTGATCTGGAGGCTAGGGTGAATTTCACTATTAGCAAATTTTGCAGATGACACTGAACTGGAAGCCACAGTAAATATGCTGGAAGGTAGGGATGAGATACAGAGTGACCTACACAAACTGGAAGATTGTGCCAAAAGAAATTTGAGATAAAACAAGGACAAGTGCAGGGCCTGTGACATTTCAGGTCTGTTGTGTGTATGACTTTAGTGCTGTCTGGCTCAAGTGCAGAGAAGTGACATTGACTGAGGCAAGACATTGGAGCTGAGTCTCATGCACTTCCAGTTTTTAACTTTCCTCGTGCCTAGCGGACCATGCCAGTCCTTTTGGGGCATGTTCCCGGGAGAAGAATTGCCACTTCCTTCCTCTGCCTGGCTATATTTACACTAGAGGGCTCTTTTAAGTCAACTTAACAAGGTCAACTTTAAGTCGTTGTGAAGTCAACACCTAAGCTGTGAAGTCAACTTAAGAGTATATCTACAATGGAGACAGTGTAGACCAGTGGCCAAACTGTGGCTCAGGAGCTGCACGTGGCTCTTGAATGAAAAAGTGCAGCTTGCAGAAGAAAGCAGCCCCACCCTAAGAGTTTTAAATCTCCCACCCTGAGAATGCTCAGACCATGCTCAGATCATGCTGGGGGGTGGGGGGGAGCCCCAGCTTGTGCCTAGCTGCCAGAGCAGCCAGGTAATGGGGCCCTGGTATGGGGGGTGGTCAGCCCAGGGGAGCCAAAGTCAGGGCCTGGGGGTCAGGGATGGTGTGGAGAGGCACCACACGGTCAGGGACAGCAGGGAGAAGCGCAGCTCTCGAAGGTTTAATGGTGAACTTGTGTTGCTCTTGAGTTCTGTAAGTTTGACCACCCCTGGTGTAGACATACCCCGGGCTGGGCCCTGCCCTGGGGCCAATCAGGCTCCTGGTGCCACCGGCAGGCCTATCGGGGCCCAACCCAGCTCTGAGCCACTTGCCACAAGTGGCTTGGGACTGGATCAGGCTCCATGCAGCCTACTGGCGGCAGCAGGAACCAACTCCAAGCTTTCTGCCACTTGCAGCAAGCGTCTCAGGGCAGGATCCAGCTTAAGTTGAATTTAGGAGCAGGTATTATTAAGTCTTAAGTCGACCTTAGGAGCAGTTGCTATTAAGTCGACTTAAGCAAGCCCCTGGATCAGGCCCTTTGTGGCCGGGGTTGAAGCCACCTGAAATCTTCAGAGTAGGCCGCTCCACGGGGCCCCACTCCCAGAAAGCCACAACGCTATGCTAGCCACTATCTTCCCTCCCTCTAGGGAGACGCGGCTGACTGAGTGTACGTGGTGAGCACTGCTCCATCACTGCTGGAGAGACACCAGCCGGGTATGCAAGCAGAGCAGCTGCTGGCTCTGGCAGTCAACGATGCACTGCTCTCCCAACCACCCTGTGGCGCCAGCACAAGGGCAAGTGAAGCAGGTGACCACTGCAGGGCCCCCTTAACTGCTCGGGGCCCTAGGCGACTGCCTGCTTCACTTACCCCTCTGATCTGCTCTGTGGCAGAAGAAGCCCCATCTCAGAATCACAGCTCAGAGGCTGATGGGTTGCTGGGCCAACGCACCAGAAGGAAAGGACATCATGTTGGTTGGAGAGGCTGGGAGCATCAGCAAAGTTTGTGAGGGTGCTAAGTGTGCTGCTGTGTTCAACGCAAGTCACAGTTCAGGAAAGTGGCCAGAACCTGGGTTGCTCCTGCTTGAGCAGATTCTACCTGTGCTGGATGAGATGGATGAGGCCCTGTTGAGTAGCTTGCTATGAGTTGTTTAACAGCCACTCTGTTCTACCCACCCAAGAAGTGGGTGTGTTTTAGTGGAAGTGATTCCTACATGCAGTCTATAAACTGATAATGTGTCTACACTTTGGCATAATAGAGTCTATACTATGTATAAATGTAAAATAATATAAAACCAAGTACCTGCTATAGTACTAAAAAATGTAAGGCAGTTTTAGAAGCTGTGCCTAGCAGCTTCTAAGAGGGGGGATAACTAATCTGCATGGGTTTCGTTTCTGCATGAGCACAAAAGAGCATATTAGCATAGTCACACTATGGGTGCAGGGCAATATGGGTAATGGTATTTTGGTTGATCTGATCACCAGTCTGTCACTATCTGTAATTCTACTGAAAAAAAGAACATAAAATACTGTCTTTTGTAATATGCTACTCTATTGCTTGTTCAAACTCAGTTTAGGTGGGTTAATGGATAAAAACTACCCTTAGCAAAAAAAAAAAAATATATTAAAAGAGGGGTCACCTCCTCTCCTACCCTGGTAAAGTTAAGACAGGGGCGGGAGTCTAGCATTAGCTCAGTCTAGACCTATGGCCAATGCTTTGCCTGACCCTATTGCCCTACTATCAAAGGATAGATCAGGCCAGACTTCCTGTGAAGCCTCTCTTTTGTTATTTTAATGGGAGAGGCTGTCTGCAGCTATGTACGGTTTAAGAGCTGAAATCACTGAGAGAGGCAAACTGTCTCTCTGAGCTGAAATCACTGAAGAGGAACAGTGATGGAGTAGGTGACCAGCAGGCAGAGCCAGTGGAAAGTGAGGGCGGAGCATGAGTGACCAGGTGGACAGTGGGTGGAGCCAGCGGCTAGCAAGAGCAGAGCATGAGTGACCAGTGGGCGGGGCTGGTGGCTGGTGAGAGTGGAGCGTGAGTGACCAGCAGGCAGAGCTGGCAGATGGTGAGAGCAGAGAGTGAGTGACCAGTGGGCGAAGCTGGTGGACAGCAGGCAGAGCAAACGGATGGCGTGAGCAGCTGGCGGAGGGCGGGAGAGTGTGCATGAGCAGGGGGTGGTGCCGGCAGACAGCTGGCGTGAAAGACATTCCCTGCGTGCCCTGGGTTTGTTGGGAACCTGTTTTACACTGATTCTCCAGATCAGTGCTGGCTTTGTTATTGAGTTCACATGTGCTGTTATGCTGTGTAGGATCATGATGGGAACCTGTTCTGCACTGATTCTCCAGATCAGTGCTAGTTTTTGTTATTGGGCTTTTTACATTCTGTTTTTATTACTATTAAAAGTTCTGTATACTACACACAGACTTGTGCTTGCGAGCAGGGAAGCTTTACCCCATTGGGGTGCTCAGGGAATAGTGCATGATTTCCCAGAAGACTGGGTTGGGGCTCGAGCTGGTTGGTGCTGTAACATTGTTTGGAAACCCCTAGATATAGAACCCGGCCCTTGTTTTGCCAGCTTACCCTGGCAGAAGGGTTACAAAAGTAAAATATTTTCAACGAAGCCACACCAGATTTATCCAGTGTCTTCTGAATGAAGTCTGTTAGCAAAAGAGCAAGGGGAGGCTCTGCAGACTGTGTTCTCTCTCACAGAGATCTGTGCTGCCTGATGCCTCTGGAGAGAAGGTTTTCCAGGAATAACGCGGTTATTTACCAGACATGATCTTACCATTCAGCTATGAAAGGGAAATACAGTAATGTGCTAAGAGGATGTCTTTTTAGCTAAATGAACTGTTTGGCAAATCAACCCAGCTAGGTGGTATATGGTTTTGGTAGATCCATTTATTGGTTTTACTCAGTGGAGCCTGTATTTTCATGAACATCTTGGCAAGGAAAGCATCCACGTGGCTGGGTTCTCACACAGCCACTGACAGGATGTGCATTAACCTCAGTGTGCTGGGATGTCAGTAGACAGGAAGATTTCTGTCTTCATGCAGCTCCTGCCCTGCAGGCCCGTTGCAGACCACTGTGTTCTTTAAGTAATATTTCAATTTCTTGCAGCCCACTGGGCTTGTCTCTTGCTCCATCTGTCTAGCACAGTGGTCCCCAAACTTTTTATCTTGCACCCTCTCTTATCCCTGTCTGCGCCTCCCCCAACTGCCTGTGGTAGGGCTGTGGGCTGTGGTGGGCTGATAAGCCAGGGGCAGAGACTGACTGGATGCCAAGGCCACACACGTACACTGTGACCAGGGGTTATGGCCAAACTGGGAGCCAGGGCCACACCCCATGGCTGGGCTCAGAGCAAATCTTGGAGCTGGGTGATACTCCCTCCCTGCTTGCCGTGGGGACTAGCCCCCAATCCAGCCATGCCTCTCCCCACTCCCACCATGCCAAACATGCCCAGATTTTGTAGAACTCTCTAGCTCCACAGTGTCCAATATGGTTGCCACTCACCATATGTGGCAAAATGGCTATTGACCTGTGGCGAATTGGTGCTTTTCTTCTACCACCTATTTTTTTAATAGAATTAAAAAAAAACAAAAAGCCCAAAACTCATTTAGACATGTACCAGTTCAAAAAAGCGTCCACTTTTTTGTGTCTACAGTGTATTTTTATGTGTGTTTGCATGATACTGAATAATGACATTGTCTTAATTTAGCACCTGTCTGCCCTTAACAATCACATTGACATCTGCAATTCTCAGCTATCTCAAGAGCTTGTGGGGCTTCTCTCTTTGGAGAGGCACCTTTTCCAGACGAATATGATTTTACTTAAAAGCACTCAACATTTGAAAGATGATTCAATTGTTACGATGTAGCCTCATTTTTTAAATCAAAATGAGTTTGCTGTTCTAAATGCAGTTATTCCAAAACTGGTTCCAATTTTTGGTTCAACATGGCTCTGTGAATCCACTTCTTCTGCAGTAACGATGGTGAAATCAAAATATATGTTGCAGATATTGGATGAAAATTTGGAGGTGGAGTTGAGATGTAGTTTAACTGATTTTTATGCCTGATTTCCCTTTCACTACTTAATGAAAAGGCTGTCAGATTTCTCATTAATCCTATCAATAAATTCCAAACATTATTGCATATTTTGCTACCCCTCTATATTCTATAGAAACACAGTTAAATTTTTTTTATTATGTAGCGAAAATGTTAAAACATTCTCTACAATTTTGGCAAGTATGAAAAACTGTTGGATACCACTGTTCTAGCTGGAGGAGAGTGCAGCATGAGTGGGGCTTTCTGTGAACTGGCTACCCCTTCAGCAGACTGCTCCTGGCTGCCGTGTGTGTGACACATGACAGTGGCGGGGGGGCGGCGGGGGGAGAAGGCCCATCCTGGGCTGAGGGCCTTGTTCTCCCCTTCCTGGTATCTTGTATGTTATTTACTTACTCCTCTGCAGAGCGATGTGAAATGAGTAGGTGAGAGCCAGACTGGTTTGGCAGCAGTCTTGCAGCACAGCCCTACATGCCATTCCGGCTCAGGAAATCTTTAACATGCAGCTTCTTGTCTGGCTAATATGACTGTGAGTGACTGAAAAATAGCATGTCAGAGACTGTGCCTATGGAGAGAGGCAGCCCCCTCAGATGAGCGCTCCATCCCATCAAAAAGCCCAGCTTTGTAGTGCTATTTGGGGGGGGATTTGACAGCAGAGTGCAAGAGTTCTGTAGCCACCATGTGGGGCACATCCAGGCACCTTCATCCCCTTAGTAGTGACATTAATTGTACCTTGGACTCAGCTGGACTTCCACACTGGCTCACCTTGCAAGGGCAAAGAGTTTTGTAAAGATAAAGCCACAGGAACAAAAGGAACAGCTAGAATTAACCAGTAAGTGTAGAACTGTGAGGCTTTTCACCTGGCCTGCCTCAGGCAGGGCACAGGGATTTGTCCCATCCCTGAGCACTTGCCTGATTGTAGAGGCACTCGGTGGTCTGGAGGGGGAGTGGGTTTTAGCCCCAGGATGATTTCAGATTCACCTTCTTTCCAGCATGTTTCCTTGGAGACTTCTTGTCTGAAAACCCCTTATCACTCCTTTCTCAGTAAAGCTTGCTGGAAAAGTGCAGAAAGAATCTTTGTTGTGGGGTTTGCTCTAGAGGACTGGTCCAGCCCAGAAAGATCCACTGATGTCATCTGCAGCAATGGCATAAATGTGGCAGGTCTTGCTCCTTGTGTGTATATGCACAGTGTTGCAGTTACATCAGTATTTGCTGCTTGACCCTGAACACCCTGGGCTGCGCTGGACTAGATGCTAGTAGATTAGGCTCAGCTGAGAGTGTTTTGTTAAGTGATTGTGTAAAGCTGCTGCTGGGGATCTAACAATGTAGGCAGTGAGCTGAGGAATCTGGAAATAGCCTGGTGATGGGAGTGAGAGATGCAGGACAGGTGACAACCAAGAGCCCTTACTGGACCGCACAAAGGAGAAATACAGACACATATGCCCTGAATTTTGACTATTATGCTTAATATTCCAGCATTGGAAAGCCCTTGTCATGATGACTCAGAAATAATGAGAAGGCTGACGATAAAATGGGCAAAGCTTCAGAAAGTCAGCTGCATGCCAGAAAGTCTTGTGGATATAAAGTGAGTCTCCTGAGGTCAGTAGATGGTGGAGAGCTGAGTGCTTCTACAGAAATACAGACTATGCAGGCAAGGTGTAAAGCATGGAAACCTGAAGGCTGGGTAAGAAAAACATAGCTCACAAATGGGGGATATGTGTCTGTGCTGCACCACTTGTTTTAGTGCTGTCTTTTCCCATCTATTGAATGTCAGAAGAATTGCTGAGTAGAGAGGTCCCTCTAGCTGAGATTTTGTCTTTGAGGTGCACTGTTGCCTAGCTGGGCTAGGCAGGTAGCTTTATGAACAGCAGGGTTCCCTTCACATATACACCCATATAATCCTCACCAGGAGACCCTGGGTTATGACCTATATGATTTTTGTGTTCACTTGTACACCATGACTGTATGATTTGTTGCCAACTACACCATGCAATATTTCTTTATGGATACTCATAACCTACATGATTAGGATGATATCAGGTTTCCTACAACATCATGCATGTGCACAGATGTGTAGCATGTTTAACATGGCTCAGGGGGGTAGGAGACTGACAAGAGTTTTTTCCCAGCAGCAAGCAAGCACCTGCAGGAGACAACAAAGATATGCTAATTAAGTTGCCTAGCTTGGACAAGACAAAGATCATCTCTGCCAAGAAAAGGAGGGGTCAGAGCAGGTTTTTGAGAACAAGGAGAGACACTGCGAGGGATCAGTGGCTTTGTGCCTGGGAATCTACATCTTGAAACAGCTTTAAGCAAGATCTGGTCCCTGTCTGGCTTTAGTCAGAGACTGGCTGTACAAGCATCTGACAGTCAAACACCTTGAGCATACACCTGGACTATGAGGTCAGATTAGGTAGAAATATTAGGTTACCATGAGTGTTTTGCCTTGTGGTCTCTCCTGACTCATTTATAGTGTGATTCTGCCATGATTGGCCATATTCTCATTTAGAATTATAATCTGATCAATAAACTAGAAGTTCTTTTATCTAAACCTGTGTGATCTTTAGAGGGTGTGAGTGAAGAAAGCTGGGCAAAATTCATTTATTTGTTAAATAGGTGGACAAGCACGTAGGTGATTAGGGGTGGTCTGCAATCTCTGTAGACAGTGGCTCCCATGATGGTGTTTGTGGCTGGGGGCGCTTGTTGCAGGACTGTCCTTCAAGTAGCTGGAAGGCACACATTCACCACCTGGGACTGGTTGCATACCAGAGGCCAGAGTGGACTGACCCAGGAGTGAGTGGCCATTTGGCAAAGTAAGGTGAATTGGGGTTCAGGAGTGGGAATTGGGAGGTTATAGTGGCACAGTGGACCAGATCTGGGGAGCAGCCTGTCACAGAGGGGGTCAGGAGAAGTCCCTTCTAGTCTGCCTGTTCTTCTGTTCAAGGCTGTGATGTTCAGCACTGTTAGCTCACCAGGGTGCTGCTGCTTTCTGCATATCAGAGCCATGGTCAGTCCTCCAAGGCTTTGAAGCCTTGCCTACCTTAGACATTTCTCACCAGTGCATTCACTTGTGCTGCTAAACCCCAGAAGTTAGACCACTGGTGGCTGATAGTATTTTAATCACTGTGTGCCTAGTTTTGGTGAACACAATGGTTGAAAGGCCACAGGCTGCTCTCCTCTCATGCTCTCCTACTGCTACACCAGGTGAGCAATGCATTAGAACTGTATCATTACCCCCAGAGCAGGGTCTGAATTTTTGCAGGTTAAAATGGGGTTATAACTCCTAACGTCTCAGCATAATTCAGTCCTAGCCTACCAGAAACTGAGGTCTAGGAAGAGAATCCCAATGTGGTAACACACTGCAATGTGGTTATGTTTAATATTTTTCCAGTTTCTCAGGCAGTGCTTGAAACAGGATAATTCCTTACTCATGTGCATCCAAAGACCACAGGCAAACTGTTCACAGATGAAGCCCCAGCCTTTGCAAATGAAGAAATAGCATTATTATTTTTTTCCAACCAACTCCCCAAAGACAAATGAATCAAATTGTCCCTTTTATTTTGGCCTTCATGCTTCTCTGGATTATGATGACTGCAACATGGGGGAGAGATGAGAGCTCTTTCTCTGGCTTTTCTTGTAGGTAATGTATCTCTTAGTTCAGGAATTTCAGGATAGTACGAGACTCATTCTCTTGATCCTTGGGTTTTAGGTCATTCTGCAGAATGTTACAGACTGATCATTTTGGAGAAAATGCAAAAGAAGGATTGCACAATGTAATCAGCACCAGATACAACCTGTCAGCCAGGGATATGTCTCCTCTTAACAATAGAAATGGCAGTGGCCACTGGGGGACTGAGGTGCTATCCAGGCATTTCTGGAGGGGAGATTAGCTAGTTTAAGAATTCATTTTGGGAGTTTTCCCCAGCATGGATACAGTAACCTTCAGTGGTGTCAGGGCTGGAAAGCCTTTCCCATTTTGGAGGTGCATGTACAGATGCCTGTGATGTGGAGGATCTGATGAAACAACCATTAAGTCTTAATCAAAATAAGCATAGATGGAAACCATGCAGCATGATTCATTCTTCTAAAGAAGCTGCCAATGGGCCCTCGAGCCTGAGCTGGCCCAAGAATGGTGTCTTAAAGCACCCCCTCCTGCAGTGGAGTAGTCCAAGGCCTTAGCAGGATTGGTGCTGCACTAAGGAGTGTTCCTGATGTCTGTGAAATAATAATGAAAAGGGAAGAGTTGGGAAATGTGCTGTGGCCAGGACAAATAGCTGACTCAGCCACATTGTTGCTGCTCTGCAGTAGATTCCCTCTCAGATACTGAGACATCTTATACTGGTTCGTGCTGGGTATCTGAAATGGCACCATCTGCATTATCATTAGGACCAGATTTGGCACCTACCACCACTCAAAATTTTCCCCTGTAAATGAGATTTAACTCCTACCCCAATAGGTAGGTTAATCCCCACCCTCGGCAGTCCAGGGACAACTCAATCCAATCCCTTGTGTAACATGGCTGAGGCTGTGCCTGTTATAACTGGTTGCCCTCCTTAGTTACCAAGCTGGCTAGGTAGGACCAAAGCATTCTCCTCATCCTAGCTGGGTGGAGTTATATTTTGGTAGCAATCACCATTCCCTGCTGTTCGGGGGGGGCAGGGTGTCTGCCACACAGGGGCATCGCTGGCGCCAGGCACACAGGGCACATACCCTGAATCCTGGCGCCAGTGCCTTGGGTCAGGCTGCCCCCCCCCGGTCTCTGGCCCAATTGGGCTGGAGATCCAGGGCCCAGCCACCTTTGGCTGTGGCAGCCCCGTCCTTGGTGGGGGATCCAGGGCTCAGCTGCCCACAGCTGTGGAGGCTGCTCCTGGCCCTGTCCCCAGCTGCTCCCGGCCCCATCCCCAGCCAGGGGGCGTGGCCTGGGCCCATGCCTTGGGTGCTTCCCTGGGGCAGTGACACCCCTGCTACCACATGAGCCTGGGCCTGGCTCTCTTTGGCTACAAACAAACAAAGGTACACATACATTTTGAAAACTAAAATTTAACTTAACAAACTAAAGGTATTTCAAAGTAATTTTCTCAGCCAATCAATCTTCTAGTGTGAGTATCATAGAATCATAGAATCATAGGGTTGGAAGGGATCCCACAAGGTCATCTAGTCCAACCCCCTGCCAAAAAAAGCAGGACCACTCCCATTAGATCATCCCAGTCAGTGTTTTGTCCAGCTGGGACTTGAACACCTCCAGAGATGGAGATTCCACCACCTCCCTAGGCAACTTATTCCAATGCTTCACCACTCGCCTAGTAAGGAAGTTTTTCCTAATATCCAGCCTGGACCGCCCCAGCTGTAACTTGAAGCCATTGCTTCTCGTTCTGCCCTCTGTTACTACCGAGAACAGTCGAGCTCCCTCCTCCTTGGAGCAACCCTTCAAGTAGTTGAAGGTTGCTATCAAATCCCCCCTCAGTCTTCTCTTCTGCAGGCTAAATAAGCCCAGTTCCTTCAGTCTTTCTTCATAGGGCTTGTGCTCCAGCCCTTTGATCATTTTGGTTGCCCTCCTCTGGACTCTCTCTAAATTGTCCATGTCCTTTTTGTAGTGGGGAGCCCAAAACTGGACACAGTATTCCAGATGTGGCCTCACTAGTGCAGAATAGAGGGGAATGATCACATCCCTCGATCTGCTGGTAACACTTCTTCTGATGCAGCCCAGTATGCCATTGGCCTTTTTGGCAGCAAGAGCACACTGCTGACTCATATCCAGCTTCCCATCCACCATGACTCCCAGGTCCTTTTCTCCAGTGCTGCTATTTAGCTGATCACTCCCCAGCCTGTAGCAGTACATGGGGTTTTTTCGTCCCAAGTGCAGGATTTTACACTTATCCTTGTTGAACCTCATGAGATTCCTCTTGGCCCACTGCTCCAGTTTGTCTAGGTCTCCCTGAATCCTGTCTCTGCCCTCTAGGGTGTCTACCATTCCCCCCAGTTTGGTATCATCTGCAAACTTACTAAGTGTGCAATCTATCCCATCATCCAGATCATTAATGAAAACATTGAACAGAACTGGCCCCAGGACCGACCCCTGGGGCACACCACTTGTTACTGCCTGCCAACTTGACATGGAGCCATTGATTCCTACACGCTGAAACCGTTGTTCTAGCCAGTTTTCTATCCACCTTACAGTCCACGCATCTAACCCATACTTTCTTAATTTGCCAATGAGAATGCTGTGGGAAACCGTATCAAAAGCCTTGCTAAAGTCAAGGTATATGACATCAACGGCTCTTCCCGCATCCACAAATCCAGTCATCTCATCATAGAAGGCGATGAGGTTGGTCAGGCATGATTTACCCTTGGTAAATCCATGCTGACTGTTCCTGATTACTCTACGTTCCTCCAAGTGTTTCAGGATGGATTCTTTGAGAAGCTGCTCCATGATTTTTCCAGGGATTGAGGTGAGGCTGACAGGTCTGTAATTCCCTGGATCGTCCTTTTTGCCTTTCTTGAAGATAGGTACTATATTTGCTTTTTTCCAGTCCTCTGGCACCTCCCCCGTTCGCCACGAGTTTTCAAAGATAATGGCCAACGGTACTGCTATCTCATCAGCCAGCTCCCTCAGCACCCTCCGGATGCAGTTCATCCGGCCCCATTGACTTGTGCACATCTAGTTTCTTTAAGCAGTCCCTAACCTGACCTACTGTCACCAAGGGCCTCTCTTCTTCTCCCCAGTCCCCCGTACCTAGTGTAGTGGGCTGGGAGCTGACCTTGCTTGTGAAAACTGAAGTAAAAAAAGCATTGAGCACTTCAGCTTTTTCCTCATCCTCTGTCACGAGGATGCCTGCCCCATTCAGTAAGGGACCTACACCATCCCTGATCCTCTTCTTGTTATTGATATACTTGTAGAACCCCTTCCTGTTATCCTTCACATCCCTTGCTAGTCGCAACTCCATTTGTCCTTTGGCCTTTCTGATTTTATCCCTGCAGTCCCGAGCAATGTCTTTATATGCCTCCTTAGTCATCTGTCCTAGCTTCCACTTCCTGTAAGCGTCCTTTTTGTGCTTCAGCTCAGTGCAGAGCTCTCTGTTAAGCCACAGTGGGCGCCTTCCACATTTGCTGTGCTTTCTCCTTATCGGAATTGTATCTTGCTGTGCCCTTAGCAGGGTTTCTTTAAAATGCCCCCAACTCTCTTGGACACTTTTCCCCTTCAGATCAGCCTCCCAAGGGATCCTGCCCATCAGTTCCCTGAGGGAGACAAAATCTGCTTTTCTGAAGTCCAGGGTCTGTGTTTTGCTTCTTTCCTCCTTTCCTTTAATCATCAACTTGAACTCAATCATTTCATGGTCACTGCTACCCAGGCTGCCATTGACCTCTACTTCCCTGATAAATTCTTCTCTATTTGTGAGCAGCAGATCGAGAGACGCAAGGCCCCTCGTCGGTTGCTCCAGCATTTGTACCAGGAAGTTGTCCTCAACACTCTCCAGTAGCTAAGCTGTAGCCAGGATCCAATCATGGAGCTCAAAGTGCTGAGTTTGGGGTTGAATTTAGGGACAGCTTGGAGTTCTGGGCTCGGGGGGTGCTGGACTCAGGGCCATCCCTGGGGGGGGGGGGGCAAGAGGGGGATTGCCCTGGGCCTTGTGGTTCTGGGGGCCCCACACTGTCCTGCCAAGCAGGGCAGCATGGGGCCCGCACTGCTGCCCCCCCGCAATGCCATAGACCAGACAAGCCAGCCAAAAACAGTGCCTGGTTCAGCACTCCCAGTCTGCACCTCCCCACTCCCACCTCTCACACCACTTTCAGCTCTGTGCTGGAGGCAGCGGGGAGGGGATAGGAGGCAGCGTGGGGCCTGTACTGCTACTTCCCCAGGCTGCGCTGCCTCACACCCCCTCCCCAGAGCCAAAAGCAGCGTGCACAGTGGAGAGGGAAGTGCGGACTGGGAGTGCTGAAGCAGGTGCAGCTTTTGGCTGGCTTGCCTGGTCTATGGCATGGGACCACTGGCAAAGGGGCAAAGAGGCCTGCCCCCCCCCCAGTGCTGGGGGGGGTGGGGGGGATTGAGTGGGGACCCTGCAGAGGGCAATTTGCCCAGGGCCCCGTGACCCTCAAGGGATGGCCCTGGCTGGACTCAAGGGATGCCGTTTTTGTTGTTAGCAACAAAAGGGAAAACAGAATGACTGAAGTAAAATGCATCAAGTATTGTCTGGATTCATTTTTCACTAACCTAGAATGTTCTGGACCTTTGAATCTCATGGAACCTTCCAGACTTTCTGGATGGAGGTCAGGTCTAGACTGAAGCTACAGAGATGCAGAAAACCAGCACATTATTAATGTAGAAACCCAGCACTGAAAAAATGTGCTTGAGTTCCTGTCTCAATTACTCTCTTCCTTGTAAAGAACAATTTGGCTTTGTGGGCCTCATTGGGTAAGATGTTTGCTGAATGTAACAATAATTTCCTCAATTTGGCACAGCTCCTTGGGAAGTAATGATGATGTCACGCATAAGCACCTGTGTCAAGTAGTTTATAAAGAAACTGTAGACTATTATTGCAGCAAAACAAATGGATTGACTTGATGGGAAGTAAGGTGTTTGCTCAGGGATTGATGGAGCTCAACGTTCTATTATGTTAAAATGATATACCACACTCCCAATATTAGTTGCAGTAAAAAGATGTCATATTGTAAGGTTTGATGATGAAGATGGCTCTATTCTAGTAAAGGAATATCTTGTTTGTTTCTAGTCTATGGACAGCTGTACTAGAAAAGGCCAAACAGAACTCTTTATGAATGTTTTGAGTGAGAATAAAATAAAACTTCATAGCTACCATCGCCAAGGCAATAACAAAGGTGTGAACATGAAGGGATGAAACAGCGGCATCCAGGCAAGGATCCTTGTGCTGAATCCAAGAGTTTCCATTGGGCCTTGTACAGGAATATCGCTGCCCAACCCCCTGCCACTGGCCACACCTCCTGGCCTCAATTCTCCACTTGGGCCTGATCCAGCCTCAGGCACCTGGTGCCACCAGCCTGGCCCCAGGTCTCCAGCAGGGGACAGGGCCGGAAGTGGCAGCTGCCACTGAGGGTGGCCCCGCCTAGGACGGGGCCGGGAGCTGCAGCCTGTAGGCGCTGCTGTGAACATCCCAGCCCTAGATCTCTGGCCAGTTGACTCCATTCACAAAGCAGGGCACCCACTGTGTTGGCTAGGAATGTGTATCCACAGCCCAAGGCAGATAGGTGAAGCTACGTCCCTTTGTCTGGCAAACCTGAGGTGCCCTTGCCTTGTTCTCAGTACCCACATGCACCTCTCACAATGCTTCAGAGAAGCAGTATGCCTGAGGTTTGCTTATGAACTTTATCTGCCCTCTTTGGCTAAATGTTATGAAAACAGAGTGCTAAGTGTAGTGAGTTTGTCAGGCCCCAGAGGAGTTGATGTTATAGACCAGTGAATCTGTTGCCAGCTGCTACCAATAGACCTTATGTCATACCTACTGGGGCATCAATCAGTTCACCAATTTTTATGTACTGAAAAACTCCTCCGTTGCTTCCTTTTTATTATGTGGCTTCTCTATTACTGGAGATCTGTACCTATGGTAGCCCATTCTGGAGGATCCTCTGCTTATATTCTTGTGGATAAATAGCCCTCTTGAAACACCCAGGACACCTTAGCGTCTATTCAATATACTGTTTTTCTATCTCGTGTTCTTCTGCCCTCTATTTTCTCTACCAGTGCCCCAAAAGACAGTCCACTGACCTTAAAATTTGCCCTGCAGATTATACCATTTGTTCAGAAGATCTCTGATTAACCTCACTGAGTTCAAATCAACAGCAATATTTTTTGAAGGTTATGCAGTCTATCCATGGTATTTTCAGAATGAGTCTATAACACCATAATTTGAAGACCCATTGTTTCTTTATTATCTATTGTTTGATTGTCACTGCCACCCCTTAGCACAGGTGAGTTTGAATTAAAATAGAAGCAGCCCCAGCATTTGGACAGATCTTTTTTTTTTTTCTTTTTTTACCTAAGGAACCTCTCTTAAATCTAATGCTCTGGCCTCCTCCAGGCCAGCTGTGGTGATGCTAACAAAGAATTGTCTGACAAGTTGCTGAATGCCACCAAGGATCTGTGCATCACAATGATGTTGCAGCTGGCACCACAGAACTAGGAAAAGCTCAGCATGACCAGTTCCACAGTCTGCAGAGTCTAAGCTATTCCAGAGAGGGCCTGTCTGCTTGTTGGTTTCTGTGCAGGGCCTGCACAGTGGAGCCAAATTCTTTGCTGGTCTGTAGGCATTATTGTAATAAACATGATTAATAATAATAATACAATGCCACAGGACATGGAAATGAAATCAGGAAGTGAGCATTTATGATGAATTGCAGTCATGATACCTTCTGGCAGCAGATCCCTCTTGCAGGGGTCTTTTCTCCAACCCTCCAACACCCGGCTGCTTTCACAAAGATCTCAGTGCCCTCACTTTTTCTTGCTCTCCCGTGAACTAGTGGGATTGGCTAGCTCTGGGTAGTGTGTGTGTGTGTGTGTGTGTGTGTGTGTGTGTGGGAGGCAGGGAAGGGAAGGGAACTGGAATAGGGAGAAAGGGCTCAGCAATCAACCCAGCTATCATATGGCATTTGCAGTTTACAGAACTCCCTCTGGTGCATTAAGGAATTTGTTGGCAACTGCAGTGTGTACATGGCTGAAAATCCCCCAGCTTCTGAGAAAGGCAGTAAAGGCTGACAGCTGTTGTGAGTCAGGCAGACGTCAAGGGTCCTGCAAAGAGCAGACGTGGAGTTTTAAAATCCCTGGGATATCTGAGGAGCTGTGTGGTGTTTGTTTTTGCATGTGGTGCCCACAGGATACATGGCCACAATAATCAAGTTGCTCTGTGGTTCCCATTGAGTATAAACAATGCATTTTGAGTTCTGTCATGCAACCTGTCATGTCAGAGGGTGAGAGCAGATTGTCAGGGCTGGTGCAGACACTCTGTTCAACCCTGTCAGTGCCATTCCCTTCTGGCAGATTTTTGTGCCTGTTCTCTGCCTTCTGCACCAAGGCCCTTGTATGTTTGATTTTAAATTCTTCCTTGCTGAGAGGATGATGATGAGCCGCCTTCCTCTTAGAACTGCCCACTTTGCCCAATAGGGTGGGGTGCCCAAATACTATCTCCAAATCCCTCTGATCTTGGTGGGACAGTTTTCAGCCCCAAAACTCTCCAAGTTCTGTTCTTTAAACCACAGAGACTAAGGCAGGGGTTCTTAACCTTTTAGAAGCCCTGCACTCCCTACAGTGATACCTGGTAACACTGCATCCCCACCAAAAATAAATTCATCTGTCATGATGACATCACATTTGAAATACATTGGGTAGGCATTCTAAGTTTAAATTGTATGTTACTCCGGCACCCCTCCAAGTTAAGAACCGGTAGACTAAGGGTTTATTAAATCAAGAATTCTGCTTCTAGCCCTTATGACTCAGTCTCTGAAGTCAGTTGCATGCATTTGAAAATTGTAAAATTGTACCAAAGTAATTTGTCCAAGGTCAGCATGCGGCAGGGCTAAGAATGGATCCCAGATCTCTGGTTGTCACAGGAGGGTTGGGATCAGCCCTTCCCTTGATGGGATACTTGGATATGTTCAGTGAAACCACTCCCAGTGCATGGATATGTTGAGCTTTATTGCTTTGTTACAGTAAGCCTTTAGCCTTTAAGTGTTACAGAATATACTTTGCCCACAAGTGGCAAGCAAGCAAACAAGGATAAATGCTTATACCCCTTCAGCTATGGTTAGTCCCATGCCTTCTGTTCCTGCTCTTGGGGGCTTGTGATGAGTGTTGCTCCATATGGGGAAAGCATCTAGGCACCCAACAGGCTCAGGGTACACAGGTGAGACTGTGCTCCAGGCAGGAGCCCCCAGCCTTCATGTAGCTATCCTTACCCACCCAACCCCACCCCCACTTTCCTGAGCTGGCTGCGTTCCCAGACTGACTCTAGCAGAAAACACTGCTATCTTGTAATAAACACAGATGGTACTCTCAAGGTTAACCACTTCACAGCTTACTCTGCAGCTGGGGTGGTTCCAGGCCAACTCAGCACCAGGGGCGTCGCTGCCCTGGGGAAGTACCCAGGGCACCGGCCCAGGTCATGCCCCCTGCTAGAAGGATATGCCCCCTGGCCGCAGGCCTTGCCCCCAGCCGGGGATGGGGCGGGGAGTGGCTGTGAGTGGCTGAGTCCTGGCCAGAGACGGGGCCAGGACTGGCCTCCGCAGCCGTGGGCGGCTGAACCCCAGATCCCTGACTGGGGATGGGGCCACTGCAGCCACGGGTGGCTGAGCCCCGGATCCCCTGCCAGGATGGGGCCGCTGCAGCTGCAGGAGGCTGAGCCCCGGATACCCGGCTGGGGACAGGGCTGCTGCGGCCGTGGGCGGCTGGGCCCCGGATCTCCAGCCCAGTTGGGCCAGAGACTGGGAGACGTGACCCTGCCAGATCTGGGGAACTGGCACCAGGATTCGGGGCATGTGTCCCATGTGCCCAGTGCCAGCAACGCCCCGGCTCAGCACCAGTTTGTACAGGTGCAAGAGCAGCCTTCTATCAGTCTGTGCAGGGATATCTCACAGTCAACATTTGTGCCTGGTGCTTTACCTCTAGTAGTCCTTCCTACTTCTAGATCTCATTTGTGTTTCAGGCATACTCAAGATCTTTTGGGGCCATAACAGAATGGGTAAGCAGGTGAGCTCGATAGCTTATGAGAACATGCCTGGGACAGGGCTTTGGCAAAACACCTGTCCCTATCTCGAAGCCCCACTCCCCCCCTCCCACCAGGCCACAAGTACGAATACAAAGTTACCTTTGGGTCATGGTATTGGAGGGCCATCGCCACCCCTCCACCCCGGACAGGCCATAATTTATTAGGCCATGGCCAGGTGGAACAATGGGACACCTCCGTGGGAGTTTGTAAGGGACCATACCCTGTTCTCAGGTAGGGTAGGAGTTTTCAGCTTGGGGCCCTTCACTTGAAGGGGGCTTCCCCCCCCCCCCCAAAAGGGAATGACAGAGGGATCCCAATGCCAGATGCTGACCTCCCATTTTCAGGGTGTCTTGGTGACTACCGTCTCCCTAGGATCAATGGTAAAACACCACCAACTAGCTTACTGTCAGGGTGGGCCCCATGGTCCCTTTCCCCTTATTCTTCTGGCCGATTACATTCATCGGTCCAGGTTCTGTCAGGCCTTACTCATTCCATTAACGCCTTGTCCTCTGGGGTTGTAGGTGAGTTTTGGTTTAACTTTTCCTTATCAGTCAGCTGGTCAGTAGCTGGTGGGCACACCCTCGCTGGTCACCTTCCCACCTCATGTGCCCACGCCCCCCTCCATATTCCAGAATAGGGGCCTTCGACTCTGCCAGTTCCCCGATGTGGATACATCTCCTCTTGCATTCCAGCATATTGGAGATTGGTGTCGTTCCATTTTGGCCCCCCTTTCCGGGCACTACCCCATGCTGTACCCCCAGGACCAAGTGCAGTCTTTCAGTGAGTTGCGTCATTTTTGATCCCCTGTGCTCACGCATTCGGAGGGCACCTCATCCCTTGCAGTACTGATAACCCCCCTACATCTAGAAGGGAAAGATATGAGAACTCCTGGGGCCTTCCCATGGGGGACAGGAATCTGCCTCAGGGCAGACCCCTTATGTTGCCTTCCTTGCCCCTTCCCAGTTAGGGGCAATACTCACCCCTTTGGGTGGACAGCTTTCCCTGATCACAAGGGTTTCCATCAAAGTGTTGTGGACAGCTCCTTGGCCCTAATCTTCAGTGCCAGTTTTCATCCACCAAGCCCACAGGAGCCACCGGTTACTGCTACTGACTGGCAGTAGTTCTCTCCTTCCTCCTTGTACTTCGACAAATAGTTGTGGGTGCCCTAATCCGGGATCTTCCTGGCTTTGCGCAGTTCAGGCCCAGAGCGGTCAGCAGCTCCTCTGCTTTGTTACCACCCTCTCTTCCCGTAGGGTGGCACCTCCTTTCCCCAGGAGGATTATCCTCCTGCACCCGTCTTGGCTCTGAGGTACTTAACAGAGGGAAATAAACATTCCCATCCCAATCCCTACCGACTCCTTCAAGATTCCTTCTACTCAGTGCTTGGGAGGCCTTCAAAACCTTACCTCCCTTCCCTTCTTTCATTTGTTCCATGGGGGAAGTCTATGACTTCGGTCCACTCAGGGCCCTTATCCACCTGCCTCCCTGCTAGTGATGGGAGATAGTCGGTTGTGGAGGCGATATAACTTATACACAGAGGCATTGCTTAACATTGTGCCTTCCCCTCCTTCCAACCCCACACCAGCCAAGTGGGGCTGGTTCCTCCCACATTCCAATCATGTGAGCTTCTCTTTCTGTTGTCTCAAAAGTGATGGTTTGACCCCTTTAATGCAGTGGGCTCACAGTTCCTGGCCCCACGTTCTCCCTGTTTCTTCAGCTATCAGTGGCCACACCTTTCCATGGGCCTCTGAGGGGACACTTGGTACCTCAGTCACTGTGTGGGTATTTACCCACCAGGTGAAGTATTCTTGCCAGGTGGTTATTTGATTCCCCCCTGGACAACCTCGTAACTGTTTTTTCCCCTTAGTTCGGTCAGTAGAGGGTCTCCTTCTCTCCCCTCTCTCTCTCTCTCACTGATTCTTGGTATAGGTCAGTAGGCCAACTTTTCTGGACTCCATCTTAGCCTTTCTTGTCAAACTAGCTAAAGCATGCATCATGGGCCTAAGACCAGAGGACACCATGGCCACCTCGCTTTGGCAGGTGCCTTAGCACTGGCCTCTTATGTCCCTCATCTGGCTGTGCCTAACCAATTTGAGAATATGCCACCACATCTCTTTTCCACGATAAGGTGATTTCAGGCCTCCCTCTGCACCTGCTGGTCATAGACAATGTGCACTCAAAGGGCATTGGCCTCTGTCCTTGCCCACTTAGGTCAGGCCATTCATCCTACCGGCTCCTCTAGGCCTTGGGTTCAGCTGTTTCAGGGGTAACAGTGCTGAAGGAGGAAAAAAAACCCAACTCTGCTTGCTGTCCTTCGGTACAGCTAGCAGTCACCTATTATTGAATACATCCAAGCAGCACTCAAAGAAGAACAGTGGCTTACTTACCGGTAACTGTCTTTGTTCGAGATGGATGGGCTGCTCAGATTTATTCAGAACCCTCCCACTGTCTCCGCAATTCAGAGTTGGTGACTTCTAGGGACTGAGGAGGGGTGGGTCTGCGGCCATATATATAGCCATGGGATGGCCAGCGGGTGTTGGCCACCAGCCCTGTTTTGACAGGCTAGGGCTAAAAGGTTTCCGACCAGTCATGCTGCTGCTGAGTCTGAGCAGCCCATCTCAAAGAAGGACAGTTACCGGTAAGTAACTCACTGTTCTGCAGAAAAGCTTTCTAGCAAGGCCAAACCCTCCACCCCTCAAACCAAGAGAGAAGGAACCAGACTTCTCTAACAACCAGGTCATCTAGGAATGGTGTGAATATGTTAATCCAAAGCATACAGTATAAAGCATACAGCATTCCTGTCATGAATCCCAGGGGTCCTTGGGAAAACTCTCTAAAGCCTGATTCCAGACAGGAACCTTACTATCTTCTTAACCCCATTTAAATGACTAAACAGCCTGATACAAGGCGACACACCACAGATATCAGAGCACTGTGCTATGGCAGCAGAGTATTCAGGCACCCCAAGATACCAAGCACCCCAATTTAGTAATTGATTCCCACCTCCCTTCACTCTTTCTCTTATCTCTATTGACAGGTTCTGGGAGAGACACACTGCAGTAGCTGGGGGGCAGGGATATCCCCCCCACAATTGTCAGCCTCAAGCCAATGCTGGATGAGCAAAAGCTTGGGATAGAGGCATATTTACTTGTGTTTTTTCAGTGTTTTGCCTATGAATAGCAGTGTTGCCAACCCTGGCACCTAAAATCGTAGATTGGCTTAAATGTCACAGGGATGTTCATAACACCATATTGGGGGCTCTTGGCATTTGCCTTCTAGCATCTTTTGGTTTTGTTTAATTGCATTTCAGATGTACCCATGTCAGATTTTCAAGCTCTTCTCCTTGATGGCTAACAAAACCTTCATTTCTTTTTGCAAATGCAAGTTGGGAATCTCAGCTTATCACTTGCTTCTAGGAGCTGAGAAGTAACCAGGGAGTTTTGTCCCAAAATACTTAAAACTATCAAGTAGAATGCTAGTGAAGAAACTGGCAGAAAAGCCTCAAAAGGAGTTTAAATTTCTGAGAGGGTTAACCAGCTATAGGATAATGATCATCCTGTGATATGTAATAACAGTAATTAGTGATAAAACATAGATAAGAGGGTAAGTGATAAAAAAAAAAGTTCAGCAGTTGACAATTGCTCAATAATATCGTCCCTTACCAGCCTCCTTTTAGTGTCACCCTATGTAAAGCGCCCCTTCCATAGCTCAGAGAATGCAATCCCTTACTTTGCCCGTAAGGGCACTCTTGGTAGTAACTTATTAGTATAGTAGGGTAGTAACCCTTAAAATGCCACCCCACCTCTTGTCCCCCTCCCTCCCAGTGTCACCTTACATTGTCCCTTATGCTGTCCTTCTGTGCCCCCTCCCAACGACAAATCCCTGTGTTGTGAGTGCTGCCCCCATTTCCTGCCAGCTTATAAATAGCCAAGGTAACAGTGACAGCATTTGGAGTGTCTAAGATGACAGTGGAAGAGACCTCCAGCACACAGCAGCAGTCAGCTGAGAGGACAGCAAATGGATTGGAGGAGGACAAGAAAAATCTTTTTAGCATCAGTAAGCTTTGCTGAAAGGCATAGGTGTGCCTTATGTTTGAGCAATCAGGCTAACAGAGTTCCTGTCTCGTGCTCATAACTAAAAGGCAATCCTTTGCTTGGACAGAGTAGAAAAGACCTTTCTGATGACCCAGAGGGATTCTGTAAGGCAGTTTTGTAAGTAAAAGGATGTTTAGTTCTGTCTGAGCATAAAGCTGTGTGCCTGAAGTATGCGTGAGGGTCTAGATCTCCAGCCAGCCACTGATCAGAACTTGCTGAATGAGTAGATAATTAATTTTTCTACATATACGAAGAAGAATAAGTATCAAGACTTATCTTGTTAATGTTTGTAACTGCTTTTAATGTTTGGAATTGTGTTTTACCTCAGAGTAAGGTTGGTGCTGTGTGCTTCAGGAAGGTGGCATTCTCTGTGCCATTTTGTGCCATGCACCCTTCAACCAGTGTATCAGACAGGGAGTGATTTCTGAGGTAAATGATTTTCAGTTCTTGAATTTCACAGTATTAATGGTTTGTTTTGTTTTTTAAGAAAATACTGGTCTGAGTGTCAGTTCTTGATTGTGGGGCTGTATCCAGATTTCCTTGGGTTGATAACCCATTAGGCCAGCAAACAACATAGATTTTTATCTCAGAAATTTCTGAAAGGGCAGTGTTAATAAATGAGTTTTGAGTTCCTGAGGTAACAGAAATATTGTGAGACCAGCAACGAAACTGCATGGGTTGGCAGTATGCCAGCACCTCTTCATCATGCTTGCTGGACTATAGCAGAGTCACAGCAATGCTTCTGATCATGCAGTTTGAGTCCATGGAACCATTTTCTCCCAACTTGGAGAGCTCCAACTCTGGCCTAACTTACTGATGGTGGTGGACTTTGTTTCTGAGGAGACTCCTGCTGCCAAGATCTCCTCCTGCCTTTCATGTGGACCTGCTCTGACTAACTCCTGGCCAAACTTCCAGCACTTGGCTGGTGTGCTGTTCAAAGTACAATTGGCATGAGTCTGCTACACTCCACCTGGAACCCCAGAGAGTCTCTTGTACAAGAGACATCTTCTCAATGGGAAATGGGCAGTTTTCTTCCCTGCTTCAGGGAGCAAGTGAAAGGCTGCATTTGGATTGACTCAAGGTCTAAGAGAAGGACAAACCGAAATGCTTTCTTCTTACTTTTGTTGCTTGACTACTAGCTGCTTTTGAATTTGGGAGTTTCACATTTTGAATTTGGGAGTCTCATTAATGAATGTCTAATTCTGCAGTGTATTTAGTTACCCACTGGCTTTAAAATTAAATACATCTTCCAGTGAAAACAATAACATGATAGCTCTGAAAATGTGATTATTGCAAGGAAATGTTCATATACAACCTGAGAGACCTTAAGAAAGGAAATCCCCAAACACCAATGGTCAACAACCAGAACTGAACTACCACCTGGTCTGTAATTTGGATGCTACAAGGAGAACCACTCTGAAGGGCACCTATAGATGTATGCGTGCAGGCATGCATACAGCTATGCCAGAGGGTTTATGTAAGAATTCTTTGTACATCTACACCCCATGGGTTCTCTGACCCACAGCTAATCATCCCTTTCAGGAAAAGGACAACAGGAAAGGACAACAAGAAGAAACATAATTTCTCCCTTGTTAGGGACCACGTTCTATGAAATTCTAGCACTATGAGAAGCAAAGCCTATGTGCTAAGTGTCAAAAGCTGGTGGGAGAGAGCATGGAAAATACTTGAAATGGAAAAGTTAAGCAATGCAAGAAACCCAGACCAGCTCCCACTCACTCACCACCTTTCCTCTTAAGGCAGCTGTCCTGTAGCCCAAAGAGGGGGGCTGTATCCCAGGTACACTGATCCATGCCAAGAATGTAAATCTCACATAGAGAGTTGTAAGAATAGTTTGCACAAGGCCAGTGCATTCTGAAGTTCATAGTCTTAGTTCACTCACTGCCAAGGCAGTGGTGCTCATTTCCAGTCCTGACTGTACTCTTCTGTACTCACTTACAGTGAGATTTATACAGTGGGTAACTCTAATAACTCCAGATTAAGGGTACATCTAGACCCAATCCTCAGGTGTGATTGTGTAAAGAAAAGATCAGGTACACTCAGGAGCAGAATGGGTATACCTGCTTGTTCCCCTTACACATCCAACCTAGCAGGAAGTGGCAAAATTCCTGTCTGGACCCTTATAAGTAAGCCAAGAACACAGGATTCACAAGACATATATACTTTCTTAATATGCTAAATACAATATGCATAATGCAACAGATGCATGCATAATATAACAGGTTACATAGTACCTAAATCCCTGCATGGTTTTTACTATACTTAATATGCAGATTGCATAATTAGGATGTAAGGCAGGCTTAGGAGCTGTGCCTAACAGCTTCTGAAGGGGAGCAACTAAGCTGCATGAGTCCTGTATTAGCATGGTATTTGCATACTGGGTGCAGGGCATAGTGAGTAATGGTATTTGGGGTTAATCTGGTCACAGATCTGTCAATATCTAGCCAAGTTCTAAAGGGGCAGCCGTGTTAGTCTAGTAAAGCAAAAAAAAGCAAGGAGTCTTGTGGCACGTAAAAACTAAGGCTATGTCCACACGCAAGTGCTTGTTTCAAAACAAGCCATTTCAAAACAAGCCGTTTTGAAATAATGCTTTATTTTGAAACAAGTTATTTCGAAATAAGGAAAAAAGCGGGAATCGAAATAGCATGTCCACACTGTCGGCTTGCTATTTCACTTCAGGGGCAGGGCACCATGGGAGGTGTGGCAGCATGGCCGCCTCCCTGGGCCATGTTGGCGGCCATGTTGGTAGCCAATCCCATAAAACCTGGCCCCGACCTCACTTCCCTGTCCACTCAGGCTAGCAGCACGCTGCAAGCGATGGACTTCGCCCGGTTGCCTAGACAGTGCCGTGTGGCGCCCAGCCACTCTGACCACCTGCAGAGTGTCCTGGTCACGTGGGACACTGTGCTTGTGCAGCCAGAGGGTGACCAGCCTCTGCCCGAGGCTTACGTCTACCTCGTGCACAGGGCAGAGCTACTACCCCTGCCCCCCTCTGTGCCTCGCCAGGTCTGGGCTCGGGAAACGAGCCCAGACTGGTGGGAGCAGGTGGTGCTGTGCACCTGGGGGGATAATGACTGGAGGTGGAACACCAGGATGACCAGGGCCAGATTCACCCGCCTGGTCACGGAACTCGCCCTGCAGCTGCGCTGCGGGGACACCCCCATGAGGCCTGCCATCCCCATGGACAAAAGAGTGGCCATTGCCCTCTGGAAGATGGCCACTCTGGAGTCCCACAGGTCAGTGGCGCACCTGTTCGGCGTTGGGAGGTCCACCACTGGGTACATCCTTGTCAAGGTCACCAGGGCCATCAACCACGTCCTGCTGCAATGCCTGGTGAGACAAGGGGAGTTGCAGGACACCATCCCAGGCATGACCACCCTCGGCTTCCCCAGCTGTGCGAGGATCCTCAACGCGACGCACATCCCTGTGCAAGCCCTGGAGCACAGGGCCCCCGAGTACCGCAACCACAAGGGGTACCACTCCATTATTGTGCAGGCCCTTGTGGACCACTGGGGCCAGTTCCAGAACTTGTATGTCAGATGGGTAGGGAGGGCTCATGACTCCAGGGTCCTCCGGAACTCTGCCCTCTACCGGGGCATGGAGGTGGGCACCTTCTTTCCCCCTCACAACATCGGTCTTGGGGGAGTAGAAGTGCCTGGCCTCATCGCGCCGGACACCGCCTACCCCCTGCGGCCATGGCTCATGCGGCCGTATGCAGGGCCTCTCGATCCCTCCCGGCAGCTATTCAATTGCCTCCTGCCCTGCTGTGGCCTGGTGGTGGAGCTGGCATTCGGGCGCCTCAAAGCCCGCTGGAGGTGCCTCCTCACCTGCCTCCATCTCACAGAGAGGATGCTGTCACAAGTGATCGCCACGTGTGTGGCACTCCACAACTATTGTGAGCAACGTGGTCAGCCCGTTCCACCTGCCTAGGAAGCTGAGGCCTGAGTCCTCGGCAGGAACTATGTGGAACCCAGACCTGTGCCCACATGGGAGCAGCCATCCCAGCAAGCCCTGTCTGTGCGCGATGCCCTCTGGACTGCCTTTGCAGAGGAGGAGCTCTGAGGGCCAGCCCTGCCGTGCCCCACACCACCCTCTCCCCCATTCACCCACAGCCAGCCCCCACCCCTCCACCCACACTGTCAACTACCCCCAATAAAACCACTCAAAACCACAAAAACCTGCCAAACTATATCTATTTATTTTGCAGTCAGGGATTGGGGCAGGCAAGGGCTGGGGGGGTTACAGAATGTGGGGGCAGTCTGGGGGAGGGAGCAGCAACTTGGGAGGGGAAGGGGGTGAAAGAGTCCAGGGGGCAGAGGGGAGGTCAGGCATGGCCTATGGGGGGGTCTGGGGGGGTGGCGTACCTTGCCTATGCCCACAGCCACCCTCTGGCCATCATCATCATCATCATCATCATCTCTGGGGAGGGTCAGGTGGTGAACCCTCAGCATGCCATGGTGGGGGCATCCTGTCCGCCAGCTCCCAGATGGCGGCTGGCAGCTGGTTCGCGAGCTGCTCCACAGCTGAGGCCAGCCGGTCGTCCACCACGGCGACCTACTCGATGATGTGGAGGGTGGCCTCCTGCTTCTGCTTCTGCACCTGCTCCCTCTGCCAGGCCTGGGTGGAAGCCTCCATTTGCTCCCCGAGCTCCTTGAGAGTCTTGAGGAGCTTGGTGCGAGACCAGGGGCCCCTCCTCCACCACTGGGGTGCCCTGGGGCTCAGGCGTCGGGCTGGTGGTGGTGGCTGGTGAGCGGCTGGGCGACCTGCTGGAGGGAAGCAGAAAATACAGTTGGCCCCTGCCGCCTGCTGGCCCTGTCTGTGTGCACCTGTCTGCAGCATACACCTCTGGCCTGACTGTCAGCAGGTCCCGGGATCCCATGGGACATTGCCCTGGGGTAGGGCTCCCAGCTCCCAAAGCCTCAGAAGGAGGCCAGGACAGTACCCGACGGAGGACATTGGAGGACCCTGGGCAAAAATGTTGTCTGGCTGTGGTAGTTGTCGGTGTTTAGGGGGCCCTGGACACTTTCCTGTACAAATCAGTATGCTATTGCATTCCAGGATCCTTCAACCCCTACAGTAAAAAGCCTGACAAACTCCTGTATTTTAAACTGCGTGCCAGACAGACAATGTGGGGATAAAAAGAACAGGACAGTAAAAAGGAGACCATGTTCTCCTTTTGCCAGACATCTGAGAACCGTACCCTGGAGGCACACATGCTAGTGGTGCCCACAAGGGTGAGCTGGACTCAGTCACGCCTTGCTCTAGGGGGTCTCCCAAGGCTACTTGCCAGTGGTGTGGCCTGCATGCTCCCCACCCCGCCCAGGATGCGGCTGTATCTTTAACAGCCAGCCCCTGTGAACCACCCCCAAGCACACAGGGGCCTGTGACCCTAGTACTGCCTGTCTCTGTGGGACCCGTGGCCAAGGAGGGGGCCTCTGCACCCGCCGACCCTGTGCCCTACCTGCCCCGGTGCCCAGCCCTAGACCCCTCACTGCCCATGACCTGCTGGACAGGCCCAGCCCTGTGTGCCTCAGTGGGAGAGGACTACTTACCCACGGGGGCTCCAGAGGTCTGGCGTGATGTCCCGGGCTCCGTGTCAGACCCAGGGCCAAGATGGTGGTGGGCACCGGGTCCTCCGGGCTGCTCAGCGCCTCCAGGCTGGCGAAGAGTTCCAGCCTGCTTGGGGTAGCCTCCACCACCAGTGGTGCTGTGGCTGGAGGCCCCCCAACGGAGACATCGGAGGTGGTCCCCAGTGCCTCCGGGCCCAACGAGGGGCTCCCCTGGACCCCTGTGTCCAGGGCCTCAGTGGGGAGACTGCTGGGCTCTGGCCCGAGGAAGGAGTGGAGCTCCTCATAGTAGGGGCAGGTGGCTGAGATCCCTGCCCCCTGGACCTGACGGGCCTCCTGGGTCCGGGCATGGTCCTGGGACAGCAATTTTATCTTCCTGCGGACCTGCTCGGTGGTCTGGGGGTGGCCCACCTTGGACATCGCCACAGTGATGTCCGTGTAAATGTCACAGTTCTGGTGTGAGGCCTGGAACTGGGACGTGATGTCTGACGTCTGCCAAATCCTGAGGAGGCAGTGCACCTCCTCGGGGGTCCAAACAGGGGCCCTGCATTGCCCCCGTGTGGCAGTGCCTGCCTGTGCAGCCATGGCTATCGCAGGCTCTGGCCATGCTGACGGACAGGCACGCACTGGCAGGAACTTCCTGTTCTCTAGGGTTCTGTGCACCCTGGGAGGAAGGTCAGACAGTTATTTTGAAACAAGCATTGTTTTGAAAAAACTGTCCAGACAATGGTTGTTTCGAAACGGCATGTCCCAACAGGGTTGTTTTGAAACAACTTGTTTTGAAACAACCGTTGTTTTGAAATGGAAGGGGTTTAAGCTGTTTTGAAACAACGGCTCTTGTTTCGAAGCAACAGAACCCATTGTTTCGAAATGAGAGAACGTCGTTTGGACATGCCACTTCTTATTTCGAAACAAGCTCTCTTGTTTTGAAATAAGAAACGTGTGGACATACCCTAACAGATTTATTTATTGCATGAGCTTTTGTGGGAGAATATCCCACTTCGTCAGATGCTTTGAAGAGGGAGAACTTAGAGAATTGGATGAAAATAAATGCAGGGAAGTGTAAGACATGGGATCAGGTCATACTGCAACAGCAAATCAGAGCATTTGTAAGGATTCAAACTCCAGGAAAGAGCGTACAGAGGGAGGGTGAAGTCAAATTACTTGTTATAGTTTGAAAAGAATCCATAGTCACAATTTAGCCCTGCTTTCACACAATTTAATATGTATATTGGTTCGATTTTTGGCTTTTTCTCTTTGAAGTCTTGATGTCTCACTGATTTTCTTGACGACCATCGTTAACAAGTCATCAGTGGAGTGATTAGGAAGATGGAAGTGCTCAGCAACTGTTTTTTTTGTGTGTGTGTGTGTGTGTGTGTGTGTTGTTATTTCTGATATCAGTTTTGTGTGCATTTGTTCTTCTGCATAAGGATTGTCCTGTTTGTCCAATGTATAAGGCTTGGGAGCATTTCTGGCACATGATGGCATAAATCACATTAGTGGATGAGCAGGTGAAGGACCTTTTGATGGAGTAGCTGGCTTGATTAGGTCCTATGATGCTGTCTTTAGTGTAGATATGTGGACAGAGTTGGCAGTGTTGTTTATTGCAGGGATATGTGTCTGCTTTAATGTTTCCATTGTTAGGTCTATAGTTGCTGGTGGGTATCTGTTTAAGGTTCTGTCTGTAGGCGAGGAGAGGTCTGTCTCCCAAGGCTAGAGAGAGTGAGGGGTCATCTTTTAAAATAGGCTGGAGGTCCTTAATGATCTGTTATAGAGGTCTGACTTGAGGGTTGTATGTGGTGGCCAGTGGCATTCTGGTGTTTTTCTCTTTTGAGCCTTTCCTGTAGTAGTTGACTGCGGGGTACTCGTCTGCCCCTGTCAATCGGTTTCTTTACTTCTCCAGATGGGTACCATAGTTTTAAGAAAGCTTGATAGAGATCCAGAAGATGTCTGTCTCTGTCTGAGGGATCAGAGCAAAAGCAGTTATATCTTAGGGCTTGGCTGTAGACAATGGATCGTCTGGTGTGTTTAGGATGGAAGCTTGAGGGATGTAGATAACTATACCGATCAGGAGGTTTTTGGTATAGAGTGGTGTTGATGTGTCCATCCCTAATTTGTACTGTAGTGTCGAGAAAGTGGATCTCCTGTGTAACAAGGGTTATTTCGATTCCACTCAAGGTTTTATTATTTTGAAATGATGAGCTCCGTCATTTTGAAATAAAGAAACATCGTGTGGACCTGACATGTTTTATTTTGAAACCTACCAGGCTGGGGCGGGGGTGGGGGGTGGGGGAATATCGTAAGAAAGGGAGAGTGGGAGCCAGGGGGACTCCTAGAACTGAGGGTGAGGGAAATGTGAGCTATGGGCTGCTGGAGAAAACTTGCTCATGTGGTGGTTGCCCCATTTCCTGCTTCAGGGCTGAAACTGCTTTTAGCCTTGAAGAAGCTGGGGAGGAGTGGAGAGCTGGGGGCTGAGACCACCCTTCTCTCCCTCAATGTCTGAAATAGCCACTGCTGCTCATGGAAGAGAGGGGAAAACATCTGCTGAATCCTCAAACATGACTTCACATTTAAAAAAATCAAAAGCAGGACTAGTACTTTTTTACTAGTAGGAAACATCTATATTAACACTGCCTCCCCTGCAAAACTACATAACAAAACTGGCCCCTTTTTAAACTATTGTGTCGAAGTCCCTAAGGTGATCCTTTGGGATAATGGCACGGAAGCCTTGCATGGCATTCCAGAGGTTAAAGATATACCTCGTTGTAAGGGCCGAGTGGTTTGCTATGCGCAGCTGAAGGGCTGCTGTGGAGTAAACCTTCCTGCCAAGCAGGTCAAGTTTCCTTGCCTCCTTGTTCTTAGGGGTGGAACCCGGTTGACTTTGCCTCTCTTTCTGGTTCATGGCGTCAACGAACAGCGACCCTGGAGTGGGGTGCTGGAACAGAAAGGAGAACTTGTCTTGAGGGACTTGGTACTTACGGTCCACGACCCTGGATACTGGTGGGATCAAGGACAGGGTTTGCCAGCGGGCCCTGACAATGCTTTATACCCCTTCGTCAAGCGGTACAGACACCTTAGCAGGTGGGGCTCTCCGTCTGACATTGAAGAGGAGATTCATCTTTTCATGGATGACCCCGAGCTCCAGGTTCAGGTTTGCTGCCATGTGGCGTAGCAACTCCTGGTGGGTACCAGGGTCCTCGATACAGTCAATTGGTCTCTCAAAAATGTATTCATCAGGCAAAGAGGAAGAATGGGCCCGCGACCTACTACGACGTGTGGAGTTGGAATTGGGTTCATCATCCGAGAAGTCCGAGTCCATGGTCTGCGAGGGGGACCAGACAGAGTGGTGCCGTGAGATCAGGGTATCGTCGGCTGCCATGTCCAGCCAATCGTGTGACTAGTCGTTAAAAGATACTCCAGCCTCCAAGTGGCGTGGAGGGGAACGGCCTCGACTAGGTTGCAGTTTGGTACCAGAAGGGGAAGGCCCCACTGGCTCAGGCAAGCCCGACGGTCTGTTCTTGCATCGAGGCGTGGGCGAGGGAGAACACTTACGGCGCCACTTCCCTAAATATTCTCCTACCCTTATTACCCTCTTGAGTGGAGAAGAGCATATCAAGGCTGGAGGTGAAGTCAACACTGATCCATGGGAAGGGGCCCACAAGGTCTGGGAGCACAGCACCGACACATCCCGGGAGGAACGTGAGGAGGAGGCCGGGGAGCAGTCCTCAGCAGAATGCAGTACCGGAAGTGGACTGAATGGCACAGGGTTGGTCGGAAAGCAGTCCCCCATGCTGGGTTGTGGTGCCGGTGGTGGGCTAGGCGGTACCAGATTGGCGGGCGGTGCCGCTTCCTGCGCCGACTGGACTCTCAGCGCCGTGGTTGGCATTGAGCTGGTTTTCCTTCGCAGTGCCAGTACCCAGACCAGAGAACGTGGCCGCACTGATGTGGAGGCCTGTGGCATCGGCGGTGCCGCTGCAGGTGCTGCTTTGGGTTTGGCATTGGGTTGGTTTGGTGCCCGAAGTGTTCGGCGCCCTGATGATACCGATGGGGTGTTGACTGAAACTTTGGGGTTGGCACTAGAGGTTGGTCCTGGAGTTCCGGTGCCCAGGCTGATGGGTGAGCTGGTGGGGCACTCAGGGCTTGGGCAGCATCAGAGGCTTCCGTGCTGCTCCCAGCCAGGGATCAGAAGCGCAGCTCTCTGTCCTTGTGAGTCCTCCTTTTGAAGGACTAGCAGAGGGGGCAGCTCTTGGTGAGATGGGACTCATCGAGGCATGTGAGACATTTATTGTGCGGATTGTCAAGTGGGAAGGCTCTGCAGCATCCTGGGCACGGTTTTAAACCAGGCATCTTGAATTTCACAGTAGAAGACAGGTACTTGCTTACACAAGTTTCTTGGCTGATCTGAAACCGTTGCTGAGGGCAGAAAAAGGAACTGGGAGGGTCAGGGTCACAGTCACCTTTATAGCCATGGTCATGGTGTAGAGGGGGCATTGGCCGCGTACCCTGAGCTGACAGGCTAAGGCTGAAGACTTTCCGAGCTACCGTGCGCTATGGCACATAGACACCTGAATGATGCGAGCAGCGCTTGAAGGAGAACCCCTAGATATTAAACCTGGCCCTTGTCCTGCCAGCCCGCCCTGGCAGAAGGGTTACAAGATTATACTTAATATTCAGCAAATAATTAGCCCTGTTTGTGGAGCATTCAGGTATCACATAAAGTTCTGATCAATGAAATGTTCAAAGCACCCCTGGCCTCTCTGTTACCTGGCTCCTGTCAGCCTGTTTGCCAGTGTAAGTTTAATAGCTTTCTAGTAAGTCCATTACAGTCAGAGCTGTCCCTAGGTGGGTGCGGGGCCCTGGGCGAATCACCCTCTGCAGGGTCCCCTTCCCCCCAGCACTCAGGGGTGGGGCTGGCTGGCCCAGGGGAGGGGCAGACACCTGTGTTGGCCATCCCATGCCAGGGACTGGGAAGCTGGCCCAAAGCAGCGCAACAGGAGTGCAAGGTCTGGGTTCTCAGCCGCCCTTAAGCCAGTGCTAGTCAAAACTTTTTTCCTTGGGACCTAGCTCCAGACCCCTCTGCCATGCGGCAACCCTCCACTTAAAAAAAGCAGCCACCACCAGAAAATTGAACAGTGACCATGACTGAAGGGGCTGTTGGGCGGGGTGGCAATCCCTCATGGCTTTCATCCTTTCTCTTGAGCCTTCTATTGCATCTCTGAAATCTACACATCTAATTTGAGATCACCTACATGGAACATGCAGAGGGTGATCCGACATGCCATATTCCTGTCTCAAATCAGGAAGTATATCAAGTCTCTAAAATTGCACATAGTAGCTTGGGGGGGAGGAGCCCCTTGCAAATGGTGTTGGGGTGGGGGACTCGACTGGGTGGGGAAATGAGATGGAAGTGCTGAGACAGGGGAAGAAGAGACCCAATGCCAGGCTGGAAAGAAAGGTCCTGGGAGATCCTGTCTGCTGCTCAGCCTGTCCATGTCCTCCAGGTCCTGCTGCCTTCTTCACTGCCCAATCCCAGGAACTGAAGCAGCCCCTCTGGGTTCCACTTTCACCTTTGCACTTCATCTGCTCCCTGAGTCTGCATGAGTTTTCATGAACACACAATTGTCCACTATATTGTGATTGGAGGGGTACTACCCCTCTCTGCTTGGTTTGGTAACCCCTGGCAGTGTGCATAAGGCAGCAACATAGTGGGGCTATCTACTCCCCCTTCAGATTAGGACGTTGTTATAACTTCTCCTTCCTGAGTTGGATTTTATTCTGTTACTTAGGCTTTCTAATTGTAGAAAAAATACCATACTTTCTAACAGAGGCTCCTACTAGAACAGTTTGTTTTTCTCTTCTCTTTTTAATTATCAGTCAAAAAAATTTCTGGAGTTTTTATTAAAATCTACGGGTTATAACTTTCTTTGCAAGCAAGGGAATTCTCAACCCACTGAAGAAAGAGGCAAGTCCTAATTTGCAAAGAAATGGTGGAATAAGTGACTATTCACAGTTTTTTCTTTTCTTCATTTGGTCTATTGATTAAAAAAAACCAAAAAGGTTGCTTGCCAGTGACGTCAGTCCTTTTCATATGAATGAAAGAAGGCCAAAGAGATACTGACTCGAGAGGAAGCATAGAGGTTGTTTGAACAACAAATAGCACCTCATTGTTAATTCTAATGACTCACCTTTGTTGTAGTGCTGATCTACTGCCTGAAGCAGCTTTCCCCGCAAGCCACTCCTCTAGCCTTACAGCAGAGCTGGTCCCTGTGAACCGCGCTGCCACTTTTAGCCAGCTTGCTTAGTCCCTGGCATGGTGGGGGAGTAGCGGTGCAGCCCCGCTGGGCCCCCCAAAGCGCAGGCCCTGGGCGGCTGCCCCTCTCGCCCTACCCTAAGGACTGCCCTGATTACAGTAGCTTGTTACCACTTAACTGTGATTAGTTTCCACTCAACTTTTCTTTGTTAGCTGTATGTTGGTGCTACAGCTTCAATAACAGGTATGATTTCCAATAAATTCACTGGGTAGCTACTTAGTTAAAGTAAATATAAATCCACTACAGACTGCAGCTCAAGGAGACATTTGTGCACCTGTGTTTAGCTAACTAGCTTGCTTGCTTACTGGAGCTATGGTCCTACTGCAGCAGGGCTTCATCATGCATCAGCCAAGCCTGCCCTGAACCCTGGACAGTTAGTCATACAGCGAGTCCAGGCTGAAGTTCAGGCTGCCAAAATGCCACTGCTTTCTACCAGTCCCAGGTCTATTAACTACCTAGGCTATGGCTACCTAAGCTGTAGTCACCCTGTGACTGCAGTGTAGATGCACCAAAGTCACCCTGGTTTCAGTCCCCTTATATGTCAGCACAGTTACAGTATGTCTGTATTAGAATTGGAAATATGCTCAGTATGCCATCATGAGGGTCTCCAGGCCATTCAGGGAACTAAGGGTCTGGGTGCAGCGCTCCTGACTTATCTGAAGGGGAGTTATAGGATCTGTCAGTGGGCCATTAAATCCTGCATCTGAAGCCAGCTGGGCCTTTCCCTAAAGGCATGTAGCTAGTTAGGCTTTCCCCCTCCCCAAGTGTATGGAAATAGTTGGGTCCCCCCCACTGCATGTGGAGCGAGATTGGAAGACACTGGGTACAAGCAACCAACAGGGACCCCACATACCTAGGCCAGTGGTTTTCAACCAATGTGCCATGGCACTTTGATGTGCCATGACAACTGTCCAAGTGTGCCATGAAATTCTGTACAAAGGGAATGGAAATCAATGTAAAACAAATATAGTTTCATTGTAAACAATGTTTTCTCCAACCAAAATTACAACTCCCAAAACTCATGAAAAGCAATCATCAAATTAAAAGCAAGGTTTTTGGTCTTTTGATTCTAAAACGTGACCAATCTAAACACAAGTGGCCAAAGGGTAAATCTGAGATGACGTGTTTTTTTGCTTTTTCTTGGTGGATTTGAAACATGAATGCATTTGATCCTTCCTTAGCTTGTTTTATGCACTGTGTTGCAAACCTGTCTAGTAAGACCATAACCATAGTAAATGTAAATTGTAATAATCCTTGGGGAGGAAGGGGTTAACACTCTGGTCAGTGAGTCCCAGGACAGCCAATAGGAACAAAGCACAGGTTTTTGAATTGGAGCAGCAGCCTTACCTGTTCCTGTTTGGATGTAGCAGAGCTCCTGGGAGGATCAGGAGGCCAGAGGAGCCTGAGGAAGAATCCAGCAACATCCTTACCAAAGATAAGTTACGTTTGTTACTGACCAGGCATGGGCAGAACAGGGAATGTGTACTTAGATGCAGTCAGGATATTTTCTTTGTTTTTGGTTTGTTTTTGGATTTCTCTGTGCTGAGCACATGTACCCTCTCTCACTACCCTGTAACTACCTAAGTTAATTCCCAGAGAAGCAACTCTCTGTGTTTTTATCTGTTCTTTTTAATTTAAAATTTTACCTTTTAGTAAGCTCTGGTTCTCTGTCCTGAAAGGCAAGAGGTTTGTGTGCATGTGCCTCAGACTGCACAGCCAGCTACTAAAGGGGACTCTGTTCCAGTTCCAGCTCATATTGCAGCTGGGGTTCAGTCACTTTCCTGAGGGAAGAATGAAAGTGATTGCAAGAACCTCACAGGAAGGACTTCCCAAGTGCGCCTTCCTGGGTTTTCAAGAGGTTTTTTGCATTTGGGTGGTGACAGTGATACCACTCCAAGGCCAGGAATTGGAGGCCTTGGAGAGTTTTAAGACCAGGCTTTAAGGCCAGTGGCTTTTCAGGCCTGTTGCAGGCCCCTACCTTCTGCACTCAGAGTGCCAGAGTGGGGAAACAGCCTTGACATAAGTCAATGTGACATTTATGAGCAGTCAATTAGCTGAAAATAGTGGGTGTGCCACGGAATTGTCTCATTGAAGTCTGCTGTGATACTGGAAAGGGTTGGAACCACTAACCTAGAGTGCTCTGTGTAACTCTCCATAGTCCTCAGGATTAGCTTTGAGCTGATGCTCCCAGGGGAGTTTTAGACGCTGCGTGAATCTGGTGGGATCCTTGAGGGAGGTTGGGCCCCAGGTCAGGTAGGGCTGCCAACAAGGTATTTCAAAAATAAGGGATGGTTTCCTGGCACCCCTGCCCCACCTGTCCTGTCGACATTGTGATGATCACTGTTGTTACTGATACAAAGCAGGACCCAGCTACATTCGCTACACTAATTCGTGCTGCTTTTTGCACTTGTTGTACAGAGAGTGCAAAATAAAGGGCATCCCTTGTAATGAGGGACTGCTGGCAGCCCTTGACTGTCAGAAGATAAGGGAGCGGATGGGGGTGTAGCTTCTGTTTATGGTGGTGTTCATAGGACATGCATTGTTTTTTGCAGAGCTTTCATCCTAGGTTACTCAAGGGTTTTGTTGTGAGCTTGTGGGTGCTTGAGTCTGAAACTGAAACAGAAGCATGGTTTGATAGAGGTGAACAGTGCTAATCCACTGTCTGAGAAGGGCTAGCACCCAACGCAGGTGAAGGGGAACCGCCCCATCCCACATCGCTCAGGCTGGTTAGTGCATGGACTGGGTGATGTGCCCCTCCCTCCACCAATGTGGGCTAGAGGGCCAGGCTCTTGTGTGTATTTGGTGGGTGGAGTGAAGAGAGAGGGCCACTCAGTGGAATAAGCTAGAAGCAAACCCTAGTTCTGCCGCTTTCTGTGTGCAGTCCCTATGTGTCCAACTGGCCAGATGTATGGTAACATGGACTGCCCCAAGTGGAACCAATACAGCAATGCTGTCTGAGACTGCAGCACACTCAGTCAGAAGGGAACAGCCCCCAGTGTAACCAGTACAGCCATGCCTCCCTGAATCAGCAGAAAGCCTGAGCCAGTCACTCTAAGAAGGGGAACTGCCATGACCATAACCAGCTGAGGCTCTCTGCAGCCTCAACTGTTTCAGTCTTTCTTCACAATAGTGAGGGCAACGAATAGACTGTTTTTTAACTGAACACTGAGATTCTGAGAGAATCCCAGGATTTGGGGTCTAGAGCATAACTGTGGCTTGGGAGCCACATGTGGCTGTTGGATGAAAAAGTGTGGCTCCCGAAAGAACGTCAGCAAATCAATTTAGGAAAGCAGTCCCAGACTAGGAATTTTAAATCTCCCGCCTTGAGCATGCCCAGGGGATCCAGCGTCAGGGCTTGGGCAGCCTGGCACCACCAGTACCTGGATCACCCCAGCGGCACAGCTCGGTGCCACCGGTGCCCGGATCACCCTGGTACCGTTTGCCATCATCTCCAGCACCATTGGCTCGGCACAGCCCAGCCTCGCCAGTGCCGAGTTCACCCCGGCACCGGCCGCAATCACCATCGGCACAGCAGGCTCGCTATAGCCCGGTGCCACAGAAGCGGGAGTCCTCCCGACCAGGCAGTTCCCCTTCCTTGGGTGAGGACTTGCCATGGGGCCACACAGAGTCGCTCCTCATACTGTCCACCTCTGAAGCAGTGGAGGCTTCTTGAGCCCTCCTCTTACTCCCCATACCACCTGCCCGAATCTTAGCTAGAAGGGGCAAACCGGCCTTTACTTCTAAGGCCTGTATTCAACGTGGGCACTGCTCTCCTTCGCCATATAGCCCCCTGTCTTCCACTCCATTTGGGCCCGGTACCGTAGGGCCATCCCCATGGCAACATATCACCTTGCCATCACCGGTACCGCCCCTGGAGTCTTGGTCTCTTTCCCACGCTTCCAGTTCGGAGGAAGGGCCATCAAGGGGCTCTAAGCGACCCCGGCGCCGCACTTCAGCGCCGTCGAAGTTCTGCTTCCGCCCACAGGAATGGTCCCCCCAGGAGACTCCCTCTCCATCATGGCAAGCTCCCGGTACTGCTTTGTCCCTGGTACCAGGGTCCTATACGGGGAATCTGTTGGCACATTTTGATTTGTTGCACCAGGCTACGGCCCATCTAGGAATGGAGATGCAGCCCTCAGGTCCCCCTCCGGATACCCTCTTCGGGCCAGCGTTTGCCTCAGCAGAACCGTTGACAATCCCATTCCACCCGAGTGTCTGGGACCTCACATGTTCCCGGTGGCAGAGTGCAAGCTCTACTGCCCCAATTTTGGACACGGCAGGTATTAAATATCGGGTCCCTGAATCGGACTTTCCCTCCCTCGCCGATCACCTGATTCCCCCGCGGGGCGTGGTGCAGATGGCGTTAGGCCTGGGGGAGCACCCCAGCGACCCCCTTCCATCTTCCAGGGAGGCCAGGGAACTGAACCTCTTGGGCTGTAAGGTCTACTCCTCCTCAGCCTTTCAACTGTGAGTGGCAAACAATCAAGCCATAACCAGCAGATGCTTGCTGGATGTGTGGGAGTCAGTCACGAAATTCCGATGCTTGCTCCCACCCGAGGCCAGAGAGGAATATGATGCCTTTCTGGATGAGGGTAATATAATCTCCCAAGACCTCCTCCTCTCGGCCCACGATACGGGGATACAGCTGCCCGCACTATGGCCTCGGCAGTAACTATCCGCTGGATGGCCTGGCTCAGGGAGGCTAGAGCACCCCCTAACGCACAACAGGCAGTCCTTGACCTGCCTTTTGGAGGTGATGCCCTATTTCCCCCAGAAACCTTATCAGTGGTGGGCACCGCTCGGGACCTCAGAGGAGAGGCCAAATACTTCAGCCTCCTCCCTCCCGGACCTGTCCCTCCCACATAAGCCCCCACTCTCAATTCCCACTCATCTACATCATCGTGGAAACACAGTGAAATTTTTCCTTTCCACTGTCATCACCCCGCTGCAAGGTGCTGAGACCCCTTTCCTATCTCACCTGCAGCAAAGGGGTCCACCCAATTAGGTGCCACGCTAGTTTCGAGTTATCCAGGGTACAATAAGACTTCACTGCATTGTTGCAGTGGACAGTTGACGTCCTCTCCCTTCCTTGGGAAAGGGGAATGGGGCTCGATCAGGACCAGCTTCCCTCCCTTGCACTAATTCTGGCTGTGTCCCCCCCCCCCCCCCAACCCCGGTCTCAGGTGAACATGGGCCACACAAACCAGCCCTCATCCCCTGCACTGCTAGTACATCGGTACCGGGGCCCACCCCTACATATCCTTGGCAGCTGCTATCTCAGGCACTTATGGGGAATCCGCCCCTCACAGCCCCCCCAACTCTTTGTCAGGTACCCTTCAACCAACAACCCCTGCGCTGGTCGCGTCAGAATGGGTCTTGCCAGGGACGAGAAGTATGTCTTGTAGTAGCCTCAGCCACTGCTGCAGAGGCTCCGACACGTCCATACGCGGTGTTCATCTGGGCATAAAACCACTACTGTTTACCTAGATGCCCTGCATCAGGTAGGTCCCATTCTCGATTCCAGGTCAGGGGTGTGTGAGACCTTCGCTAGCATACCATTGACACGCCAGGTAGCAAGCTCTACTGGGGCTCTTGACACCTCGGCTCAACGAGAACCTTCACTACCCTACCTGTCAGGCGGGTCACGTCCGCATCATCATGGCAGACCCTAGCCTCCAAGGAAGGCCAAGGCAGAGCGGTCCAACCCCTGCCACCTTATCCCCCTTTTTCCTCATGGAAGCTGAGGCTCCGTAACAGCCCCTTCCCTAGCAGGCAACCTCAGTCATTAGCAGAACACCTATCCTAGGAGTCCTCGTCCTAGGCCCACCTTACCAGAAGTGGTGGTCAGCCCTCCTTATACCCCCCTCTCCCTTCACTCGGGAAGCAGAGACCTAGTGTACCTGACTGGAACCTTCCAGATCAGGGAACCTATAGGGATGGCACCAACGTCACCTTTCCCTTGGAACAGGAACAGCGGCGGGATACCTTATCTTAGGCCTTCTACGTTAGCGCCCACCATTCAGGCCTTAGTCCCCCGTCATAGCCGCGTAGAAGACCGCACTCCAAGCACAGAAGCTCCTCCCCGAGCTGCTTGCACTCCTCGCCTAGCCTCCCTGCCCTTAGGACATGTATCCTGGCAGGGAACAGTCCCTTGGGCGCGTGTCAACCCGCTATATTTGCTTGGGGCCCTACAGTTCAACCATTGGGTCACCTCCATGCAATGTCCCCTCACCTCCTTGAGGGACCAGATGAGATATATAATATGTAATAAACAGAGGAAAACAGGTTACAGTTCCTGTTTCCGAAACACTCAGAATTCAGAGGCTTGTATCCCCCATGAGGAATATCATCTGGTTCCTCAACTGAAAATAACCCTCCACGTCGGGTTCTCTAAACCCAGGCTACCTCCAGGATTCTGTGGTTGATACTCTGCGGGTAGTTTCACTTCCTAGGTGATCGGAAGATGACTTCTCCGTCCCCTGACAACCATATCTGGGGGGTAGCTCCACATCAATGTGTCTTCCCCCTGGTGCTCACGTTGGCACAATGTAGCTGTGAAACTATCCTTTTGGTGGTGCCCTAGGCACGCAAGACCATATCCCTATACGTCATCTCTATGAGCCCTGTGGCCACCTTGACTGGGTAGTCAAGCGATAGCTGGCATCCTTCCCACCCTCCCTTCCCCCTTTGACTGCATCCTCGTGATGCTGGAATCCCACAGGATTACAGGCCAAGAAGCGACCTCTCTCTCTCTCTTTCGCTCCTTCTCCATGAGTTCTTGTGTTACCCAGACTCTTATAGGTATCAAACCATCAGCACCACCCAAGGCTATTTCACCGCCTTGGGGGTGCTAGTGTCCAGGAGTACCCTTCCAGCGAGAAACCCCGGTTTTGGTACCATACTTGGTTCAAAGTGTACACCTCGCATACTAACTTGAGATCCTGTAGCTGGCATGCCCTGTGCCTCCCACTGCACCACTTTTGGCTTTGGCCTTCAGTGCACTGGCTTGAAGTGTCTTGCCCAGACCCTTCTTGATTGATCTCGGGGTTCCCTTTTCCCCCTATACAAATGCGTAATTTCACTACTACTCTCATTGACCAGACTCCGCTAGGGCTGGTCATGGTCAGTCCAGGGGATAAGGTTCATCCCTCCCGCAGCTACCTGCCTGGCCTGCATGCACCAGGCTACCCCGTGACTCTTTGAATCCCAGCTCAGGCCTTGATGTGCTCAGCCCATGGGATAATATTCATCCTTTCCATTGTTTCTTGTGCAGGCCACAGTCATTATGGCTAACCCTGCTCCTATTGGCCTCCCATGTTCCCTAAAGAGCTCACGCTGCAAGGCCCCATGGCCAGATGCTATCTTCTGGTCTTCATACCTTGTGTGATACCACTTAAGTGGAGCATCCAAACACAACCCTCTATGTTTTCATGTTGCGTTCTTCATCCTCGTTATGGTAACCTTGGTCCGTCCTGCCCTCACTTATATGTCTCGGTGGGTTTGGCCCTGCCCCTGACCTTGGGTTGGCCCTCAGTTGTTTCTGCTGTGCCACGTCAAGAGCCTAGTTCGTCTCTTGACTCTGGTTAGGATCTTTTTTGGTGAGCCTCTTTCTTTCTGGGGCATTTTTGCTGTGTTGAAGGTGGAAGACCCAACTCCACCCGCCATCCATCAGCATGGCTAGTAGTCACCTATTACTGAATGCATCCGAGCAGTGCTTGAAGAAGAATGGTGGGTTACTCACCAGTAACCGTCCTTCTTTGAGATGGGCTGCTCAGATCCGTTCAGGTCCCTCCCCTCCATTTCCACATCTGGAGTTGGCGACTCTGAGGAACTGAGGAGAGGTCGGAAGGCGGCCACATATATAGCCACAGGGTGGCGTGAGGGGCGGTGGCTGCCTGCCCTCTCCTGATAAGCTGGGACAAAAGTTTTCTGACCAATCCGGCGCTCCAGCACAGACATACCTATTACTGAATGGATCCAAGCAGCCCATCTTAAAGAAGGACGATTACTGGTGAGTAACCCACTGTTTCTTGGCAAGAAGTGCACAATGTTGACTAATGTTCAGCTGCCAGTCCACTATAACCTCCAGGTTCCTTTCTGCAAAACTGCTGCCTAGCAGCCTGTCAGCAGTTTGTAGCAGAGCATGGGATTCCTCCTGTCCTAAGTGCATGACTTTGCACTTTCCTTGTTGACCCTGTAGGGGAAAATCTAACTCTGGCCCTCAACTTGAGGCACACCAGAGCCTTCCCAATGAAGCAGACCTGTTCCCAGCTGAGCCTCCAATAGGCAGAGAACGAGGTGTGGTTCAAAGTTTATTATTCAGCTGAATAATAAAAGGAACTGCAGCAGAGGGAAGCAAAGAGAAGCTAGCCTCTCTGAGCAAGCACCCCCAGTCTAGGGGCTACAGGTCATACATACTTTTTAACATGCAAAATACGATATACATAATGCAACAAGCTCATGCATAATACAACAAGTTACATCATGCCTAAAATCCATACATGGTATTACTACTTTTAATATGCAGGTTACATAATTAGATTATACTTAATAGGCAGCATATAGTTAGCCCGCCTCTATTGTTGTTTACAGCTTATTTGGGTAACAGTTACTGTCCTTGACCAATGAGAGTGGCCAGACTCCTGTGACCCCTCAGCTACCTAGCCCCCGTCAATCTGTTTACCAGACTAGGTTGATGGCTTCCCATCAGGGGACAGACAGCAGTGATTGTCTCATAATAAACCTTTGTGGACTACTTCATGTATCTATAGAAGCAGTCTAACCCCCTATCAATCTAAACCCCCTAGCTCCCCTGCCTAACTAAACTTGTCTAAGCAAACACAAGTCTCTGGCACAGAACTTCCTGACCAAACTTACTCCATCTTTAAACCTCCCTTACAACCCTCATCAAATTTCTTTTGGCCCAATCCTCAATTTATCTATGTCATTCTGCATCTCATCCCTACCTTCCAAAGTATCTAACACTCCCCCAACTTAGTGTCATCTGCAAACTTGCTGAGGACTCAATCCCACCCAGTCCTCAGCTCCTTAATGAAGATGATGTTGAACAAAATAAGCTCCAGCGCTGAGCTTTGGGACACTCCACTTCTTACTGGCTGCGCGATAGACATTGAGCCATTGATCACTATACGTCGAACCCCATAATCTAGCCACTTTATAGTCTATTCATCCAACCCAGACTAATAGTACTACAGTGACAGCCAATCCTTCAAAGCATCTGACGAAGTGGGATTTTCTCCCACGAAAGGTCATGAGAAAAATAAATCTGTTAAAGTGCCACACGACTCCTTGGGGTTTTTTTGTTTGTTTGTTTGTTTGTTTGGATATGGGTAGACAAGGATGTCTCCCACTGCCTTTCCTCTGTTTTTTAGTTTCCTGTTCAAGCAAAGGTTGGGTGGAGACATGGGGCGGGGGAGTCACAGGCATGATACTGTGCTCTGATTCTCATCATGAACTGGAGCAAAACATCTGGTAGCAGGACAGGTGATGGGAAAGACCACCCCTTAACAGAAAATGTGTACACCAGGTGTGGCCAAACTGTGGCTCGGGAGCCGCATGCAGCTCTTGAAGGAAAATATGTGGCTCATGGAAGAAAGCCAGAGGAAAGCAGCCCCAGCCTAGGAGTTTTAAATTTCTCACCCTGAGCATGCTCTGAGCAGCCAGGAAAGGGGGCCCTGGGGAGAGGGGGGTCAGCCCGGGGAAGCCAGCGTCAGGGCCTGGGGGTTAGGGAGAGGGCAGGGATGGCAGGGAGAAGCAGTGGCATGGTTGGAAAGGGTGAGGAGAAGCTAAATTATTACTGTATAGGTAGGCCTAGCTTTCATGGTAATCTTAAGTAATTATTAGAATCTGAGATTAGTAGGATCAATATTTGCCCTCTTTTTACGATAAAACTAAAGTGTGCAATGAATTTTAAACGTAGTAATTTTGGAGTAGGTAAAATATAGCTATATGCCTCAGTGTGGCTCTCGAAGGTTTAATAATCAACTTGTGTGGCTCTTGAGTTCCATAAGCTTGGCTGCCCCTGTTATGCCCACTTGTTCTTGTTCAGCTTTATTTATGTGCAGTTGCAAGCTAACTATTGGCTGTGCTGTGCCGGACCCACACTAGTTACTATCTGCTTTGGGACACAGAAACTGAGATATCACAAGGTTACTCAGCACACTGCTAGTCTCTGCTAATTGTAGAAAAGTCAGGCTGCTGAGGCAAGGCCTCACATAGCAGTCAAACAACTGAGGCCCAGCTAAGCCTCCAAGACAAGTGACATTAAAAGTCTGTGTATTTGAGTCTCTGCAGAACTGGGGAGTTGCTGACTTGCACAGTCCCTCTGGGGCACATCCAGTATCTGGATGGGTCTCAATAGTTTGTTTCATAGCTTCAGTTGTAGGTGAGTTGTTCCAGAAGTGGGAAGAAAGAATGAAGAGAAGGTTGGGATGGTACAGCCACCTTTTAAAATCCTTTGCCACGTAAGTTGTCCCAATCACACACAGCAGGGAAAAAAACCTAAGTCCCCTGTCCATGGATGTGTCCCTGGGTGTACTAGTGACATATAAGCTGTTCTGGCTTCACTCCCAGAGCTCACTGTAAAGGTAATAGGCCTTGATGAGGCATCAGTGCTGACACTAATGTGCTAGGAGGGGTGGGATGGGGCGGCACAGGGGATGAAACCCAGTTGCACAGCACCGAGTGTTTGGATACAGACATATATCATGCACCCATCCATACCTTGCTGCACAAAAATGACACCCATCCTTAAATGGTATTCTCGTAGTTGGCAAATTATAACCTGTCCAACCTGACATGGCCTAGCTGGTAAGAATCATTGCAGTTTTGTCACATTGGTGTTACAGGGTGGGGGCACAGGGCATCAAGGCTGTTGGGGATAGCTGGGGTGTGTTGGGTCTGTGGGGGGTATGGAGCTGGTGGGGGGTGAGTGTTGGGAGTGGAGCAGTCTATCAAGGCTGAACGGATTTACACAGCACAACAGCCTTATGCAGGCCCCTGTCCTCAAAGTGGGCTGCACATGAATTGTGGCCTGAAGCACCAGGAGCTGCATACTCACTGCATCACCTCACACGTGAAACACCCCTGCCCATGCCATACCTTGTATTAAGGCCACTGGGATCACACTGAAGGCCCACTCCAAGGCGAGGACAGCTGCTGTTCCAAATCACTTAGAGCAACACCAGCAGCACAAGTGTGGTGCAGGGCTGGCCCTAGGCATGCAGGCAGCACCACAGCTAGCAGGCAGCTACCACACACACAAAGTAGGTATGTGCGCTTGTTTGTGTTTAAAGTCAAACATTGCTTTAGTTTTATCCTGAGTAAGCACTTGAGCCACATTGGCTTCTACACCCAGATGGGTACACAATCTTCAAGGTTTTTAGTTTGGGGGTGGGTGGGCTGGGAATTTAGACCATATTGTAATGCCATTTCCTGCTGAAGGAGGCCCTGTGATTGGGACAAATACAGAAAGCAAAAGTATTTGAAGCAGAAGTCATTTGTGTTTTGCCCTGAAGCTGCCTCACAGCTGTTCTGTGCATTTCTCTTCAATTAAACCCCTGCGTTGCCTCTATTCATCCCAGCAATTTACACAAGGTCACACAGAGAGGTCTGCTGCAAAGCTCTTGAGTCTCAGCCCAGTGCCTTCACCCCAGCCCTAACCCACAATTAAGCAAGAAGCAGCTGGCTTCAAAGGAGAAAATGTGTCTAATATTTAGTTTAAACCAGAGGTTCCCAACCTTTTTAAGGCTGGGGACCCTCTTCTAAGGAAAATAAAACTGCGTGGCAGTGCCTCTGTGGGCAGAATTGGGCCTGCGCAGGGCAGAATCTGTCCCGTGCTGCTCTCCTGCCAGGGAGCTGGGAGCTGCCATGGTCCTCTCCTCCTGCCTGGGGGCCACCGCAGCCATGGCCCCCTCCCCCTGCTAGGGAGTTGGGAGGCTCCAAGGCCATGGCCCCCTGCTCCTGCCCCCCCCAGTGTTCCTTGCCCACCAGCCCATTCTCTGCCCACTCCCCACTGGTTCCCTGTCCCCAAGCCCCCTCCAAGGCCCCTTTCTGCCCCCCTTACCTGGCCACTGGAGATCCAGGCACCTGGCTGTCCGCCAGGCTACTCTCCCTGAGTGTGCTTTGCATGCTCAGGGCAGGAGTTTTAAAAACTCCCTGCCTGGGGAAGCTCCTTGCTGCCTGGAAGCCTGGGCCTCTGTGTCAATCAGAGAACCTGCTGGCATCCGGCCCCAGCACCCAACTTGTGCCCAGCCCCCCCTGGAGCCACTCTGTGGCCCCCTCAGGGGTCCACCAACCCCAGGTTAGGAGCCACTGGCTTAAACAGTTCTAGAAAAACAGGGGAAGTGAGATTGTGACAAACAGCAGACTGGCCTTCGATTTCATTTGGAGACATTTCCAAACTCTTCTGGACCCCAGCACAGAAAGGCAACTCTTCCAGGAATCATGCATGCTGCACACATGAGATTGACCCAAATGAAACATGAATTTTTCCCATGTTAGGTCAGCACACTGAGAAGCAGCGGCAGCAATAAACTGTGAGAACTCTTTCTGAGGAAGCAAAAGGCTGCAGGCATGAGGAGCTCCAGCTAGTTTTTTATTTTTTGAAACAATTGCTTCCTTCTTCAACAATATTGGAAATGGGAACCTGCGCTAGTGCAAGTGTGATTCTGTCAAGATCTCAAATCTGCATTCCCCTTTCTGACTCATTCTGCATCAGTTCCAGTCTGAGAGCAAACATGGAAACCTACATAAGAGCTCCTGTCACAAGAAAGCCTCACAGGATGAAAGGTCTAAAGAGATGCATTCCATGGGAGCAGTGTCCTAATGGCTACAGCTGTCAATGGAGTGCTAATCTGACCAGTAGCGATTTGTTAGCACTGGTGTCAAAACAATCCTGGATCTTCAAGAGCATGAGAAGACTCAAACTTTGGTGACTGATCACAAATTGCTTTCCTGAGCCTTCAAGTGAAAAGCCATCTCCCTGTGCCAGCTCTGAGCAGCACTACAGTGACCTCCACACCAGCTCTGTTCACCTTTCACCAAGCAGAGGTGAGAAGAAGAAGTAGCTGTCTTAGGAATGCAGAGAGCAGGTCAGCTCCAGTGACCCAGCCAACACCATCTTCTGTCACAGACAGCACCAGTTGTTTCAGAGGAAAAAAAACAGAGTCCCCTCAGCCATCTAATGCCCAGGCTTATTGTTCTGGCCACAGACACCATGCAAATTTTTACCCCTTAAAGACAGACTACTACTACCTCTGATTCCTGTTAAAGACATTAGGCTCAATCCTCCTCCTGTGGGAGAAGTAGAGTAGCTCTACTAACATCAATGATTTACACCTTCAGCAAGTTGCTGAGATAGTGGGTGCATGATGCAACCACACCATCTCCTCAAGGGTCTGACCTAGCAGCTGCTGCTGGGCTCCTAATTGCGGTACTGGAAGTGCCAGAGACTCAAGAGTGAACCATTTGTCTCACAGCGTTGTTCCCAGGGGTCATGCTCCCTTTGTCTTACAGTCCAGGAGAGCATGATTGTGGGCCCCATGGGAGACTGGTCTGATTTCTTCCTCCCATCCATGAATCACAGAAGGGGAACATGAGCAGAGCAGGCTATGGAGAGTGTGCAACTTGTCATACAGTGTCAGACTGCAGCTGGCTATACTTCAGTGTTCTGGCGCAGATGGGGACCATACAGGATGTTGTAGAGGAATAGAAAGGCTCCCAGAATTACTTACCTGAGAACAGCCTGAGGTTCTTCGGGTTCCCATCTGTACTCCATTGGTGGTGCATATGTGCTTAGAGTCAGAGGACTTTTGCGAGCAGCATCTGTTGGTCTGCGCATGCTCTCTTGTTCTTTAAACCAGAGGGACGAGGGGCAGGGCAGAGTAACTACTTTTGCAGTTCCATCTATCACAACTCCAGGAAGGATCTGAAGTAGAGGGGAAGGAGGGCAGGTAGTGGATAAGGACCACACATCTCGAAGAGCCTCCAGTTACTAGAAGATAAATAGCTTCATCTTTGAGTGCAGGTCCCTACGTGGATTCCACTGTTGGTGCCTGACAACCAGGACCTAAGTAGGGGGAGGGTGTGAGCATGCAGGTGGCATAGCAGTTTGAAGGATTGCTGTCTCAAAGGAAGCACCAACAGAGGAGTCCTCTACTTGAGCCTAATGTCTTGTGACTTCATGGCTGCACCTGCCCTTAGCTGTCTTGCAAATATCAAGCAAACGTACTTCCTGAAGTGCTGCCACTGAGGTCACTTGTGCTTCAGGAGAATGGGCCCTTACCCCAGGAGGGGGCAGGATATGTGACAGCTGGTGTATAGCTCGAGATCCCTAAAGAGAGCCTCTGGGAAGACAAAACTGGCCCTTGGAGTAGTTCTGTGATGGTGAGAAATATTCTAGGTGATTTTCTGATTGGCTTTATCTTTTGTAGGTAAAAAGCTTGTTGCACATCAAAGGTACGAAGTTTCGTCTCCTCCCTTGGGTGTGTGCAGTTTTAGAGAAGCATCAGGTTAAGTGAGTGACTGGGATAAGAGGAACTCTGAAAGCACCTTGGGGGTGAACTTCAGATGTAGTCATAAAGGCTATATCTACACTAGAGGGCTCAGGTAAGTTGACTTAATAAGAGTGACTTAAAGTTGACTTTATTAAGTCAGTGTAGAGAGCAGGAGCGTCGCTGGGGTAGGCAGGGACCTGGGGCATGGGTGCAGGCCCTGCCCCCAGCTGGCAGGCCCCGCCCCCAGCCAGCAGGCCCCGCCCCCTGGCCAGGGATAGGGCCAGGCAGGGCCGTGCTGCTGCGGACGGCTAGGCTGCAGCCAGGCTGGGCCAGAAGCAGCCGCAGGAGGCCGGGCCCATGCCGCCGCAGCTGCGGCTGCGGGCAACCAGGTCCCTGATCCCTGGTTGGGGGACAGGGCCACCGCAGCTGCGGGTAGCTGGGCCCTGGATCCCTGGTGGGGGATGGGGCCACCGCAGCCGTGGGCGGCCGGCTGAGCCCCGGATCCCCGGCCGGGGATCTGGGGGCCTGGTCACCCACGGCTGCGGCGGCACGGGGCCCAGCCTCCTGCGGCTGCTTCTGGCCCAGCCTCGCTGCGGCCTAGCCGCCCACAGCGGCGTGGCCCCACCTGCCCCTATCCCTGGCTAGGGGGTGGAGCTGGCTGGGCAGCCAGTCGGGGCCCAGATCCCTGGCCGGGGACAGTGGGCGGCCAGGCCCCGGATCCCCGGCCCAATTGGGCTGGAGATCTGGGGCACTGGCACTGGGACGTGGGGCACATGCCCCGGGGTGCCCAGCGCCAGCGACGCCCCTGGTAGAGAGGCCCCATTTGTTTAAGTCAACTTAATACGATTGACGTAAATCGGGGACCCATTTAAAGTCGATTTAGTAAAGTCAACTTTAAATGGGTCACCTGGCTTAAATCAACTTTATAAAGTTGACTTAAATGGCTCTCCTGCCTTAAGTTGACTTTATTAAGTCAACTTTAACGGCCATATTTTGTTAAGTTGACTTAATAAAGTAACTTTAACCCTTAAAGCTGACCGTAAGAGTGAGAGTTAGTAAGTTGCCTTAAGCAAGTGCTTAAGTTGACTTAATGAACTCCAAATGTGTCCAGGGAGTTGCTTTTGTCAACTTAAGTCTCCAGTGCAGACATAGCTACCGAGACTTTTGCCTTATGGAATATAGTGCATGGCGGGCTTCCCCTTCAGGCACCCAGCTCACCTCTCCTCCTGGCTGAGGTGGTGGCCACCACTGAATGCAGCTTTCATTGATAGGAGATTCACAGACTAGGTGGTAAGAGAGTCAAAGGGTGGCTTAGTGAGTGCTGGGAGTATGAGGGTTAAGTCCCAGTGAGGTGTAGGGGCCCTTACTAGCAGAAGGGTTCTGATTAAGCCTTTCTAGAATCTGTTAGTCTATGGGTGAATGAAAACTAAGTAACCGTCTGATGGTGGGTAGTGCACACTGGTTGCTGGCAGGGATTTGTACAGAACTGAGGGAATACCCAGTCCTTTGGAGAGATAGATAGTTCATAATAGAGGGACTATCTGCTCACCCAGGAGATACATGTTCTAGCTGTGCCCAGACAGAAGAACATTTTCACTTGGCTAAATGCATTTCTTAGTGGATGCTTTTCTGCTGTGATTAAGATGGTCAGTGCAGCTTCGGAGAAGAAATGTTCCAGGGTAGATGGCCAGCCATGACCCAAGCCATGAGAGGAAGTGCTTCAGGATTGGGATGCTTGATTCTCCCTCCTCCTGTGTCAAGAGAGGACTGGGTCATATTAGAACGAGATTTGGGAAACCAAATTGTCTGGGCCAGCTACTGGCAAGGAGGATATCAAATATTCTGGGAGTTGAATAGGAGCACCAATGGCGGAAAGACACAGCTTAGATGTCCAGTGGTTAAACTATAATTTAATGGGTCCTGGAAGCCTCCTAAGCTCTTGGCCCCCTTCCCATATTGTCCAGTCCCCCTTCATGCATGTGTGGGCCCCAGCCCAGCTAGGTATTTGCAACCACTTCTCTGTACCATACGCACTGGTTATCACGCCATAAAAATATGGCTATTGCGCCATGAAAATACTGGCCCTGATACTGGCCTCACATGCTGCCCCCTCCAGCTCCCTGACCTCAATCCCAGTCTCACTATCTGCCTCTGATGCCTCCCTGGCCCTGATCCTGGCCTCACACACTGCCCTACCCCCATCCTGGCCTAACACACTGCCAACTCCACTCCTCTGCACCTTGCTGAGCTTGACCCTGGCCTCACATTCTGCCTCTGCCACCCAGCCCTGATCCTGGCTTCACACACTGCCCCCTCGCCCCCATCCCAGCCTCACATGGTGCCCCCTCCCCTCACCGTGATCTCTCTCCCTCTCTCTCTCTCACACACACACACACACACACACACACACACACACACGGTCCTTGGGGCTGGCATGAATGCAGAGGCCTGGACTCAGTGACCTCTCATGGTCCTTTCCAGTTCTATAATTCTATTATATCTTGTCTCAGCCTCCAAAATATAATTTGCTCTCAGTGAGATGCTGTGCACCTTGCTCAGTTAAATAAAACAAACTCAGATTGTTAAAAAAAAAAGATTAGGACAGTAAAAAGACAAAAATCTAAACTACTGAGAAATATTTGTTGTACTTGGTCAGCTCTGAAGTGGGAGCAGTTTTAAAGATCCACTTTATTAAGATACGTTAGGTAGAAATTGGTAGTGGCTTCCTATAAATAGTGGGTGAGTCTGTGGACTGTGCAAATTGGAGAAATAAGCACTGTGAAGAAATAATTCACATTTTAGTCTCTAGCCTAATTGGGAAATGTGCATAAGTCCTCAGATCTGTAATGGAGGAGATAGCCACTATCCAGGGTAGTAATATTGTTATTAGCTTGGAATCAGCAGAACAGGAACAAAGAGAGGGGTGGAAACATTGATGGGGGGGGGATCATTTTGTGAGTCATTCCCCTCCAAAGCACAAGCAAAAAAATAATTTGCTATATATGACATCTGAAATATATAAGCACCCATGTAAATCCAATGACTCTCCAACCCCTGAGCCCTTTCCCTGAACCTCCCGCCCACCTGCTGTCTCCCCAGCCTCGTTCCCTGACCTGCTGACTCCTCGCCTGCCAGCTCCCCAACTTCTTCCCCAACTGTCCACCTGCTGGCCCCTACCATGGTCCCCTTCCACAACCTGCCTGCCTGGAGGCTCCCTGTCCCCCCAGAACCCTTTCCTGATGCCCAACCCATCCTCCTGCCAGCGTCCTGACCCCCTTCCCCAACCTTCCCCCCATCTTCTGGCTCCCAACACTGATCCCCTTCCCTGACCTGCTGACTCCCCAACTACTGGCCCCTTCCCTGCCCTGCCAGCTTCCTGACATGCCAAGTCCCCTTCCTCAGAATCCTCACCAGTCCAGCTCCCTGAGTCCTGAAGTCCTGGGCGCTTTTCCTGCTTGCCTGCCACCTCCCTGACTCTCGGGCCTTTCCCCGCTGCTCCCCAGCACTCCCAGGCCCCTTTCCCACCTGCCCACTGCCCCCCGATCCCCTTTCCTGCCATGTCTGTCTGCTGGTTTCCTGATCCTCTCTGCATTCCTCACCAGTTCCCCAACCCACCCCCTGCACCCACCAGGCACCTTCCACACACCGGCTCCCCACCCTTCCCAGACCCACTTGCGCACCAGTTCCCTGACACTCGGACCTTTCCTTGTCTGCCCACCAGCACCCAAACCCCCTTCCCTGACCCACCCACCTGCCTGCTGGCTTCCTGATTTCCTGGGACCCTTACCCACCCTTCCATCCCCCTAGCTCCCTGATCCCCTGCCCTGACCCCCACCCACCAACTCCCCAACCCCAACCTCCCCTTGCCCCACCTTATCTGGCCAGACCTGCTCCCTAGCTAGGCCCCTCCTGCCCTGAGCATGCATGAGCATGCTCAGGGTGGGATTTGAAAACTCTCTCCAGTCTGGCCACAGCTCCCAGGCCAGGGCAGGGCGGAACATGCATTGCGCCTGCTTTTTTCTATTTTTTGGGGCCCCAAAATGCTTATCCTTCAAATTTGTGTGTTCCAGGGCATTCTGGTTTACTTTAACCCCTGCAGATATCCTAACCAGAGGAGGAGAGCATCTCCCTGGGTCTGTGTGCTTAGAGCTGCCTTGGAACAGCAGATGTTGCATTTCCTGCTCATTTGAGATTTGAATAGATCCCAAGAATCTTAGACAGTCCTAATGGGATGAATGGATTGGCTTGTTTGATTTAGGCAGATTTCATATTTGTCTGCTTCAAAGCAAGGGAAGAGGGAGACCTGCTCTTATACTTGTTCCCTGCTTTCCTAACAAGCTCCTGACTGAAGGTCTATGGATATGGATTCCCTGGCACCAGAGTCAAATCTTCTGGCAGCAGGATCACTGTGTTTATTCATGTTGCTGGGGGAGAGAGGGGTGCGGGTCCCTCAACCAGGGTCCAACTGTGGCCTCATGGCCCTTCCGTGAAGTGCTTTCTAAGCTGGAGATCCCCTGCCTCACAACTATGGCTAGAGATATCACACTAGGCCTCCCTGCCACAGTACAGGCCATGTTGGTGGTTGTCACTGAGAATGAATGAGGGCAGGAAACAGTGTATGAAGACTAGTGCTCTGGGCATAGTCCAGTAACCATGAAAGGATATAATGGGGGGAGGGGTTCACCCAGGACTGGCACTAGCGTTTCTGGTACCCCCCTGCAAGCACAGCAGATGCCGGCACAGACGAATGATGTCAGCGCGCTCTGCAACGGTGCGCTCCCCATTTTGGTGCCCCTCAACCATTGGCACCCCCTGCAATGCTTACCAGGCTTACCGCCTTGCGCCGGCCTTGGGTTCACCCAGGTGGGGAATACATCTAACTAGAAAAAAACTGATAAACTACAAACATACTACAATGGTTAAGATCTATGTATAAATTGCATGAAAGGCAAACTTTGAAATATTGACAGTTTGAGGAAGCAAAGGACAGAGGCCACTACTTGCAATAATTCTACTCTGGGCACGTGAACTAACCGCTTAGTTCGAACTTACTATGAACTAGCACGGCTACATTGTGCTAGTTCATACTAAGTTTATCTTAGTTCAAACTAAGAATTTTTTTAGTTTGAACTAGGCAAAACCTAGTGTAGACAGGGATCAAATTAGTCTGCATTAAGCCTCCTTACTCTGGACTAATTTGCTAGTGTAGACATAGCCATAGAGACCAGCATTCTCTTCTTGGTGCAATCTGGTATTTTAACTGACCTGTGAAACCCCACCCACTTGTAATCCTGGCTATGGGAGAACATACCTCTCCCCTGAAGCAGGTGAGAAACTTGAACTACCAGGCCCCAGCACCCCGAGTTCCTCATTGAAGGGCCCATTGCATGGGAGTGCATTTAGGATATTTCAGGATTCAAGGCCTATAGCTCACTCAGGCCGTCACTGTAGGCAGAGGGAGAAGATTGAACCTGTGCATAAGAGAACCACAGATAACACTGAAGTATATACACAGGCCCTGCAAGAAGCGGCCTGTATGCTGACAGAGTAACTATGGAAAAGTGTGGGGGAAAAATCTAACTCTGGCCCTCAAGTTCAGAAAGAGGCACACCAGAGCCTCCCCAGTGAAGCAGACCCGTTCCCAGCTGAGACTCAAATTAGCAGAGAACGAGGTGTGGTTCAGGATTTATTATTCAGCTGAATAACAAAAGGAACTGCATCAGAGGGCAGCAAAGAAGTGCTAGCCCCTCTGAGCAGGCCCCCCCAACAACTCGAGTGCAAGAGAGAGCCCTGAGGGGCAGCATCACAACACTTTTATCCAGTACAGTATGATAATGCTATGATAATGCTTACATGATTGACAATGTTTTAGAGACCCTTATATGGTTACATCAACATTATTAAATACATATTAATGATTAAAGAATGCATATAATTATCCCCGCCTGTTTACTGTTGACATCATTTGCATTATCCTGGGCAGCCGCAGTACCTGCAAACTCATTAATTTCTGCCTAGAGATGCTGACCTTACATTCTTGTGAGGCTGTGGTGCCAAGAAGGGTGAGCAGGAGATAGGAGGTAATACTCCCTTTTCAGTTAGAACAAAGACGGGACAGTCTAGCTTACATTCCTTGTCCAGATGGTCAGGAGAAAAAGCATGAGAAAGGGGAGATAACACACTTTAACTATCAACTCTAGGCCGCTTGTTAAAGAAACTTAGATACATGACTTGCCAGAGAAACGACCCCACTACCATAGCAACCCACGGCTCCAACGAGGCCTACACTTCAGCACCTTTCTCACTGTCCTACAGAAGAGATTACATATAATTTTTCTTACAAAAGACACACAAAATGCATTTATTCAAGTAATATCACTAGCTGTAAAGACTAAAAATATTTTATTTGACAAACATGAATATCAACATAGGAACCCCAGCTTTTACATGTGGAAATAATATGAGTAACAGACATGCAAAACAAAACAATCTCTGCTGAAACTCTCTAGGTGATCCAGCAAAGCATGTGATAAAAGGCCACACACCAGAATGCTTAGTATCCTAAAAAAACCAACTGTAATGAAGATACTGGGTATCTGTACTTGTTTTACATCCGGTTTTGTGTTCTAGAGTTCGCCTATTTTACACATAATTTTAGTTATTTCCATTAACATCTGAATAGGAAACATCGCAAACTCAGATTCACAGTCATAATTCACTTCTGAATAACAGGTTTGTTTACAGTTAAGACCCCTGAAAATCCCAGTGAGAATATTGACTGGATTTTATGGACTGGTCAAGTTGGAAAGAAATTTCAGTTTGACAGATATACTTTGCACAAGCACCAGTGTTAAATATATTAGAAAGAAAGGGGAGAAGAGTTTGTCTTTTAAAAAGTTTTCTTAAATAGTTCATGGTTTTAAATATTAGTAAAAGAAAAGTAAAACATCAGCCCACAGGAACTCTTGTGTCTGATGTCATAAATGCTGTTCTGTTCGTTCAAGGTCTCATTCCTGATTTCCTTTTAAGGCACATTTCTGGAAATCTTTAAGGCTAACAGTTAAAAAGTTACCACTGAAATGATTTCATTGTTTATAAGATCAACCATGAAAGCTTTCTATAGAAACTTTCCTGGTCTTCATGTATCTGTAAGGCAAAACTATTTAGTGCAATATATGGAGTCTTTGCATAGGTTGGGCAGCTAGGGGATTAAACAAATAGGTTTAGATGTTTCAGCTGACAGGATGAAGGGGGCAGAGAATTTTGTGATTTTTCCAATAAGTCTAGGTAGAGTTTGGTTCCTACATTCCCCTGGCATCCAGCAGGTGCTGGGAGCTGCACCTCCTAGACACCTCTGAAAATTTCAGGTCACAGTTGGCTGCTATTCAGTGCTGCTGCATGGGCATGGGTTTTGCAGAGAGAAAATTAAACCAGCTTTTGAAAAGGATCAAAGTTGTGTGCTACTGCATCTTTGCTGGAATTAGGGGCTGATCTGCCAGCTCATTAATAACTTTGTAATGCAGTTCCTAGCAGGAATACAATTACTCAAGGAAGCAGGTGTTTGTGGGCTCACATTTAGGTGCTGATTCTCTGGTGGGCTCTACACAGGCAGATCAGAGTCCTCATTTCAAACAATGATATCAAGAAGCTGTTCTCTCTCCTGCTGACCAGAGGCCAGGGTTGCACTTGTTTAAGTAAAGGTGCCATTATATACAGATTTGGTGCACCTGTGTGTGTGGACACTCTCACATGGGTTTTGCGTGTGTTGGTAGACATACAGGTGTAAGCTAAACCAACAGAGCCAAGTCCAAACAGATTGTCCACGCTGGTTTCACTTTCACTTTTGTGAGCAGACAAGCTCTTACAAATCAGACAGAAGGGCAAGCAACTTCCCAGACACCCCATTTGGTAGTAGAGCTTCTGTTCATATTTTCAGCCATAGGCAATCACCAAAAAGCATATTTAAATAAAGTAGCTACTTTGTATGATAGAATTCCCCATCCCATAATCTTTAGATCAGATAAAGCACAATCTCCATTTCCACTCTCCACTGGTTAACCACAGGAGTAAACCCCCAAGCTTGATCAATAGCTCCTGCTAAGCCTCCCACTGACTCCTAAGGGCTTTGGATCAGACGCAACGTGTACAAGTCATTTTGGTCCACTGTGGCTGAAAGCTGGCAAAAAATTCACAAAACACTGCTGAGATGCTAGTGCATTTAGGCAAAATGCTGAAAAATACAACTGCTCGCAATGCCATAATGCTGGAGGGATTTTGATAATGTCATAAAATCAAAAGGCAAGGTTTATATGCTGGTACTGCTACTTTTCTGCCTTTTAAAAAAGCTGTGGAAAAGAAATGTGTACTCCTCAGTGGCTGCAGAAGTTGCAAGAGTTACTGACCTGGAACAATTTCCCATATCTTAGCTGTCATGCATTTAGTCTGGGCTTCAAACAGTAAAATAAGCCTGATCTTTGCTGTTGTGTTAGCAAACAAGATATATTAAAGAGTTCAAAATATTTCACAAATTTGTAGAGCAAACAAACATGGGTCATACATAACAAGGCACATGAGAACCTGGTATTTTGGGAACAGACATTTTTAAATCTACTTCAGGGATAAGCAACCTTTGCTGACCCCCATGTCAGCCCCTGCTCTCCAACCCTCAGCTGGAGCTGGTGGTCACCTCCACTGGAAAAAAAGCAGTGGAGACCTGAAAATTCAGTGGCTTGTCTTGTCTGTAGTTGGAGGCGGAGGGGGCACGCTTCCCAGGCATACCACTGAAAGGAACTGCTCATGGAAAGAAGCCTGGTGGTATCTCTGGGGACAGAGGTCTCCAGGGATGCTGGAGAAAGATGCCCCTCAGAGTGGCTCCTCTTAGGAGTCTCCACGCAGACCATGGAAAGAAGTTACCTGGAATGGCTTCCTTTGACAGCAGCACAGCGTGGAAAGGAGACACTTCAGGCAGCTTCTCTTTGTGGAATACCTGGTTCATGGGCATGGCAGGGACCCCCTGCACCCCAGCTGTTCCCAAAAGAAGCTACCTGGAGTGGTTTTGATGGCAGGAGCGACAATTTCTGTGGTGCCCAGAGGGTGCAGTGTACTGTTCTAAATGGCCTTGAGGGCCACAGTCAGTACCTGTGCCAGGGTTTGCTTACGCTGGTCTACTTTTAACATTTATTCTACATACTACTTTAACCAGAGAATTAACATAAAATACCTGTTTTAAAAACCAAACTTACCTCACAATATCATCATAAAATATCATTAAACAAGAGGAACAGTAAATTCAAGTTTTATGTATAACATTCAAAAATGCATTTTGTTTTTGTGAAATTCATATAGCATTAAATTGGTGCAATAAGGTAAACTAATTTTAGACAATTTTAATTTAAAAAATCCCCTAAATTTTCAGCCCATAATTACAACCAATTTACCTTTCTTAAAGAACAGAATGCATCTTACTGTTCTGTAGCAAGGTACCTCTTTCCATTCAGCTTAGCTGGAGACAGTACTTCTTGCACTGATCACAAGATTTATACTGTCCTGCGCAGCTTCCACCAAGACTAAATGTCCTATATAGATCACTGGATGACTGGGGCTCAAATTAGAAAGCCCCCTCTGAAACAATCAATTCTATAGCTGTTACATTTTGTAAGATCAACATTTCCAAAACTTGGCTGACATAAAATTAGAGGAGAAAAAAGTTTGTTTTACATGATGTTAGACAAAAATAAGTGATACTGTTTCCATTAAAAAAAAACGAATACAAAGTGTAAACTTGTACAATTTTAGCAGCATTTTCCAGTCTTCATAAAGTACAACAGCAAAGAATTTAAAGCAGTGTTCTCTTCTATCTAATTTAACATATGAAAGAAAAATATGGGTAGCAATTGCTGATTCATCATTGCTTTGTGATCGGTAACATCTGAATAAACCATTATGTGGAACAATTGCAGCAAATACATAATATTCAATATTTTCTGGCTGTGTAAATATTTTTACAACTCTTATTTACAATTTCTAAACTTACAAAAATACTGTAGAGCTAGAAGGTTGTGTAAAGTCAAGTTTGGGATTAAAAAAGTCTGAGCTGTCCAGCAGACCTGGAAAAACTTTGCATAGCCGGATGAATCTTTCTTCTTCATTCTGATGGCAGTAAAAACAGTAGATATAAATATTCTCTGGGGATCAGATATCCCTGGTAACTGAAGTCTTTTCTTCTGCCTCTCCAACACTATTTTATGGTGAGCCAACATCCACTGTGATTTTTGTATACAGTGGGTATTTATCAGTTTTCACTACTTTATATGACAGTGTATTTAAGCCATCAGAATTCATTGTATCTCTTGTCCGAGAAATTCTGTCAAACCTGTGAAAAGATGCAATACTGTTAATATTAATATTGCAATGAACTGAAACTCCACGTAGAACACCACGCCCTTCCCCATGTTACGGTTTTATAGCTCAGTGGCCACAAGAAAGGATTAGAACAAAATGTTCAAAGTTATTCCTGCATTTGGGTATCCTGGCATGTTCTAGCAGGTTAGGGTGCATCAACCCTGTCGACACTTAGCTGTCTGAGAAAGTAACTTGTGCTTAGCCACTTGAGTGATCAGACTTCCACATTGCAAGGGGAAGGTGGGATCATTTAGAACTACTGTCCCTGAGAGCATCTCTAATTTGTCAAGAAGGTGAAACAAGATGGACACACCTTTGTGGGTTGGGTTCATTTTTGTGGTCTCTTGAATGGCGAATCATTCGGCACTTCCCTATTTCAGCATCTGGGCGAGAAATTCTCATACCTTTAAAAACTAGCCTGTGAAAGTGAACATAGAGGCTATTATTATTCCTAGTAAGTGCTTGATCATGCAGTTAAAACCATTTCTACTTTAGATTTTGCAGAGCTGATAACAGAGTTGGCTAAAATTTCTCAGTTGCCAAACTGTGGGGTCAGGTGGCTTGCTAAAAATGCAGATTCAGGTCAACCAAAACATTTCCCAAATTTGTGCCAATTCTGGCAAATTGTTGCCATCAGAAAAAAAGAAAAACAGTTCCAGGAATATAAACATGAATGGGATAAATAATCACTGGATGAGAGAGAGAGATCCTAATGCCTGGTGTGCAGGGCACTCACTTGGCAGGGTCCAGGAGCTTGGCCTCCAGTTCAAGCCCAGACATCTACACAGCAACAACCCTGCAGCCTGAGCCACACAAGCCTGACTTCACTGGCATGGACCAGCTGCAGCTATGTAGTTGCTGTATAGACAGACCATTGGAATACCTTTCCCAGACCTGAAAAGAGCTCTGTGTAAGCTCAAAAGCTTCTCTCTCTCACCAACAGAGCCAATCCAATACAAGACATTACTTCACCCCTCAAATTCACTGAGTTTTTCTGATATATGGAAAATTCAAAAAAAGTTGTGTCAGCCCAAAACCAAACCAAACAGCTACTTTTTTTTTTTTTTTGGAACCATTTCTTCCTAATTCAGCTGGCTCTCCATCACCTTTGCACAGCAGCCCACAGCTGTCCACCCCACAGGTATTATTCTGTGTACAGACTCCATTTTAACTACAGGATATTCCCCATTTTTCCAAAACCCTGTTGCTATCTCTACTGCAGCATCCTCTGAATCCTTTCTTGCCTTCTCTGTATGTATGTGCATACATGTAGAGGTTCAGAGACTAGAGCAAGACCCTGGGCTGTGGGGCAGGATACCCTGCTCCTGAATGCCTCCTGTGGCTAAGCTGTCATGAGAGGGAGTGAGTGGAGCCATGATGCTGCAGAGGACTCCCAGCTTGTCCTGCCCTTTTAATTATCCAAGCTCCCATTTATTTAGATAATATTGGAATTCCCCATGCTATCTGAAGAATAGGGAGTGCATTGCGCTTGTTTGAAACTACCATAACTATTGCTCCAAGCTTTAGCATACCACAAAATCTGAGCACAGGACTAAAGCCAGGATGCTTCTACTATCCTTGGGGTTGGAAGAAAGGTTTATGGTTAGATACTACACACAATAAGTAGATACAATTTTACACCTGCTGGTGGAAGATATTCTGTGCTCCTACTGAAATGGTTGGGAAGTGGTTTCAAGCTGTAAATTGCTATGACAATGCCAAGGCTTAACAGTGTGGTGTAAAGGCAGCTCATCTTAGCTGAGATATAGAATCTGATGAAGACAGCTCATTCACAGTAGAGCAGCACCCTTTAGCTGGTACCTTTTTGTGCCCTCTTTGCTGTTACTGCAAAAGCTGCAGAAAATTTTAGCTCTTTAGGTAGTTAAAGAGCTAAAGACTGTGGAACAGTCTTGCAAGTGAATTTGTGGCATCCCCAACACTGGATGATTTTAAGAACAGGTTGGACAAAGACCAATCAAAGATATATGTTTACTGGGTCCTGGCTCAGCATAGGGGACTGGTTTTGGTGAGTTGCCAAATGTTCATGAGACTACCATTTCAGAGTTTTCACCACTGCCTCCTTCTTCCTTGTACAATGCTATCTAGCTCTTCTGTAATGGTTTCCAGCTGCAGATGTTAGGGCATTTTACAAAGGGAATATAATTTTCCATTAATCAGGTGACATTGTGAAAAGTTGTTTGCTTTTTTTAAAACAGGTAAACCATAAAATTTACAGATGTCTCTGGAGACAACCAACATTTTTGTGAAGCTGTTTCATAAACTCAGGGGATGTGCAAAAGCCTATTACAAGGCTGAGGGGTGAAGAAGCATTTCAGCCTAAACAGGTTAGTAAAATTGAAAAATCAAAGCACTGCTGAACTCCAGAAGCCTATTCTGAGGGAGGTGGTGGAGTCTCCATCTTTGGAGGTGTTTAAGGCCCAGCTGGACAAAACCATGACTGGGATGGTTTAAGTGGGAATGGTCCTGCCTCTGGCAGGGGGTTGGACTAGATGACCTATGAGGTCCCTTCCAACCCTATGATTCTATGATTGGTCTGCTCTACATGTAGAAAAAACTAAAAGCACAAGCTAAACTGTGCAAATCCCTCCCTGGGCTGTTTTTCACAGTACTTTATGCTTATTCATGGAATATTTCAGGTACTACTGGTGTACACTTTGCATTTGCAGTTATGTAAAGATCTTTGGTTGTGGGCACCTTTCCCCATGTACTGGAACCACAAGATTCTAGATTGTGCCGGGTTTCAGATCAAGTGCATTCCTGTCGTGCAGGTGAGGTTTCTGATTTCTCCCACATGCTGAAGATTTGCTACAATGTACTGAACACTAGATCTGTGCCTGCTAGTGCCCCAAGCTCCTTCCCACTCCCTGAAACTCTAGAGTGTTTCATGACCGAGTGATTTTGGGGCAGCATCCAGATCCCTCTGCAAGTTTGCAGGAAAGCCTGGCCTTCCCAACCTCATTGTCCTCTGCGCTGGGCAGGAATCACCTCATAGTAAGTGAGGAGAAAACAGATTCTGGGAGACAGAAGGAATCTTGCTGCTGCTGCAAGCATGTCTCCAGTCTCAGCCTTGGCCTGCAGAGAACCCTGACATCTGTTGGGCCTCATACAGAGATCAGCACCACCAGCAAGCTGATCAGACAGCTCACGCAACACATGCTCTGCCTTGGGCACTGGCTGCTCCTCCCTCCCCAGCTCACTTAGACTGGGAGCCAGCTGCAGGTTAGAGCTCTGCATCTGTGTCAGCTGGTACATGACAGCTCTCCTGGGTGGGGCACACAAATGAACACAGGCATGGTCAGTGAGCCTATCTGTGTGCGTGCATGAAGGGCAGCTCCAGCTCCATGAACCACTACCTGCATCAGAGGCAAGAATTCATTACCACCTCCCAACTATACTTGTGCTACAGGGTCAGAGATGATGACAAGCCCCAAATGGTTGTGGTAGCCAGCAAAGCCAGCTCTGGGCTGCAGAGAGTCTGGTGTAGTGCCACACCCCACCCCAACCCTACCTCAGCAGGAGCAGGAATAGGCGGATACTCCTGTGATGCTGTCTGGATTACTAATGACCACTTGTAATAATATTACTAATGCCAGTGTTGCAGAATTGCAGTCAGTGTTGTATACGCCATGCAGGGGACTGATGGAAAGTCATTATTCGCTAAGACTGTGAAGCACGTTTATATGTGTGTATCAGTTTTGTGTTCTAAGTTCTAAATATGTCTGGTATACCTGTATTTCAACTTGTGCTGTGTTTCTGGGCAACACCCCCTGTCTGGTTGGTAAGAGAACTAAGCCTGCTTCATGACCCATTAAAGGAATTCACTGTACATTTGAAGGATTCATGAATCTGGGGGCTGCATTTTATAGATCCCCAGGACATCTACAGGGATGGCTATGGACAAGAGACTGAGTGTTTTCCATGCCATGTGCTGTGCGGCTGTGTGTGTCAGACAAAGGAAGTACAACCCTCATGGCAGATCTCCATCCTGTCTTCAGTTCATTTCTGCTTCCTTCCTACCTCTGGATCAACTATTCAACATCTGAAGCTGTGAAACAAAGGACTGAGACCCATCCAGGTACTGGATGTATTCCAGAGGGACCACACAAGCCTGCAGATGCAGCAATTCTGCTTAGACTCTGATATACAGGAACTCTGAAGTCATCAGAATGCATCTGATTGCTTTGATTACTTAACACCTCTCTTCTTGTTTGTTTTGTTTCTTGTTATAATAAACATTTAGTTTTATTTACTAAAGGACTGGGTGGCAGTATTGTATTTTGAGTAAGATCCAAACTTATATTGCTCTGGCAAGGTGGCTGACCCTCTGGGGATCAGAACATTTTGGTAAATGGAACAGAATTTAAATAACTTCTCTCTTTACTGGACCTACCTGCTAATCGGGGGTGGGGGGGTGTCAGAGACTGAAATGCAATAAAAGGGACTGTTTAACTTCTTGTTTTAGCTTCCCGGTATCCAGTGTGGGGAATCAAGAGCACTGTTGTGACTGGTCAAGGGAATCTAACTGCAGTGTTACCCACCAGTCTGGAAGAGTTCACTCTTGTTTTGCAGCCTACCCTGACACTGACATTTTCAGGTGGGCCATCCTGTGCACAGATGGGTCCCAGCTCTCAGCTAGTGCCTCCCCAGGAAGGAGCCCAGGTTCCCAAAGAGCTGTTCTACTGGAAGTGTAACTTACAGCACACATACTCCTCCCGGAATCCCTGGCCTTTTAGTGCATACATGTGAAATTGGACTGGCCAGAGACACTCAATGCACATCAAGAGGGGGCTCAGCATGTTGCTGTATCACAGACAGAGAAGAAGGGGTTCCAGATACACCACAGACTACAGCCAATTGCTTTAAGAGTTCCTCACAGGGGCCAAGAGCAGCCATTAGTCATACCCCAACTGGGAGTACACTGCTAAGGGCCTAGGCTACAAGAGGCTTCTAGCTGCACAGCAACTGTACTGGAAAGTAGTGGCCTGGCATATCCAAATTTGGGGGCTTTACCTGTTATAAATGTCGTCATCTTCACCCCCCCATCCCCAGTAATTATTAGGAAACCCGTTGATTTTTATGAACTGCTCCTTGCTTAGAGCAGACACGCCTCCAAAGTACTGATTGTATGGTAACCTGCAAGGGAAAAAGAGCTTTGTTACTGCAAAGTCAGGACTGGATGGTGCCACCAGACACAGCCCTGAGGAAAGGGGGCTCACACAATGCACCCCTCAACCTTCTCCCTGGCCATTGTGACCCAAGAGACAATTCCTTCCCAGCTTCTGCCTGCTCTCCTGGGGCTGAGGTTAGAGACAAGCCATAGTCACTATCCCACCCCCAGCCCTCAATCTACCACCCTGCCAGTGAGTTACAGGCATGAGAAGCCCAGGTCCCACCCATTCCCCTGCTCCAGGGGACAGTCAATGGCTGAGCAGCCTGGCTCACTCCCATGCATATGGAGACAGAATGCAAAAGCCCTCATCGGATGCATGGGCACCACAGTTTACCAATATTCTTTCGGGCTCAGGGACTGACTCCAGACAGTCCTGTTACAAATGGGTTTAGAACAGGTTTTCAAGTGTGCTGCTTAAAAACCAGCCTTGGCCAGTTTCCTGCCAGGTTTGCTAAAAGGCACATGCTCCCCACAGGGTGAATTAGGAGGAGATGACTGGGGTCAGTGTGGCTGGGGAGGGACATATCACCAGCATGACTAGCAGGGCAGGGGAAGGACAGAGTCTGTCACTGTAATGACTAACAGGGCAGGAGAGGGGTACAGCATGGACACATTTAGCATTTCTCTTTTGGTGCTGCCTTCCCCAGTCACTCCCCCACCATAACCATGACACTCAGCCCACATGCTGGTGGCTGAACACTTTCATGCAGCAATTTCCAGGTGTGTTTAAAGATCTTGGATGTTTCCCCTCTCATATAGATCATAAGGAATAAGCAGATGAGACACACTTTTTTGTGTCCAGCAGCAGGCATGGTGGCCACTGGTCCACAAGGGACTCTTTTCTCACAGCATGGAGCCCTACAAGGACTTCCCAGTGTCTCAGGGGTAGCCATACTGGAAAACCTCCTTTCTCAGAAATTTTGACAAACTCTACTAAACACATAAGCCAAATTCATCTGAAACTTAGGTTAAAGCAACCCCCTTGCCATAAAGGGCGTTTACCCATAGCTTTAGATTTTAATACTCCTGCACGAGTATAAAAATTTTTGAAAAAGATCAGCTTCTATTTTTTCCTATTCCTGCAAATGCGATAAATGAATTTTTAAAAAAAGTTACCTAATCTCTCCTGCAGACAAGCCCTTTGTTCCCCACTACACTGCAACAAACTGCAGTCAGGAGTAATTTTTCCCACCCGTGGAGATGCTGTTACTGTCATAGGCATGGAAGGCTACAACACAGAGGAGTAACAAAGAGTCCATGGAAAAGAGCTCTCACCGAAATCCAAATTTATCCATGGACACAGAGAGGTGCCGTGGCTGGCTGTAACACTTGTAGATGTTTCTGTCGTCCATTGGAATTAGGTCTACATCACTAAATACAAAGCAATCATAGTCATAGTCTTTCAGAGATTCTTCAAAGCCTATGTTCAGAAGTTTAGCACGATTAAATGTTTCATCTCCATCCTAATTTAAAACAAACAAACAAACAAACAAAAATTAAGCATCTTAAATAAAATAGCATACATTTGTCTATTTCTTACCTATTACCAAGTGTCACATTAGACCTGCACAATCACCAGTGCAAGTAACAACAAGAAAAGTCCCACTGAGCCCCCATAGCATGACTATGGCTAGCACTACAACCTAACTAAGAGCTGGACACTGATGCCCAAAGACTCATTTGCCCAAATGCTGTACTTTCTGGGCAAATTAATCTATGCACAGATGTGTGGGGAAGCTGAAATGGTAGATGAAGGAACAACCTGAATTATGCAACACTCCATTTGTCCTGCCAATTATTGCCATGCAAGATCCCAGATCATCCCCACTTTATTCTCTCTCACACGAGTGAATGCCATCGAATTTGTATAGGCATCAGCAGGAAGGTGAGCCATAAAAATGTCCCCAGCTCTGCACCAGACACTGCCTTCATGTACAGAATCTGTACACAGTACAGGTATCTTATGGTATTTCAAGTCAAACAAGTGACCCTTCCTTTCTCATGTTCAGATCATGCTAACAATTCTCTTCGAGTGGGGAGTTTGGGTAGATTCTCAGATGAGTTCTTTTTTTTGCTGTCGGCGGGAAGAGGCATCCTGGGAAAAAGTCCAGCACTCTAGGAAATCCATGAAAGAACAATCAGTTCTCTTCACGGAGGCAGCTGGTAGGACCAGGAGAGTGTGAAATGTTTCCCGAGGCCCCAGAGATGCCTCTGTAATCTGGTGAAGATTGAGTGGCGAAAGGGGATGACAGAAGGATAACTTTATGGTGAAGACACTGAGGGCCTGACTTCTCTCCTGGTTCTGCCCCAAGGGACACTTTTAGCTGCTGGGGAAGTAGTTTTGCCAAGATAGCCCCCTCTGCACTTGGTGCTTGGCCAGGACAGCATGCCATGTCTCTGTGCTGCCAAAATGTTCCTCATGTAGACACGGCCTAACACTATGACCATAAGCACCAGGGAAAAGTCTGTACACAAGAAACTACTTCAGCTGGCATCTAAACATGGATGCCATCTGGCCTGATCAGCCACCATCCATCTAACAGTCTGGGGACACAAATGTGACTCATCTCCCAAGTCACTTAGGTGCTTTGGAAACGATTATGCGTTATTCTTACACACCACCTATGTAAGGCTAAGGTTTGTTGTTCCTTGTAAATGGCCTAATCTACACAACTGGCTTAGAGTCTAAAACTTATAAGGGAACAGGCAGAACAAGCAATAGATGGCACAAGGGACTCATCCTTGAAGAGGACGGAAGGAGCCTTGGACCCCTTTGAATACTATTGCTCAAGGAGGTCCAGAAGGTGGCCACATCCCAGCTTCTTCTCCCTGGGCTCTAGAGCATTCCCCCATGGTAAGTGCTGGCCTGATTTTAATGGGAGCAGTTACCATCAACTTCAATGAAGAACCAAGTCAAGTGAAGTCAACGGAAGGATTCCTTAAACTGAAATACAAGCTGCTGTCTAACAGGGTTTTGTTGACTGAACTAAATTCATTTCTAAACCAGGCTCATTAAATTGGAGCCATTGTCTCATGATGACAAGGCCTAGCAGGGAGATTCCAACCAGGCAAAAAGTGGATACTACAGATCCTTGAACAAGTGAACGGCGTGAGGATGATGGGATTGGGGGGAGGTAAGTGCAGTCGTTGGTGTATTAAGAAGCAGAGATACTTCTGTAATCTAAGGAAGGGATTAAAACCAAACTTCTACAGCCAGGAGATGGCATCCAAATGAATGGAAGGGCTGTGTGCTAGCCATGGACACAGACATCTCCTGTCCAGCAAGGAGAGAGTGAGACACCAACTCAGGGGGCTGTGTGTCTGCAATAAGGCTTCCGCTCCAGTGCTGTGGAAGGAGTTTTTTTAGAATCCCCACAGGATACAATGCCTACCAACAACTCCATCCACCCACATACCTAGCCCCAAAGAAGATTTTTCAGAAGAGAAGCAGAGTTAAGGTAGAAACTGCTAAGAGAATGTCTGTAGCCAGGGACACATTGTTGCTTAGCATTGCTCAAGTTGTTTCAGATGGTTATCTCCATAGATGGAGAGCTCTGTTTTTTTTCCCCACTTTCTTCACTGTGCCAGTAATGAAGAAGGTGAAGAATGCATCTCACTCTGTTTTACAATTCCTATACCTTTATTTTTGGGAGCAACTTAAACCATCGACCTCCAACTTCCAGTGCTTCCCCACATTGCAGTACAGTTCACAAAGCCTTTTCCATTAGATTTAGGACCCTCCTCAACTCAGGGTGTTCTTAAGTCACTCTCCAGAGTAAGGGCTTAGGAAACAAGATGTTCTTCTTCGAGCACTGCTCACATCCATTCAGATGTAGGTGTCTACGTGCTGCAGCACATGGATGTGTTGAAAGCCTTTTGCCCTAGCCTGTCTCTGGGGGGTCGGTGGCCAACGCCCCTCAGGCCTGCACACCTGCGTGGTATATAGGTGGCCCTGCCCCTGCCCCCTTTCAGTTCCTTGTTTCTGCCCATTAGCAATGGTCCTGGAACTGCCTGCTCTTGCATTGTCACAAGCACCTGTCTGCCTCATTTCTTCTCTTCTCCACTCAGTTGCAAAGCTGGAATCATGATTCATGTTGCTTACACGTCCGCGATCCAGCAAAGCAAGAAAGAGCAAGTCTCCATCCCCTTCCAGAAGGTAACACATGTGTCGGCACTGAGAAGACCATGCCAGGCTTCAAACCCTGTGCCATGTGTGGCAAGGCCTTCCCAACGAGCACCCCTCGCGAAAGGTGCCTGAAGTGCAGAGCAGCCCATCTCGAAGGACATTTACAGGTAAGTAACCTTCTGTTGACGGAACTGAAAACAGCTCGCTGTCCAGCTAGGTCACAGGAATTCTCACCCAGGTCAAACCACTGCACATCAGAACAGGCATCCACTCGGCTGCCCTAGTACACCCATGCCAGGGACACAGACAGAGTCTGATAAAGTAATCCGTTTGTTGTTCTCCCTCTATGCTTTACAACCAGGCACTTGGTGTACACTCAGGTGGGTCTGTGGACACTAGGGTTGGTGGCTACTTCTGTGGTGTGACTGTTGTTTTAGATGGACTCCTCTGATCCTCCCCTCACCTTTTGCTTTGGTGTAGACTGCAGGGCTGGAGGAGAGAAGTGGGGTCTTTACTGCAGCACACGCAGGCTGTAACCTGCAGCGCTCTAGAGAGGCACAAAATGCACTTGTGCCTGGGCCATGGAAAGCCCAATTGGGATGTAGTACTGGGTCCTCCTCGTTTCCAGTGGCTAAAATCTACCTGCTTTGTTCCTGCTGTCCCTACCACAGGGATGTGGTATGACTGAATGGAAGGGGGGCTGTGTGTGTATTCATGGAGAGACAGAAGTAAAGCCTTCTGAACCACTGTCGCAGCTACAACATAGCAAGGGCTTTACAGCTGCGATTGAGTGGAACAGAAAGTAGTACACTGAGGTTGTTTGTTGTTAAACAGGGCCATCTGTTTCTCAGCCAGTGACAATTCAGAAGCACTGGCAGGGCTGGCATAATTGAGATTTAATTTTCCCAGTATCCCATTGAAGGTTTTAACATTGTACTAATCCCAAGACTTTCAAAGAAAAAATACAAGTGCAGGAAACTTGCTGTGACTTGTACTCTCTCTCTCCTGATTTATATTTGTGGGTGATGATGGGAAAAGGCTTGGTTAAGCAGAATAAAAAACAAAAAGACCTGATTTTAATACTGTTTCTGTGGTTAGTACCACCTTGTATTAAATGTTCTTAGTGACACCATTCATTATAATGAAGGCTGGGCCCTGAAGCTGGACTTGAATCTGTACTGAATGAATTAATGACATCCTTTTCTTCTTGCAAAAACAGGATTACTTCCCTTAGGGGAAAGCCACTATGCACTGGGCTCAGACAGGTGATACAGTGTACTAGCTTCCAGGCTCCCTCTGTTTGGAACATGTCGGAGACCTAGCTCATAATCGCTGCACATTCAGTTACCTCTGACATTTAAGCAGAAGGCAAAACAGATGGGTCCTTGCTAACATTACTATTTTTGCTGATTTCTGTGCCTGTCCTATGGTTATGCAAACCAAGTTAGGTGGAAAGGATGATACATTCTGCACAGGTGTTCATCGCCTGTTACTCCGACAAACCCCAATAGGACTTTCTTTTACTTTTTTCCCCAGCATGAGTGAACTGCCCATACCAGCAGGTGTCAACAGCACACAAAGCTGATCCATAGCCAGGCAGATGGGCAGCCCTTCCCACACATGGCAGAAAACTGGCAACCCGATGAAAACACAGACTCACCTTTCTTATCATATCATATCAAATCATCAGGCTGGAAGGGACCTCGTGAGATCATCGAGTCCAACCCCCTAGGAATTGAACCCAGGACCTTCCACATGTTAAGCAGAAGTGCTAGCCACTACACTATTTACCTAGGCTGAAGTTGAAGAACTTGTGCAGCTGAAATGAACAAGAAATGCTGTCCATGTTAATGGCCTGTCAATCAACAGGAGAGGGGCAAACCTGTACCAAGACTCCCTCAGACTGTAGAGTGGTTGTTCACACTAAAGCTTTAGAGAAGAAATCCATTTTATTTCTGTGACTCAGCTGCCACCAAACTGCCTGACACTTGATCTAGCTGAGTTTTATACAGACTGTACTGGGGGATCTAGAGCCATTGGTCTCACCCCAGGAAGCCAAAATGCTGGGGGCAAGAGGAGGGGCTACAACAAAGCTCCCCAATTCCCCAGTCACACACTATAGGACTGACACAGCAGGCCAGATGGGTGATCTTCCTCTCTGATTGGCTCAAGTGCAGTAGGCTCTCACAACCCTTGATGCACTATCCTTTATGTTGAGAACACTTACAAAGGGGTAGCACCAGCCCCTAACCCTGGAAGAAGCAAATATTGATAGATTCCACTGCCACTAGGGGCGTATGGAAGTCCAGAGAATACCTTCACTTCTTTGTCACTCCACGAAGGAGACTATCCTCTAATTAATGTGGGCAATTTTGCTGCCCCATCCCAGTGGAGGGGAGGAAAGGAGCCCCAGAAAACACCTTTTCCCTGTCTGGTGGCAGTCTGGAAGGAGAGTGCAGTCAGACTGGACTCAGACTGGAGATGTTCTGTGTGAGCAGCTCCACTGAAGATCTCACAGTAACCCGCTCTGAAAGTTTTAGAAGCACCTGGGTGGGCCACAGACAGAGAGGCCAGCTTCTGTCTGGTAGGCTCTGAAGGTTGTCTCTGATTGGTGGGATGCTACAACTTTGAAAGAAAGCAATAGTAGGCTTAATTAGTTTAGAAAACTCTCTTCTGAGCCCTAGTCTACACTTGCCGCACTTTTCAGTGGCAGTCGATGGGAGATATGTGAGGTACATAAAGATACCTTGCATATCTCCTGTTGCCTAATGCCCACTTGAATCCCCCTACACCAGGCGTCAGCAACCCTCGGCACCCATGCCAAAAGTGGCACAGGGGCTGAGCCTGAGCGGCACGCTGCACTACTCAGGCTCTGTTCCTCCCAACGCTGCGTGGCTACATGGAAAGAGCCATGTGCTGTGGCAGTGCATGGCTCTCCTGGCCCCTGCTGGGCAGGGCTGGAGGCAAGCGGGGAGTGGGGGGTGTTGGCTCACCTGCTTCTGGCTCTTACCCCTGAGCAGGAAGCCACCCACTGGTGGGGTCAAGAGCTGGTCCTGGCCAGGAACCTGAGGCTGCCTACTGGTGGGGGCAGAAACCAGCTGTGGCTGGGACCAGAGGCCACCTGCTGGCAGGGGCAAGTGCCAGTCATGGCCAGGACTTGGAGGCTGACTGCCAGCAGGGGCAGGAGCCGGCCTGGGCCCCAAGCTGGAGGCCTGGCCCCACCCCCTCACCTGCTGAGGGTGCAGTGGGCGGGTCTGCCACAGGGGGGGCCAGCAAGGGTTGCCGGTCCCTGCCCTACATATCATGCTAAGGTGAATGACAATGCTGTCCGGCAATGTTCCCTCTAATTATTCATAGGCTGGTGTGTGCAAAAAATTTCTTTGTGCGCGCAAAAAAAATTTCTTTCTGAGCATCAATATTAGTAGTATTGAATTTTTTTGTGTGCACTTTATTTTGTAATGTGTGCAGGTTTCATGACCTGTGTGCACGTGCACACGCACAGAGCTTAGGGGGAACAGTGCTGTCCGGTCACCTTAGCGCTATGCCACTTCCAGGGCTAGAGGCATTACTGCAAACTCCAGAGAGACTGAGTGATAATCACTGATGGATTAATTACACCCAGAAGAGCACACTGATGGCAGCAATTTTGCCACCATTAACATAGACATAGCCTTAGGGAGGAAATACAGGTTGCCAGGAATACCGTTCAGGAGCTGGGAAGGACAGAGTATTCAGAGTTATGGAACGTGGAGGGAGGAATCAGCCATCCCCTTGAGGAAGTGACCTGAATTCTACTTGCTCTCTTCAGCCTCTGGTGCTGAGAGTACAGGAAATACAACATATGCTCCCAGGGTCAAGATTTTGCACAACCCTCCCCTTCTAGGGTTCATCTACACTGCACACACAACCCACAGGCTCTGACTCAGTTTTGAGATGAGCTCACCTTCCATCCATACACAAACCACTCTGACTCAGGTCAGCAAACCCTCAGGACTCAAGTCCTAGAACCCTGCTGGGGTATGGAGGGGGTGTGAGTGTCCAAGTACCACTGTGATTTGAGCCCGAGTCCTGTCCCTTAGCAATGTGGACATAGCTCAAGCTGCAGACCTGAGTCAGTGATACAGTTTGGATGCACTACACAGCTGACAGGACTGGATCTAGTGACTGCATGCTCAGGTCTACAATGTAGCATAAGCTGCTCAAGCGTGGGCTTGGAAGCATGAGACATGAATGTACAAGGCAGTGTAGACACACCCTAGAGCTCTGAGCAGCTCCTGTGGGACAGGGTGAAGCTAGGGCACTGGGCATTATTTTTCTTCTTGGTTAGTACACTCCAGAGAGAATAAAAAGCTCCCTTTCACAAAAGCATCTGTCTCAGATGTATGCTAACCCACAAGCAGAATGACCCAGCAGACTGGCAAACAGACACTGGGCAGCACCTCTTAATTCTTTCTAAAACACAGCCACAACCACTGTTCCCTCTAACATCTGGTGATGTTAAACATTAACTACGAGGTTTTTGGACTTCTAGGGGACTTCAGCATCCAACTCACATTGATCTTCAGAGGGATTTGGCCATCTAAACCTCTTGCGGGCCTTTAAAGATCTCAGCCTACCATCTCAGTTGGCCACACAGGGTTCCACAGGCCCTAGGCTTTCATGCATGCCCCAACAAAGAGATGAGTGGAAACCTCCATAGACATTTTAAACCCAACAGTACTGGGTTTGGAGACAGGCTCCAGAGCAGGAGGGGAATGCTGATGGACATTTCACCCCCTGTTCCCTTCTCATATAATAATATTTTAATACAACATCCCCTGGCAAGGAGCTCCACAGGCTGACTGTGTGTTGTGTGAAGAAATGCTTCCTTGTTTGTTTTAAACCTGCTGCTTAATTTCATTAGATGACCCTGGTTCCTGTCATATGTGAAGGAGTAAATAACATCTCTGTATTCATTTTCTCCACACCAGTTCAAGATTTTATAGACCACTATGATATATCACTGTCATCTCTTTTCCAAGCTGAGTTCTTCTTTTTAAATTCTTCTCATATGGAAGCTGTTTCATACCCCTAATCATTTTTGCTCTCCTTCTCTGTACCCTTTCCAATTCCTATGCATCTTTTTTCAGATGGGATGGCCAGATCTGCATTCAGTATTCAAGGTATCGGTGTACTATGGATTTATTTAGTGGCACTGTGGTATTTTCTGTCTTGCTCTCTATCCATTTCCTCATAGTTCCTAACATTGTGTTAGCTTTTTTGACTATTGCAGCACATTGACTGGATGTTTTCAGAGGACCATCCACACTGACTCCAAGACACACCTTTGAGAGCCCCAAACTATGTCTACATGTGTTTGTAGTTAGAGACTATTGCAGCATCCAATAAGTTTCTCATTCACATCATGTTATTCATTAAGAACACTATCTCTTCAACCACAGGATGCCAGCCAGCCAGCAGTAGCCCCAACACTGCGTCAGTCAGTAAAATAGTTCTTTCACGGAAAATAAGCACATGGAACAAGCTGCAGAGAGAAATGTCCAGTATCTGACTAGCAGATGGCGGTGGGTGCTGCATACAGTACATATCCTCGATAGGGTGCAGGGAATGGAATGCCGTGGGTACTCTGAAGTTGCACACCCATCAGCTGCTTTAAGATAAGAGGTAAGAAGATAAGCTCAGTTAAACTGGAATAACCAGCTGTCCTGCATGCCTTGCCTTCATATTCAAAGTGCTACTGACCCCCAGCAACAGTTCACGGGCTCTTCTGAGTAGTCTCCTTAATAAAGACACTTCATTAGTTTTCTTCTTGGTCAGTACACTCCAGAGAGAATAAAAAGCTCCCTTTCACAAAAGCATCTGTCTCAGATGTATGCTAACCCACAAGCAGAATGACCCAGCAGACTGGCAAACAGACACTGGGCAGCACCTCTTAATTCTTTCTAAAACACAGCCACAACCACTGTTCCCTCTAAGCTGTGCGTGTGCACACAGGTCATGAAACTCATGCACAAAACAAAATAAAGCACGCACAAAAAAATTCAGCAGTGCTAATAGTAGCACACACAAAGAATTTTTTTGCGCACACAACCTACAAAAAATTAGAGAGAACATTGGTCACAGCCCCCACACACTCACCTCATCAGGTACCACAAAACATACTACATGTGCAGTCAACAAGACACATGCAGGGCCAGTGGAAAACTGCTGGAAAAACAACTGGAATTTTCAGAGATTTATTTTTTACCTTCTCCCTCCCTGTTTATATACTTCTGAAACAGAATGTGCTACTCACAACCACTTGCAAAGGCCAAGCTGCAGAAAGATGAGCTTGGTAAACGCATATCTGTGGCAGCACACATGAGACTAGGAAAGCAGATGCAGCAAAGGGTCACTGGGTGTGCAGCTACACCCAACAGCCAAGGCAAGCATGCGCTCTAGCATGTGAAGGCTGGTGCCATGGTGCCAGCCTGGGACTTAAGAGACGCTGGTTCAATGTCCTGCTTTGACACAGACTCCCTTGTGGCTCTGGGCAAGTTCTTTATCTATGACATGGAAATAACAGCATGGCCTGGGCAGATTGCTGGGAGCCAAGCAGCGGGGCAGGAGAACTATGTATGCAACAAGCAAGCAGAGCTGCCACTCTGGAGTGGTGACTAAGGAGCCATCCAGTACTGGGGCCAAACTTGTCATGGGAGTTTAATCAGGGAAGAATCTGCTCCAATGTTTCTAAAGATGGCTCGCCCTCCAGAGAGTGGACACAAGAGGAGGACAGGGTTTCTAGGGGTTATGTGGAACAGCTAATCACCTCGTTCATGGGCCTTACTCACACTGGTACATTCTGCGATGCTCAGAGTGCCTATCCAATGATGCCCAGCAGTCATCACACCACAGGGGCTTTCTAAATACATTGTGGGGTGTAGTTTGCAGGACAAACTGAGCTGGTCAGGCTGAAACACATTGGCTTCCATTGTTGACTGGATGGGTCAAGCAGATCTGACCTGAAGACCTCATCTCAGCTGTTGCAACATGTTGTGACTGGTGCTTGCAGACTACATGACATGACTGTTGTGTGCAGATGCAAAACATTAGACTGGTCTTGCAAGTGCCAGCTGTACTAATGAACTGTTAGGCTGTAACTGCTCTTTGTCTCCCAGAGCCACAGCACAGCTAGAGGTTTATTTCTTGGATTACACGTTTTCTTGGATGCTGCTGCATACATGGCCCAAACTAAGTTAACACTTCACTGAAGTGAATGGACAAAGCTCAGGTTCACAAGTGTTTTGACAATGTTTGTTCCACTGAAGGTAGGTTACTGTTCATGAACTGGTGCAGGTAGAAATGTATCCATTTTAATGGAGAAAAGTTTCAAAATGAGTACATTTCAAAAAACAACTGGCCATTAAAATTGTGCTGTGTTCCCTCTGTCCACCCAAACTTCCACTCAAGTTTTCCACTGGCTCTGGTTATATCCCAGACACTTTACAAACATGATTTTTCTGACTTCAGTCCAGCATTAATCTGGTGCATTTCAGACAGCCAAGAACTGAATGGTGAAGATGCAATGGATTCATGCCTGAATTGCATTGCACTGAAAGGAAGAAGTTTGACATTACCAGTGCAGCAGCAGTAAGGGTCAGCGCTCCTTTTTCTTTCTATGAGATGTAGAGTACAGAAGAGCACGTAGTTGGAGTGCAAGAATCAGATCACACAGTAATTTTCTTTGCTCCAGTGACTGCTTTGCTATAGACACGATTAACAAGTAAAGGTAAAATTTCCCCACTAGAAGGAAAAAAAAGAAAAAGAACAAAAAAGGAAGGATGGATGCAAAGGGAAGGAAAGACAAGAAAAAGAGAAAAGCAATTGTCAAGACAGCAGAGAAATAAGACGTTTTCCTCCTCTTCTGTCAGAATACCCACATTTTGTGTCCCTCCACCCCCACCCCCCACCCCCTGCCACAGCATTACTCTCACTGCTACAGGGAGCAGCTGGCTGGCTGAGTACCACTGACAGCGCTTTATGTTACAGACAGAACTCTGCAGAGATGGGCAGAACACATCTACTCTCCATCTTCATTAACTTCACCACAGGATTAGCTGCAAAGTAGGTTTTATCATTTGCTAATTTACAGCTAATCACTGCCCTGCTGTAAAAGAGATGCTGACAGATGCATACACGGTGCCACTCAAGGCATATACAGTCAGTATACTGGCACCAGGTCTGTTTCACCTTGAGTCAAATGGAAGAATTTAAGAGACTGACTAGATCATTTCTGTGCAGGTTGATTTTAGAGCAGTGTTAGAACTATGCCAAATGCCCTATAGCATAGTTTAGTCCCCATGGCCACACAGTGATTGTCCTCTTCTCTAGGAACTAACAATGGGGAATCAGTCCCAGCTGTGCATCTCTGTGATGTGGGTATCTATTCACTAGCAACTAGCCAAAGATCACAAGTCATTTTTCAAAAGGCCTCTGAAAAGCTAGCACATGATGTGAGATAACTACAATTGTAACTATCCCAGTTGTAGGACTAAATTCCATAGTTTAAACAAGATAATTTCTCTTTTGTATGTTACTGCTCACCGTAAGACAAAGCTTAGAGCAGCCAGTGACCAATTACAGAAATGGCCACACTCCACTAATTTATGACTTTCCAAGTCATGAAAACACACCTAACTTGTGAAACTTGCACGGTGGTTAAGCAGAGGATTCTGGCAGATGAAAGTACAGAATGGCCAGGTAACTTGCTTCAGTCCAACCCTACCCTCCTACAGATTCAAGTTCCAAAGGGGCAGTTTTTTCAATGAAGATTTTACTAGAACATTTATACTGTATCACCACCTGAGCAAACCAAACGTATGCATGTATGGATCCTTCTTAGTACAGTGGATCCTTCGTGCAACACAATACTGACTTCGTGAGCTAGAGATGGCTGGGTGTTTACTCCACCGCTGGTGAGAGCAGTGTGGTTTTGCTTAACTCAATTTGAGGAGCTGTACCCTAAACTGTCAATTATGCTGATCTACAAAGGGTGTCTTGTGAAGCAACTTCAGGGGAAACATTTGGTACAGTTAGTGGAGCATGTAATTACAGACTGTAGAAAAACTGACTTATGTTAAATACACATACAAAAGGATTTGAGACGGGTTAATGACAACTCATAATCCAAGCTAAGATTTTCTGGTACTTGCAATTGCATGTCATCTGTAAAAAGAATGCACTAGCATAAGAACATGAACAAAGCCCTACAAAACACAGCAGGTAAGGATTAGCATATCATAGGTTAGTATTTACCATTTATTTTAAACACCACAGCAACTCATTTCCTGGGACACAGAAAAACGTTCAAACCTTTCTGCTGCACCCAAGCACACCAACTGAGCTTGACGTTAGATCTTTTCCATTGCTGTGGACAGTGTCCTTGTAGCCATGTCAATCTCATCATATGAGAGAAAGAGAAGGTGAGGGAGATAAAGATGGTCCAATAAAAAAATATTATTTCCCCCGCCTTGTCTCCCTTGACTTTAGGAAGTTATGATCCAGGGACCATGCTGCATTTCTGCAGGGCAAAGACAGGAATCCAAAACTAGACAGATGCCAAGTTCATGTCTATGTGCCAGATACTTAGAAAGTCTCTGCTAGAACCCTTCAGAGTGACAGAGGTGCCCTTTCACCACAGCTACTACCTTTCTTTTTAACTTTTTTAAGCTTCTTGATAGTGTGCACAAGATCCAGTGTGTTTTCTGCAACTGTGGCTTGGCATATTCTCAAGTCAGAAGGGACTATGAGATCTGTGGTCTGGCCTGTCCGATGCGGGCCAGAGATGTAGGTAATACCCCATTAACAGTACTGGAAAGGAGTCGTCCGTTGCAAGGAAATGCAATAGAAAAAAACAGCTGCTTCAGGCAGGGCTAAAGGGCAAACATACGGAAATTAGCACCAATCTTTTTCTGTTTCATTTATTTGCAGTGAACAATGACTTATCTACACATACAAAAGATCTATTTTTCTAACCACACATGAGCCAGTTAGTTTGTTAATCAACATTGTTATTGATACTGTTCACACTGTTAATGAGGGGTCACCTAGTCTCTGGCCCATGTCCTACAGGTCAGACTACAGATCTCGTGGTCCCTTCTGGGCTGGCAGCTAGGAACCCAAGGCCTGCACAAGTTGGTGACAAGTGTGTCCTGGGGTAAATAAGGTCAGACTGTATTACTGTAAGTTATCCTCACAAGAGCTGCTTAAGCCGAAGTTATTCGTATGGAATTTGGCTAACTTGAGAAATGGATCCCATTTCCTTGTGGGAAAGCATTTTTTCTAAAGCTATAAAAGCAACGAGCAAAAAAGTCTTTGGGTTTGTCTGCAGATTAGGCTGTCAGCATTCCTGACTCTCCACTCTTTCATGTTGTGCACTGATCTTGACAACCAACAAGTTGGTTACTGCATATAAACCCAGTGCACTCAGAACTGGAAAGAGACAATCATTATTCTGGCAAGGTACATTTCCACAGCCCTTACCTGATTGATGACGTACACCCCATAGTCCAGCTGCTGCCTTTGAAGGATGGGGTGGAGATAATACAGCCAATACTTCAGGTGCTCATCGCGGTTCCTGAATGGAATGATGATTGCTACCTTCTGCAGTGCTGTACAGTTCTTGGGAGTGAACCGGCCACCTAGTCTCACTTCGGGGTTCATCTTCGCCACTTCCTCCAGATTCACAGTCTGGGAAAACTCCACACGCAGCGGGCCACCTGGGCAGTGCCATGACAAGAGATAGGTTAGCAGCTTCAAAAGCCCCATATAAGCCCCTGCAATGGTTTGACAGGCCTCAGATCTTCTGTAACCCTGGGCAGAGACACAGGTGGGCAGAGGGATTGGGGATGAATAAAATCCTACAGCCATGAAAACCTGCACCCTCAAGCCAACGCACAAAACCCTGCAGCATAACACGGGAGCAGAGTGAGATGTCCTATTCGTGAAGACTCATGCTGATGTCAGCGTGCTTCGGAGCAGGCCTCAAATCTGGATCTCAAGTCCTCAGATCTGCTGTGGAGCACTGGCACCGGGGTAGAGAAACAACCCAGCATGCACTCTGCTGTTTGCATCCCCCCGCCCTCAAAAGCAGCCTGAATAGAACAAAAATGCTTCATTTAAATTGCTTTCCCGTCATACAGTACAGGTCCTACATGGTGTAAAAATAATCTCCTACGGATGCAATGTCTTCCTCTAGGGACTAACCACATGCAAAACTAACAAAACCCCCTTGTCTTTAGAACATCCACAAAGCAACTGAGAGCATGCCCGCCTTTAACGCTTCTGCTCGAGAAACATTAAACAAAACCATGTCCGCCTTTAGGCTAGCAACTTCTAGTAGGAGTGGTTCTGAAATGGCCAAGGCAGTGTGCCCCAAAGCAGGGGTTTCAGATCCAGGCAAACAGGGCTAGTGTATCAGCACTACTCAAAATAGGGCTGGGTGTGGCCCAAGCGGCAGCTGAATTCTACTCCGGGACTCACAGGGGCACCAAGCCCATAAAGCGCCATGCCTCGACAGGGCAAGCACCCACCAGAGTGGGGGCTGGTCAAGGACTTTGAATAAGAATCTGAAGGCAGGAAAAGACAGAAAATTGGAACAAATGATGAAAAGTGTCCCGATGATACAAGCTTGCTGCACGATCTTCCTTGGAACAGTATGGGGGTCTGTCCTGGGAAGCAGGCTGGTGCTGACGCTCATTGTAGATAAGAATACCCCAGGGAAAACTGACCTGGCCCCGCCTGCTCTGCACCATGACACGTCATCACTTTGAAACAAGGTGTTGAACCACTGTGTTAGGCAACATGCTGCTCACCAGGCCTTGGCAGCCAGCATGGAAAAGGGCTATCACATTCAGAGTCTTGCCAGTTACACCCCAAAGTACTGCCAAGTCAGGGCTACTCCTGAGGCCAAACAGGTTTCAGATATCCTACACTGTTAGGGTGTTATCAAAATGCAGCAGGGAATGCCAGGCAAGCCAAAAGCTGCCTATTGGAGAAGCTCTAATTATTGTTCCTGGGGGTGGATTGACAGATGCAGTCCTCTGCTGGGAGTCAGTCCTGCCCATTCTATAGCAGATGCAGGGGAAATCCCACCATTTCTCAAAAGTGTGACAGCAAACCCAGGGATTGAGAGCCCACAGTAACAGATGTCAAAGTCCCCTAGGGGTCCGCCAAGCAGTATACTTTGAAAGGAGCACCTGGCAGTCCTACCACAAGATGCAGAACACCACATTCTGTGACATAAATCGGGCATTTGTTTTAAAGGAAGTATTAAAAAACGTTACTTCTCAGGCGACATAACCATGCAGCTGAACAGGGCTCAGTTTTATTTATGCACTACTGGCCTGTCTTTCAATTTCATCATTTAAAAGCCACCTGCACAACAGCCCAGGCACGTGTGATTTTCTGGAGAGACCTCAGTTTCAATGTAACATGAGTCACCCCTGGTACATGCATCCACCCCTTTTTATCCCAAAATTTAAGTTACTAAATGAGAGCTCCTTGCCTATGCTCACCAGTGTGTGCTGGCACAGAGAAAGGCACTCAAATTGTACACAGCCGGGAAAATGACAAATGACCAAAGTCCACCCTCTCAAAGCATCCTCACTTGATATATAGAGCATGACCGGTAAGGAGAAAGGGGGGCGGGGGGAGGAGTCATGTGGCACTTAAAGACTAATGCATTTATTTCTCGCATGAGCTTTTGTGGGAGAAAATCCCACTCTGTCAGATGCTTTGAAGATGGGCAAACTTACAGAATGGAATGAAAATAAATGCAAGGCGGTGTAAAACATAGGTTCAGGTCATACAGTAAAGGTAAATCATAGCAGTTTTTTAGGTTAAAAACCCAGGGAAGGGTGAAGTCAAATTACCTTTTGTGATGGGAAAAGAAGCCATAGTCTCGATTTAATCCTGCTTTGACACAATTTAATTTGCATATTAATTCCAGTTCAGCTATTTCTCTTTGAAGTCTTGATGTCCCAGTCACGTCTGTTTGTCCAGCAGAGGTCTGACCTAAGGGTTGTATGTGGTGACTAGTGGTGCTCTGTTGTTTTCTTTCTTGGGCCTTTCCTGTAGTAGATGACTTTGGGGTACCCGTCTAGCTCTGTCAGTTTGTTTTCTTACTTCCCCAGGTGGGTACTGTAGTTTCAAGAATGCTTGATAGAGATCCTCAAGATGTCTGTCTCTGTCTGAGAGATCAGCACAAATGCAGTTATATCTTATGGCTTGGCTGTAGACAATGGATCATGTGGTGTGTTTAGGATGGAAGCTTGAGGGATGTAGGTAACTACACCAATCAGCAGGTTTTCGGTACAGGGTGATGTTGATGTGTCTATCCCTCATTTGTACTGTAGTGTCGAGAAAGTCAATCTCCTGTGTAGAGTGTTCCAGGCTCAATTTGATTGTGGAGTGGAAATTGTTGAAATCTCTGTGAAAATGTTCAAGAGCATCCCTGCCATGGGGCCAGATGATGAAGATGTCATCAGTGTAGTGAAGCTAAAGAAGAGGTGTTTTGGGATGAGACTTGAGGAAACGTTGTTCTAAGTAGCTCATAAAGATGTTGGCATATGGTAGGGCCATGCAGATGCCCATAGCAGGGCCACCGACTTGGAGGTATAAATTATCCTCAACCCTCAAATCAGACCTCTACAACAGATCTTTAAGGATGTACAGCCGATTCTAAAAGATGATCCCTCACTCTCTCAAGCCTTGGGAGACAGACCTCTCCTCACCTACAGACAGCCACCCAACCTTAAACAGATACTCACCAGCAATTACAGAGCTAACAACAGCAACATTAAAGCAGGCACACAACCCTTCAACAAACCACACTGCCAAGACTGCCCATATATCTGAACAATAGATACCATCACAGGTCCTAATCAAGTCAGCTACTCCATCAAAGGCACATTTACCTGCTTGTCTACTAATGTGATCTATGCCATCATGTGCCAGAAATGCCCCAACACCTTATACATTGGACAAACAAGATGATCCCTGTGCAAGAGAATAAATGAACACACAACTGATATCAGAAATCACAAAAAAAAAAAACCCAAAAAAACCCAAAACCCAGTTGCTGAGCACTTCCATCTTTCTAATCACTCGATAAATGATTTGTTAATGACTGTACTCAGGGATGTGACTGGGACATCAAGACTTCAAAGAGAAACAGCTGAACTCGAATTAATATGCAAATTAAATCATGTGAAAGCAGGATTAAATCGAGACTATGGTTTCTTTTCCCATCACAAAAGGTAATTTGACTTCACCGTTCCCAGGGTTTGAACCTAACAACTGCTATGATTTGCTGTTACTGTATGACCTGATCTTATGTTTTACACTCCCTTACATTTATTTTCATTCCATTCTGTAAGTTCACCCATCTTCGAAGCATCTGATAATGTGGGATTTTCTCTCACGAAAGCTCATGCGAAAAATAAATCTGTTAGTCTTTAAGTGCCACATGACTCCTTGTTTTTCTTCTTTTTGCTGGACTAGACTAACACGGCTGCCCCTTTGGAAACTGACACAGAGAAATGGAACAGTTTGCAGAGATAAATACAAGTCAGTAGCCATTGCAGTGAGCTTTGTCTGTATTTACATTCATTCATCATCCACGTATAGTGATCTCATTAAAATACTATTTTAGCCGCAGCCTGTGGCCTTTTTTGCTTACCAAGTTACAAGGAGTTACTTCTGCCTCAAGGCTATAATCCTATAACCGATTCCACGTGAGAGATGACAGGGTCTTTGGCATTGTCAATGCTCTCCATGAGCCAGCCAGTTCTCTATAACAGGGCTGGAAGGTTGGGGCTAGCCAAGCCTCCTTAGATCTGAATGGAGCAGGGTGATAAAAGGTTGGTAGATTGCAAAACGTGAAAGGTTACTGCAGGGAAGGCTCTCGCATCAAGGAAGTTGTTACAGAGGAGACACAGACTGACTGAGTCTAGGCCTATACTACACACTCACTTCAGTATAACTTTGGCACCCAGGGCTGTGAAAAATCCACCCCCTTCCTCGCTGATGCAGCTATATTGACTTAACCCCTTGTGTAGATATTGCTACGTCAACATCTCTCCAGAATTACTCGACCTCCACGAGAGGCTGCAGCTAAGCTGATGGAGGAGTTTGGAGTGCACTGATGCAATGTTTGTAGTGTAGATCTGCACTGAGAAGGGTTGTAAGGGCTGTGCCCTTGAGGGCAGAAGAAGGCAGAGCTCCAGCCAGGGAACTTGAATCTAGCTCTGGGGTGTCCCTAAATAAAGGAAAGAATGACTGACTTGGCTAGAGCCTGGTAGGCCAGTGTGCAAGGTACTCGAGGAAGGGAATGTTGCAGTTACTGTGGACTGAGAGTTAATACTCAGTTATTACACTGTTGTTACTGCGGACAGAGTTATTAAGGGACCAGAAGAGATGAAACGCTAGTAGCAGGGCAGTACACAGTGAACAGTGCCCAGGATAGAGCTGCTCCCTCTACAGTCGTGTATTAGCAAAACGTTGACACCAAACATACCATGGACCATTACAGTGGTTCTCAACCACTGTGTCGGGACATATTACTGTGTCACCACACAGTGGTGTGTCATGAAGAGCCAGAGACATGGCTGGATTCAGCCTAGAGTGGGTGGGCTGGTGTGCTCTGTAGGGTTGCAATATGCCACCATGTGTGTCACGACCTGCAAAAGGTTGAGATTCTTCTTCGAGCACTGCTCGGATACATTCAGTATCAGGCGTCTATGTGCCACAGCGCATGATTGGCCAGAACTTCTTTTTAGCCTTAGCCTGTCAGGACAGGGCTGGTGGCCACCACCCCCTAACCATATATATCGTCACAGCCCTACTCCTCCCCAGTTCCTTTCCTCCGTCCTCAGCGACAGTTACGGAACAGCCTGTTCTTGCTTTATGCACGTGCCTGTCTGTCCACTCAGTTTTTACTTGCCGTTTCACTGAAAGAATCTGCTTGCGGACTTTGCAGCGCTCCTACTGAGTCCTTCCTGCTGAATCTCAAGCTGCTCTCACCTGATGCTTACCACTTGGGATTGAACCTCTCTGTGAGTTGTGGCAAGGCCTTCCTGAGGGATGACCCCCAGGGAAGTGTTTCTAATGCCTGAGTGAGCTTCACTGGGTGGATTCTGCTCCATTTGCAGATTTTTTTAAATGGAGGACTCAGGGAGACAGACCCTGCAGCTGACACTGGGTACGTCTGCCGCATTCAAGGATTCACCAGAAGCCACGCTCGGTTTCTAGTCTGGCACTGCATGCTTGGTCGGCACTGGAGCCCGCTCGTCGCCACTCTCCGGCTATGAATAAAAGCTGTGATCAGCCTCTAACTCAGCACCGTGTGCTTGGTCAGCACCGGAGCCCTCTCAGCGCCGCTCTCTGGCTATAAATAAAGCTGTGATCTAACTCAACACAGTGTGTGTGGTTGGCACCGGAGACCTTCATTGCTGCTTTCCAGCTATGAATAAAAAGTCACAATCGGCCTCTACTGCAGCACTGCATGCTAGATTGGCACCAGAGCCCTCTTGGCGCCGCTCTCCAGCTACAAACAAAGAGCTGCCATATTCAGCACTGTCTCGCACCATGTGAGCTTATAGCTGGCGCCTCCTCTCCGAAGAATGGGCCAGAGCATCTGACCTCCGCATTTTGGCAACAGCTCCACATGCCAGTCAGCACCAAGACCCTCTCAGTGCTGCTCCCCAGCAGAGCTTAGGTAGGTGCGCTCGGGGTCAACTCCAGCACCAAAGTGCTAGCACCGTTTTTGGCCCTCCCCTCTGGGGTGAGCGCCTAAAGCCACTATGAAGCTGCAGGCTCCAACCCTTATGGCGCTTTCACCCTTGCTTGGTGCCGCAAAGAGATCTGGGAGTGCATTTCTTTGGTCCAGCCTCTTACTGAAAAGTCGCTGGGTACTGGGTTCTTCCCGGTACCACACCCGAAGCTGACTACCTCCTACAGAGGCCTCAGGAAGGGACCCCAACTCGATGCTATGGCCCTGTGTGAGGGCACAGCAGTATAGTGGTTGTCCCTTCTTGCAACTACAGTTGTGAACCAAGGGCCAGGGTCATACAGAGAAGACCCTACCACACTTTGACCCCTTCACCGGGTCACTGCTTAGCTGGGTCTGGGTCTTGCCCCCAAGGGAGACCAGGAACCCGTATTCAACCTGGGGTATGCACCTTCTCTGGTCACCCCCCCTTTGTAGTCATGTCCTCCACATTGCTGGGACACACTAGTCCAAGCCACCCTGATTCACCCCACTGGTCACCTAGCAGTCCCAAAGGGTTTGAGCTCATGAGTAGAAAGGGCCTATTCAGTTTCACCTTTCAGTTGAAGGGTGCTAGCCATCAGGCCTTTGTTGAGAGACTTTTTTCCTAGACCTGTGGGATGCTATGTAGTGTTTAGAAGCTCCCTTCCACACAAACGCTTAGAGGATTTGGATGCCTTCATCAAAGAAGGTGCCTTGGCCTCATGCGTTGTCCCTATAGTGGCGTAAGATGTCTCAAGCATGACCGGCCATGGCATTGCTACAGCCATGGTTATGCACCGAGCAACCTGGCGTCAGTATTCTGGCCTCTCCCAGGGCTTACAGCAGTCCATATTGGACCCCCTTTTACAGGGATAGTCTTTCTCCTACCCACTGATTCTCAGATTCATGGCAACTGTGCCCATAGGTCAGCCCACAGAGCCCTGGGTATGCTTACTTCCCAGGTGCCTCTGTTCTTGCAGTCCACCGTGATCCCTCAAATGCCTGGGGGAGGAGTCCTCATTGTATTCCCCCCCAACACACACACACACACACACACACACACACACACACACACACACACACACACACACACACACACACAAGCGAAATGGCTACCTTTAAGGAGCCTTTGGACCATGGGATGATGGTCCCCATTTCTGTCATTATAGGTGATCAACCCCAACAGGGTCACCTCTCCCTCCATCGAACCTTTGTACTTTAGGGGAGTACCCTAAATGCTTTGTTATACAACCCCTCGCAATCAGCTGGGACACCTCTTCCCCCTCTCTGGTAATGATGCATCTCCCTCTTCCCTCATCATATGCTTTGGGTCAAGTAAGAGCCTGGCAATGGAGACCTTTTTCCTCACACACACTTGATTCCAGTCACATAAGCCCTTGGAGCCTTGGTGGAAATCCAGGGGTCACAGAGGTATGAAAAGGGGCAATGTAATCCCCCCCCGCCCCCCCAAAAGCCCTCTGGGACAAAGAGAGGATACCTACACCTCTGCCAACTTCTCCCAGTTGGGCACACTGGCATAGGTATGCGTCCATGTTGCTATCCTGATAGCACTCCTTCTCTGTGTTGGCCTGCAATAGATCCTAACCCTCCTCCCCAAGGGCCTTGGTTCTTTCACATTGGTTCTTTGGTCCATGGGCAAACCTCAAATTTAGCCATTGGCTGGAACCCCCTCTGCTCTGGTGCCTCCCTTTAGCCAGGCAAAGGTCGCTTTCCCCCTGAAAACCCAACCATCTAGGAGCTGCCTTGCTCTTTCTAGAGTATTCCCCTTCTCCCTAGAATTGCAACGAAAGGAGATGGTAGGGGATAGAGCACTTACCCACCATCAGTATTCGTACACTTGAGTGAACCCATTTGAGGATCGGTGGTCCTTAGCTTAGGGTAGTTCCCCTGCAGAACTCTTGTTCCCAAGGGAACTTACAAACCCTTAACAGGCTGGAGAGCCTAATGCCTTATGGGTGACGATTTCTTAATGTCTCCTCTTGCCCCTATGTTCCTTACAGGACGCAGTGGCTTCCCCTTTTTCCCCAAAGTAGGGGTTGCCATATGCATGCCTTCCCTCTACCGGGGGTCTCTCTTTCCCCCTTTCTCCCACCCGGGACCTGCCCAAGCACGGGGAAGTTCACCAGTAACACCCCTCCCCTCTCGGAGCAGACATAGACCACTTCTGCCTTGCATCTTGGCTAAGTTGTCATCTTCTCTCATCAGGAACTATGCAAGATCTCTTGTAGTTGGCCTGTTGTAGCCAGGACCCAACACCTACACCTGCCACTAGAGATGAGTCAACTAGCTGTGTTATGAAGGTTGATTGCCTTGCAATAGAAGTGAGGGTGAGAATATCTTGCAAGCCATGTGCCCCCCAAACACTCTGACTCTGGAGGTTGGGGGACGACCCTTGGGGAGACCTGACTCATCTACAGAGATGGTCAAATACCCCTTCCCTCAATTCAGCGTATCTCCCCCTACACGAGTCCGTGTATCAGGAGAATAGAGTACAGGGGCAAGGGAAAGAAATGCACACCTAGTCTTGAAGTTGCATAAAGCCCTTCCAGAACCCCACGATGGGTTCTCACCGCCCCTGTCTCAGGTCATTCCCCTGACCCTTTGGTCGGGATGACCTAACATGGGAATCCAACGACCTTTCCTCCAGTTCTCTGTTTTTCACTTACCAGTCATTCAACATTCATGACCTCCGCCATTTGGCTTCCCTCCTGATGCTAGGATGGGAACACCTAAGGATCCTTCCTTACTACTGTAACCAGTTGAAGTATCACCCCTAAGAAGGGCCCTCGTGGGGTACCCACTTCTCTTCTTATGACAACCTCCTTGAGCCCCAGAGACGGGTCTGCCGAGCATCTAGACCTTATCCTGGGGCCCCTTCCCCCCCCCCAAGCCCTCCATTCCCATATGTCAACAGATGGGGGGGCTAGGGTCCCCAACTCCTCCTTCCTTATTCTTCTTCTTCCCATGCTATCTTCCATATGGCAGCAGGACACCTTTACTTTAGGGCACCCCTTATCAATCCTACCCTTGGCAGCTCCTGCCAGTATGTCATTGGGGAAAGGCCTTTTGCCTACCCCATTTGCTCAAGGGGCAAAGTGTTCCCTGCCCCTTGTCTTGGTGAGTAACCTAACCCAATTGACCTCCCTTTCAGGTTAAGGTGGCAGGGGCGGCAGTTAACCCACCCTTGCTCATCGCCTGCAGTTGTAGGAGCTGGTTGCTCTGCATCATGACTGCATTTCTCAGGTGTTGATTCTACTAGGGAAGGGCAGCCCTCCTACACTAGACGGTCTTGCTGGTGACAACGATATTCCCCTTGCTATTGTGATATAGCAAGACCCCACTGATATACCAGGGATTGCCCTGTTGGAGTTCTAGTCCTGACAGTGGCAAATGACCCCTCGGCACTCTCATGCACATCTTCTCTTGAAGGTCCTGCACTTGGTGGAGTTTCCACAGGTGTGTGCCTGGCAGTCCATTGCTTTTCACTCAAGTTTGGGGTGCTGTGCTGTTTGTGAGTAGCCATGCTGATGGCGGATAAGGTTCTAACTCTGCCTGACTTCCACAGGATGGCTAGCAGTCACCTGATACTTAATGTACCCGAGCAGCGCTTGAAGGACAGTGGGTTACTTACCAGTAACCGTCCTTCGAGATTGGCTGCTCAGATCCATTCAGGTCCCTCCCGCCTTCCCTGCTACTCGGAGTTAACAATTAGGAACTGTGGAGGAGCAGGGCTGCGGCCATATATATGGTTAGGGGGCAGTGGCTGCCAGCTCTGTCCTGACAGGTTAAGGCTAAAAAGTTCTGGCCAATCATGCACTGTGGCATGTAGACACCTGATACTGAATGAATCCGAGCAGCCCATCTCGAAGAAGGACAGTTACTGGTAAGTAACCCACCGATCACTGGGCTAGAATGCTGGAAAGCATTGTAAATAAACTGAACCATTTAGTAAAGTTCATGCTGGGAGGCTGAGATGACCCATATGGACCTGCTGAGAGTGGGGGGGAAGGAAGCACAATTTAAAAATTTATCCACCCTAAGAACAGCACAAGTCACTTTCCTCTCACCACTGGAAAGCATCAGACCCTACTGCTCCTGCCTCTTCTTGCTGATGCAGCTCACAGGCTCCATCAGCTGCCAAGTGGGGGAAAATGGAGAGGGGAGGGCTGGGCTGCACCATGTGACTGAGCGGGGCCACGAAACCCTGGCAGGTCGGGGGGCACATGATTCTGCATGCTGCCTCCACAGGTTGCCTCTGTTGTGAGTCCTAGCTTTAGTTTTTGTGCCTGTTCTACCACTCTCTAGTTCAGTGGTTTTCAAACCATGGGTCAAGACCCAGTACTGCTGCAGCTGCTGAAAGACTAGAAAGCATTGCTCAAAGATGTAATTGTTGGCTCATAGGCATAATTTTTTTTTCCAACTGGGTCCTGAGGAAAAAAAAGTTTGAAAGCCACTGCTCTAGTTCTCCAATGCAGACATTTCTAGTGGGTCTCCAAATTCTAAGTGAGGTGAATGGTCATATCACAAGTGCTTCTACCAGCCACCATTAATGAGCCTCATCATTTCTTCAGCAAGAGAAAAAAATGATCCCCAACCCAAACCCCACGCAGCACTGTTTTGCTTAGTAGCAAATTGCACACCCAGACATGATTTGATGATGCTCCCTGAGTTTTCCTACAATGTCAGAGAGGAGAGCAACAGTTAGTTTCTCCCTGTGTTTAGTCATATAGACAAACATTTGACGCCAATGAATATCTGTAATTATTGTATTAATGGAGACATTTGCCGCCGATACTAATCCCCATTGTAAGACAGGCTTTCACAAATCACCTTGCTCAATACACTTTGAGTACAATTTCCAAAGGGGCAGCCATGTTAGTCTACTAAAGCAAAAAAAAGCAAGTAGTCTCATGGCATTTAAAGACTAACAGATTTATTTATCGCATGAGCTTTCATGGGAGAATATCCCACTTAGTCAGATGCTTTGAAGAGGGAGAACTTACAGAATTGGATAAAAATAAAGTGCTACAGCAGTACAGCTACGCCAATCTGGTGTTTTAAGTGTAGACCTGCTCCAAGTTTTAAAGCTTTAGATGCATGTTTTCATTTTTATTTCCCTGGAGCCCTTTCTAACAGTATTCTTTTTACTTGATATCCCATCATGGGTTCTGTTGTTAATACATTGGTTTTATTTTACTATATATAAGCTCCCAACTGTGTTTGCCAGGATGGGTTTATTTGCCCCAGTTGAGTCAATAAGCTGTGATGTACTTCTGTCACTTTAAAGGAGCAACAACTGGGAGTATGTTGCCAGCACCTTGCTAGTTGTAACCAAGGCTGGTGGAAGCCAGACTGAGGCTGTGGGGCTGCGTACAAAGCTGCCAGGGTCAGACCCAGGGCTGGGCACACTGACATTCAGCATGTGACTGCACAATGCTAGGCTGGCTGCTTGGGGCCCCAACCCACTCCAGCCAGTCTGTCCCCTGGGGGCAGTAGGGCTGACTAGCATAGTGCAGCTTCCAGTACGGACACGGACCCTGGAAGGCTGTGCTGGAGCCACACAGCATGCCAGTCAACTGCAGCCCTGCCCCCAGAATGGAGCAAACATTTGCCAACCTGCCCCCAGGGGAGGCTCAGCCAGCACTGTGGCAGGGCAGGAGTGCAGAGCCCAGCCTCTGGCCTAGGGCAGTCCTGTTCCTCACTGCCAGCCCAGAAGCCCATGCAGTAATCCACCCCAGCTGGCTGTGAGCATCCCAGCCTGTCTGGTCTAGCTAGAGCCATGCAAATCCAGAGATATCTGCATTATATATGCGGATATCTGCATCTGCAGATGCGATGCAGACAGCTGTATATTTTTTGTGGATGCAGATCCACATAATTGTGTCTGCATAGGGCTATAAAGATAAGTAGAGCGCTGCAGATCTATGGATATCTGCATTATATCCACATCCACAATGCAGATATCCACAGACCATTTCTTGCAACTGCAGATCAGACATGGATCCACGTCAGTATCTGTGTGGGGCTCTAGCTAGAGCACCAAAGTAAGGCACTTAGGGATACAGGGCAAGAGGTGACATCTCACTAGTACTGATTGCATGCGAACCCTGGGACAATGCGATTCATGATCAAGCTTTCAATATTTTCAGAGTAAAGACTCATCTTGCTTTGGTTACTTGAAGATTTGCTTATGAATTTTTCCCATGCTTTTTGGACCTCTGTTCCATTTGCCTCTCTACTAGCCAGTTTCTCCAGTACACATCACCAGAGAAGACTCCTTGAGCATGAGTGCAGCTTGCAGAGATGGGCTGGTTTATAGCTAAGCTTCTAGAATGGAAAACAGCTTTAACAAGACTCAGAGTTCATCTGCTAGAGGAGACGCAGCAGGAAGGAGGTAAATATGTGGCAAGTTTATGTCAGTACAGGACACAGCACCCCAGCATGACTCAGGAACATCCTGATGAAATACCTGGACAGTACGGTCACTTTGTAATTTAATGTCTCTCTCTTTGGTGAACTGGTTCTCCATGTGCCGTCTCTTAGCAACAAACCACATGTACTGCAGTGTACTTGAGGTGGGCAAAACACCCAACTAGAACGTACCAGAAGTGGCTTTACTGCTTAACTGGCAGCTGCATTTTCCTCCAGTGAGATCAGAACCAATGGGCAGGCAAATAGGCTTCCTAAGAATTCTAGTATCATTTCTTCATATTGGCTATATACTCATAGCACCTTCTGTCCAATGCTCTTCTACAGAATTAACATTGAATAAAAGCATTCAAATAATGTAGAAAATTTCATTCTCTCTCTCTCTCTCACACACGCACACACACCTGACTAGCGTAATACACCTTTCATCAGGTCCAACCCAGGCCACCTTCCTTCAGCCCATTCTGGCACACACTGCTATTAGGGTATTTTTTCAGGCTTGCTCTCATGGATTTGACTACTCCACCTTCGCCCTCACTGGAGTCCATTAGGACGAAACACAGAGGAATAACATAATTTGGAAGTGATAACATGATGGTAAGTCTCCGCAGGTCAATATTAAGAAACATCTCACTATTATTACTTACATTAGGTGGTTTATCCAGTTACAGTTCATCCAGATGTTTGGGAGAAGAAGGGGAGAGGAAATAAACACCTCTTAACCCCTCACTCCACCACAAGAATCTGTATTGTGTGTTCAGGTGTTGTACCCCTGTGCTGCTCCAGGATCTTGCTTTAGGATAATTTAGTATTAGAAAACCTCTGCAGTGTAAGGCCTGCTTTTCACAAGGTGCAGTACCTTTACATCACACCTGCACTTCAATGAACTTAGGCTTCAGTTCTGCAAACCCTTCAGATCCAAATGTACAACACTCCGCCATCAGAAGGGTTCATAACCCCTGAGGGCTACTGGTGCTCCCTCTGGCCTAAACATGAGTGCTTGTTCAATGGTGCATGCTCTTCCCTGGTTACCACACACAAGTCAGGAAATGGCAGACTGCAAAAGCTTTGTTGTTCAGCTTCCAGGGGGAACCCCTCTCCTGCTCCTGGTGTCTGTGAGCATTTCATTAGCAATAAACAGCACCACCAACTGTAAACATTATTATTAAACACCAATCATAAGTCAGGCCCCAAAAGCACAAAGTTTAAAAGAGAAATGAGTTAGGGGCTCTTTATTTCCTGCTTGATTGCTGGACCCTTGGGTGCACTCTGCAGTATTCAATGTTTCCTCTGCAGTCACTAGGACTGGAAACACAAGGGTTTTGAAAGAAAGCTGAGTCTCATGCAGTCAGTCCCTTGACTACAACAGCTGAGGCTTTCAGAAAACACCAGTTCTCATGTGACCCATGACTAAATGGCAAGGCTGCCTGCTGTGACCAAGTGACCCACTGGCCTGCTGGAAAGATCTTTATCAAGCATGCATCAAGGTCAGTGTTACAGACTGAGAATACAGTGTGAGACACAGCAGCTTGGCTCTAGCATGAGTTTCTAAGCCCCTGGTGTCACACTGGTTTAGGTCACCCCAAGATCTTTCCTGGGTCCACCCATCCAAATACTATGGGTCACTCAACACCTGCTCTTGTTTACCTGCAGGCAGAACTCTCCCCTCCCTGCCTGCCATCTGTTCACACAAGAAAACAAATAGTGGAAGGTTTCGTATGTTTAGCCAGAGGTTTTAGGAGGGCACATGTGCGTTTTCAGTGGGCCATCGTATGTGCGAGAACAGCTGACAGTCTGTCCCCTCCAAATGAAGCTCTGACTCCCAGCATGCATACAGCTCTTTGGCTGGTCCCTTGTAGATCCAAGCCCCACTGCCACTGGGAGACCCTGCAGGCGGCTGGCTCCAGGCTCCCTATCACCATTGGGGGATCTTGCAGCAGGCACCCTAGTCCAGCTCCAAGCTCCCCCCACCAGGAGGCTAGACCCATTGTGGTTCTCAAAACAGTTTGTTATTGAAGAAATTTTTAAAAAATGACTGCTCTTAACTTTTGGGTTGCCGATCCCTAGTAAACTGGCCCAAGCTGATTCACCCCATCTCAGTCCTTCTCACAGTCCTGGCAAGGAAACTGGAAAAAAGTACTACATTGATACAGCAGCCAATTTGTCACACCTCTTACCAGTCACCCACTCCAAAAGAAGTGCTCTTTTCAAGTGCCCAGGGTTTAAAATCCTTTTAAAACTCCCCACGTGCTGATCCTTATAGTTTTGGAAGCCTGAGACTTAAGTCCCCCTGGAGACATTGCCAGGACATCTTTCAGACTGGGGAATTTTCACTGCTGCCCTCCTGCCTTTTTCAGTTCATCTCAAGTAGATATTTAGATAAAGAGTTCAACCTCTTAGGTTACTCTGAATGCACCAGCCCTCTCTTCCCATCGCCCAGCAAGACAGAGAAAGCCTCCTCCAGACCAAACAGGGATGTAGTTAGCCCCTGAGGTCCATGATGCTGGGCCCTATATTCCTGTATTGGCCAGAGACTCTGCAGGCATCTCTTCAATTTCAACATTACCCTGCCACCTCATGTTGTGATTGTCAACATTACGCCAGCATGTCAGGCTTTGTAGTCACGTGTCAACTTACTGAGAATTGTGCTCTCAAAAATGCTGTAAACGGAGTATTAACAAGAGCTGTAGAAAAAGATACCAGGTGACATGAATTAATCACATTAAAACCCTGCATGGAAGTCGTACAGCTAAACACTGAATGCAGAAGATTTGGGCAGAAGAGCCAGTACAGGTGTACTAGCTGCTAAACAGGAAGAAATTTTTCAAAGGTGAAAGGTAAAGCTTGTGTAGAAGAAAGGGGACACAATAGCTGATACATGCTTTGCAAACTGTAACTGCAGTGGCAGTGACATACCAGTCACAAGTGGGAATTAACCACTGAGCAATATATACACCGACACACCATCACAGAATTAACCCCGTTCTTTTCCAGATCCCACAGCATGTAATCTCCAAGCTGCACAAGAGGAAGTATGGCAGGGGACAGACACCTGCAGGCTCTTCCTGGCATCAGCAATCGGAAGAGGAAAATAAAAGGCAAGTGTTGTAGGTGTGTTTTGTGTCCCCGTCTTCTCCCCCTCCCCTGAAGAGTCTATGTGACAGGCTGCCAGCTTTTTCCGAACTTGCCCTCTAAAGGAGGTACCAATCCTGCTGCTTGGGAGTAGGGCTGCGTCTACACTGCACTGTAGCCCAGGGTGCAGGGGTGTGGTGTGAAGAACGCACCAAAGAATGGTGATCTACTTGTCCAATGTGGATGGTGCTGGTACGAGTTAAAGGGCACCTAGTGCGAATTAACACAACCCTCCTTCCAACCTTTTAGTTCATGTCAGCACCATCCACATGGGCAGTTAGTGTGCAATTCACAGTCTGGATAGTAGCACAGTGCAGTAAAGCCCAAAGCAGGTGGCATGAACCACTCCCCTGGTAGGAAAAGAAAGCACGGAGTCCCGTGGCACTTAAAAGACTAACAGATTTATTT
>ML681995.1:10693400-10734146 GCA_007922195.1 Podocnemis expansa | reverse complement strand
AGGCTTCCCTTGGTTTGAACCTAACAACTGCTCTGATTTGCTGTTACCATATGACCTGATTCTATGTTTTACACCCCCTTGCATTTATTTTCATTCCATTCTGTAAGTTCAGCCATCTTCAAAGCATCTGAGGAAGTGGGATTTTCTCCCACAAAAGCTCATGCGAAAGATAAATCTGTTAGTCTTTAAGTGCCACACGACTCCTTGTTTGTTTTGCTGTACTAGACTAACACGGCTATCCCTTTGGAAACTGAGTTACTGAAGTCCTCAAATCACAATCTGAAGACCGTACAGAGAATCCACCAGTAAGTGAGCTGTGCTACCTGCTACCGGGGGGGGGGGGGGGGAGGGATGGACCGGCCCGGGCCTTTGTCCATCTCCCCCCGGGGGGGGGGGGGATTCCTTCCCAACCCCAAATATGGCAATCAGTTAAATCCTGAGAATGTGGGCAAGACTCACCAGGCAGATACCCAAGAAAGCATTTTCTGTAATAACTCAGAACCTACTCCTAGCTAATATGACATTCTGACTAATGTAACAGTTTTTTTCAGTCTTAATTCCAGGTTAATCAAGTGTTTTGTTTAGGACCAGGTACCCATGACAACACTAGTGACCCACCTTGCACACAGATTTATAGACTTTAACGTCAGACAAGACCCATATGATCATCTGGTCTGATGGCCTGCACAACAAAGGCCACAGAACCTCCCACCCACTCCTGCAGACACCTAACTTATAACTGAGTCACTTAAGTCTCCAAATCAGGGTTTAAGATGTATCAGATATCCCAAGTCAGTAGTTCAGCTGGTGGTGCTATATGCATGAAGAGACAGAAGGGTTTATATTGTGAAGCAATGGAACATGACTCCAGTAAATGTTCAGGAAAGCAAAACACATACAGAAGAATGAATCTGTTCATCCTGAGATTGCCCGTTAACCAGTTATTTACATATGTGAAAGCGAAAGGTTGTACTGAACAGCTTTTAAACCCATCATGCTCTGTGGCTTTCAATACATCTTTCATTTGCTGCACCTTGCACTTGGTCATTTTCCATTCCGTTGCATTCAACTGCAGTTCGTTTCTAGACAGTAAATGGCACAAGCATCAGCCCAAGGTATGAGAAAAGGGATAACGGTTACAGAGATGCTCCAGAAGAAAAGAGCACAATTGTCATGGAACAAACTAAATCACTGCTTCTAAAACTGGGGTCATGATTATGTGAGCAAGGAGGACATGTGAGCCCCTGGCCTTTTCCTGGTGGAGGAACATGGGGGGTGGGGGTGGGAATGAGTGCTGATGTATAGGTACTGCTCCCCCACCCCCCATTCCCCTATGGGATTTAGGAGCAGGCGGGTGAGAAGCAACACCAGGGCTCCCTGCATCCAGGTCACGTTGCCCATCAGCAGCAGAGCTATACTTATCTGCAAAGCATCTTGTTTTAATAATTGCCCCCTTCCAAGGCTCTCCACTTCCCACTTCTCTTTCTGCAGCACTTTTCCCTAGCTTAAGATTTTACCAAGTTGCACAGCAGAGCTGGAAGGCACCTTGCTGGGGTAATCAGCAGGGAATTTTGCACATGTATAGAAACACTGACACAGCAACATGGCATAAATCTCCAACAGAGAGGCATTAGCACCAATACACATGTTGGCTTGCCCCAGTGCAAAAATCTCCAGCACACAGGCCTTTTGCTAGCAACTGGTGCTGACTAGAGCTGTGAGGGAATCTGACTACATCACAGGCAGAACTGTCACAGATCAGCAAACAAAACAAAACAAGTCACATCTTAACTATGTATCCTGAATTAGCAAGAGGCCCTGCTCCTCTGTACCCCTCTCTCCATTCTGGCAACCACAGCCAGCCCTTGGATGACCTACCAGCACGTCAAATCTCTTTGACCTACAGCAAGCAAAGTAGCTCCTGAACCCTCACTGGCCCGTGTTGGAAGTGTCGGCAGAGAAGAAGGACTTGCATACCATTTTGCCAGGCCTCAACAAATAATGTTTCTGATCACCATAGCAACCAGTTTTAGCAGGCTGTCGCCTAGCTCCACTGCACAAATATAACGGAGCACCCCGTCTGGTGACCAAAAATAAAACTGCTGGCACCCTACCTGTGAGCCAATTTTGTCCACCCATGTACTATACAACACCCAACAGGAGGATCGGAGTGTAAAGCTGGCATAATTCCCCTCCCCCACAACTTTCTTGCCTGTACGACATTGAGGGCAAAGGGAATACAGTCCAGGGCCACAGTTTGCATGTGTAAAATCTGGACAAACCTTAAGTGCTTGTCTACACACCAGTCACATCACTAATTTAAACTGGATAAGAAACTGGTGCAAACTCCTCTGTGGGCATTCCCTTACCTTAGACTAAAACTGGTACAGGCTGAACCAAAATGAGCCAGGTTTAAATCAAGAGAAGAACATCCACAAAGAGGTCTCCACCAGTTTAACTAGACTGGTTTAAAACATCAGACCAGTGCAACTATGGGTGCAGATGGCACCTCAGGTTCAAGAGCATGTAGCGATGGCATAAACTGTAGGTTTGCCCTGCGTATTTCCCTCCCTGTGCCCCAAAGGGCATATTCCTACCAAGAGCTGGAAGCCAGGCAAGCTGGTCAGGGTCACAGCCCTTGACCAGCAGGCACAGAGCTGGCCTGCAGCAGAGCAAAGTGCAATTTACTCTCAAGAGACCAAATTGTGGCACAAACAACTTCTGCAGCAGCCATCACCCAGCTGCTCTCTACTACCAAACGGACTCTTAGGGATGCTTCTTTCCAACAGGGCCTAGCTAGAAATTTCCTCCATTGCTGGTGTTCTGAGGCTAGTTTATTCCCAGAGCCCCGTGTGGATATAAAATTTGTATCCGCATTCTAACCATAACATGCAGAAATGGCCTGTACACATCTGTGGATATGAAGTGGGTATCCACAGTTTTGCAGAGCTTTAAAAATTAAATTTAGATATCCATCTGTGATCCACAAAAAAGGTCCATGGATAGCCACAGCTTTGGAGGACTCTACTTATTCCCCACATTCTCTTTGGCCCAAGGCAAACTTGCAGAGTTTACCCTCTTAACTATATCACTGAGGGGTGTCATTTTTTGTCAGCATAGTTATACTGATGCAAACTGTAGATACAGTTTGATAGGTATAAATGTGCCTTACACTGGTATAGCTTATCCCCAGCCTCAAACCAAAAGCATTTTCATACCCATGTAATTGTGTCCACATAGGGGCATGGCTTTGTGACTCTCAGTTTGCATGTCTAGTTAATCAGCAAAACTGTTTAGTGTTGACAACCCCTTCAGATCCAGGGCAAAAGGAAAGAACCAGCTCTGACAGGGCACGTACCCCATGCCAGCCCGGATAGGGTTGACAAGGGCCTGAAAGGCCAGTTAGGGGACCTGGGTTGACAACAGGGCCAGGTGAATTGAGACGGAAGCCCAGCTGGGGGATGGCTGGCCATTACTATAAAGCCAGGAAGCTGAGCGTAGACACAGCAGCAGGAGGAGTCTATAGCTGCTCTCCGAGAGGAAGGAGACCCCACAGAACAAAGAGGAAGTCTCAGGAGACCGTCAGCCCTGGAGAAAGGAATCTGACCCAAAAGGAAGGGGGCAGTAGTCAAACGGAGTGTGGAGGAGGCTCCAGTGGTAAGCTAGTACCAGGAAAAATGTAGGGAGGAAACAGCAGCAGGGATGGGGACTGAGTACCTGTATTGCTGGGGTTCTCAGATCCCAGGACTGGAACCTGGTGCAATGGACAGGCCCAAGGTTTCCTTGCCATCTACTGATAGCCAAACACTATCTGGAAATGGCATCTGGAAAGGGGCCTCTGTCACAGGATGCACATCTGTGCACCCTGGGTTATGATTCATATGATCTTCCTGTTCACTTGTACACTGTGATTGTATGATTTGCTGCCAGTTACGCCATGCAACGTTTCTTTATGGATGCTTATAACCTAGTCTACATGATTAGTGTGATATCATGTTTCTTACAACTTCATGCATATGCACAGATGCGCAGCATGTTTTCCATTGCTAAAGGGGGAGAGGGACAGACAGAACTGTCTCAGCAACAGTGAGCAAGCAAATACAGGGAAAAGGCAGCAAAAACATGCTAACTGAGGTGGCTCAGACCAGACAAAGGGATCACCTCTGCCCAGAAAGGGGGAGGGGGGTGATGAGGAATTGGGGAACAAAGAAAAACACTTGGAAGAGTTTGAAGCTTTTGGCCTGGGACTCTCCATCTGGAAACAAATTCAAGCAAGTTCTGGACCCTGCCTAGTAAGGGGCAGAGACTGGCTATACACACATGACAGCCAAACACCTTGAACATGAACTTGGACTATGGGGTCAGTTTAAGTACAGATGTTAGGTTAGTATGCGTGTTTGAACTTTTATTTCCTTGTGGTCTCTCCTGACTAGGGTTACCAGATACCAAACCATGGACAGAAGGACAGGGAAGTATGAAAAGGAGGACACATGGAGAAAAGGTAGTATAAATGTAATATTCTTCTGTTTTTAGGGGGCCTTGGAACACTTCCCCTTAAAAATAGTGTGCTCTGGGGTGTTCCAGCATACTTTAACCCCTGTAAGTAAAAAGCCAGACAAAAATCATGTATTTTTAAAATGCCTGCCGGATGGAGGACATGAAGGTAAAAAGAACATGTCCTCTCTTACCTGACATGTGGTAACCCTACTTACTCCTGACTCATTTATATTCTGATTCTGTCATAATTGGCCATATTCTCACTTAGAGTTATAATCTGATCAATGAATTTGTAGTTGTTTTATCTAAAGCTGTTTGGTTTTTAGAGAGTGTGAATGAAGAAGGTTGGGCACAATCCATTTCTTTGTTAAATGGATGGACTCGAGTGCATGGCAGTTGGGAGTGAGTCCCAGTCTCAGTAGAGAATGGCTCCTGGTGTGGTAACTGGGATGGGGGGTGCTTGCTGGAGGACCATCCTCAAGTAGCCAGAGGACATACACCCACTACTTAGGACCAATTATATGCCAGAGTCCATAGTGCACTGACTCAGGAGTGAACGGTCACTTGGCAAGGCAGGGGAAACGGGGGTTCAGGAATGGGAACTGGGGGGGGTGAGGGGGTCACAGCAGCACACCAGAGTGGATCTCAGGAGCGGTCTGTCACAGCCTCTCTGGGCCTCTTACCCCCAAAGGCCATGTTCCCAAATGAAAGGTTATTGCAGAGCAAGCAACAAACAGCAAGGTGGCATTGAAGCAGCCAGAACTAATTCCCAGATCCAGCTGCAAGATGGTTCACTAGCAGGGAGCAGCGATCAATCCTGTCACAGCAACAAAATAGAAATCCCTGTGCCTCACTCTATTAATGACTCTCCTAACAGTCTGCATCCACGGCTTCTCCCAGATCAACCCATCTCTTATGCCCTTGCCAGACCCAGGGAAAAAAAGTCTCACAATGATACATGCAAAAACAGCTACAAAGTAAAGTGTGAAACAGACTCACAACTCTGGGTCTTACTCTTTACAATACAGGAAGCCCTCTCTCCCCACATGGTTTCATTTACAGAGCTGAAGTATTAGTTTCCTCTTTGGTTTGTTGCTCACCATTAAGGAAGTATGACGCATAGCAACTCCCAGTGGAGGGATCTAAGCTACCTGGCAAATGTAAACACACTCCACAGCAAAGAGGTTACATCTCAGGCCACTCCAGGAGCTGTCCAAGCACCCTTGGACAGATGACCCTTCCCACTCGAATGCCACAATCCTGCAGTCAGATCTCTGCCCCCAAAGACACTGCAAATCCACGTGCAGATCAAGGCCTAACTGTGTAGCCAACACAACAGAGCCTTTCATGCTGCAGCAACATTGCTGATGTTTAACCTATGACAGGGGTCTGCAACCTGTGGCGCCAGAGCGACATGCAGCTCTTAGGCTGCCTCCTTGCGGGTCTGGGTCCCCAGCTCCAGGCCTTCCCCCCCACCACTGGGGGATCCTGCAAGCAGTCCACTCCTGGCTCTGGCGGACCCTGCAGGTGGCCCACAATAGGCTTCCCTCCACCACTGGGAGACCCTTCGGGGGCCTGCTCCTTGTTCTGATCTACCCTCCACCAGGGGACACTGCTGTAGGTATTCTGGCCCAGCTCCCTCCATCTCCTACCAGGAGGCTACACCCACTGTGGCTCTCTAAACACTTGATTATTGAAGGAATTGTTAAAAATAGCCCTTCTTATCTGTTGGGTTGCCAACCCCTGACCTACGACAAGCTATTACAGGTGGTGGTTGCTTCAATGTGAATGCACGTGGCATCTTAGTCATGTGGGAATGCATTCTGGTTGCCATCTGCTAGGGGAAGGGCACAGGGTGGGTTGGGTGGTTTACAGTGGAATAGGAGGAGGGAAATGATGTATAAGCAAGAAAAATTTGAAAATCCATGCTATGTGGAAAAACTACTAGAGGGGATAGTTGAGTCGTGGCTACAGTATGTTTGCACAGAATTCCCTGCCCACACTGGATTGTTCCATGAATTGACAAATTAGTCAGTAAACCAGCATTGCAGACAGACGTTTCAAAACACTTCCAGAAAACTGGCAGCAGCTGCACTTGAATTCATTATTTGGATTAGATCATTTTATGTTAGGTTAAGCATTCACAGGAGGTTCTCAGAACTGTCTGAATTTAGAACACAACTGCTGGCTTCAAAGTAACTACAACACGCACGGGAATCAGAGGGGAGAACCCCCCCAACTGCGTGGGAGAGTGGCTGGTAACAGATGCAGTGACAGTTGACTGCTACAAGGCAGAATGACAGAGGGCAGGCTGAATTCACAGGAAGTCACACAAGAAAGTTATTTAATGAGTGGGGGGGAAGAAGTGGCTGAATTGTAGGTAAGAGGGTTAATATTCTATTTAGCTATTTCACAAAATTAATTGATGGAAAAGCAACAGAACACCCATTCATACCAAAAGCCCCCAGCTGGCAGAGAGTTGCCCACCGTGTTACTTCTGTAAGAAGGTGCTTTTGTCAGGGAAAGAAAGGGGTCTCTTCTCCTACCTTCAGCTGCTAGGAGATGCAGGTAGGCCATCGGAAGAATTCAGAATTCTTTTGTTAACCCATTTCCAAAGGGGTAGCCATGTTAGTCTAGTTCAGCAAAACAAGCAAGGAGTCCTGTGGCACTTAAACACTAACAAATTTATTTTTAAGTGCCACGGGACTCCTTGCTTGTTTTGTTAACCCAGTTTCTGCCTCTTGCTGGGCTGGATTTACTACAGCAATGGAAAAACTGAGTTGTGCAGGTGCACAGGACAGGAATGCTGTTACTAGCTGGCTCCTGACCCCACAGTTGGATCACCAGTCTCTTACTAATGAACCCAGCTGCAGGTCCCATGTGCTTCCAAATCAAATGGGTTGGGTTTGAGTCTAGTCACTTGTGCCTAGCTCTGGGTTTCCAGGGAGCATTCCCACAGTTAGACCTTGTTTGGTGCTCTTCTGTGGGATTCGAGGTGTCACAGCCCAGCTGACCTACACACTGTAAGATCTCTCAGGTCCTCAGCTGCTCTCTCATGCTCCTCATGTGCCCCCTGGGCTTCTCATTTAACCCCTCTGAGGACGAGACAGGAAAGCCAGGAACATGGATTGAGCAGAGGAACTCAACCCCTAAAAAGCAATCTAAAGTTACAAATCGTTTGACGGATTCTCAGTGATTTGCCTAAACACCTTTCCAGGAAGCCACAGGTTTGTCAAGTCACCATGGCCAGAATTTCCACCTCTACTATAAGACAGAATTTGCATTTTGATACAGCCACACCTCATACTACCACAGGCGCTACCTCTGCAGCAACTCGCTTTGTCCATTTAGATGGGGCCTAAACTAGACACTTCAAGGTGTTTGCATGATACTGGAATGATCCAGGTTCTGGGTTTGGTGGACAGAGACCACAATCTGCTTAGTGGCATAGTGCACACGCTATCAACAACTCTGCACTTTGTTGAAAGATACAGAAAAGAAGGGAGAAGTTGGAGACTTGGAAAAGGGAAGTATTAAAGGTTTCATTTTCACAAAATCCCTGGCTCTGGTTAGATGGAGAGAGTCTTTTAAAAGAACCCCCCTACACTCCCTTTGGTAGCCTCTCAGATGGTGTTACAGGTAAGTAGATGCTGGGGGGGGGGTGGACAGAGAAGTTAGCTGAGGTGGACAGGAGCCACTGCTGGTGTTGAAATCTGATTCCTTTTTTTACCAGACAAAAACGCACTAAAGAGGAGAGAGAAAACAGCAAAGAGAAGAAAATGCAAATTATGCAGCCTCCCTGCTGGGAAAACACAGGCATGGCAGTGGGTTTTATCAGGCTCTATCTACATGGCAATGAAAACTGGGGGGTGGGCGCTAACTTGTGCCAGGTGACTCAAGCTCCCAGGTTTTGGCTGTATGGTTGTTTGATTGCTGTATAGACTTCCTGGCTGGGAGCGCAGACCTGGCTCTGGGATATTCCCACTTTGCTGAGAGTCATGCCTCTCTCCTGAGCCTGGAAGTCTCCCCACACAGCAATGAAACAGCCCAAGTCAGCTGGTATCAGCGTCTGACTGCAGGGACAGACCCTCAGTCACTGAGTCCTGGCAAACTTGTACCAGCATCAGGCTACTGAGTATGTTGCTTTTAGCTGCCTATTTCTGGTCACAGGCTCACCAAAGAGCTGCAAAACACATAGGCACGGTTGGCTAAGTTGGACTCCCATTACGCCAAAGAAAAAGAAAAGGAGGAAGAAGAAAGATGGGGAAGGAGGATACAAAGAGGAAGGGCGAGAAAAGAAGAGATTCTGACCAAGACTCAGCCCAGGCAATATTTGAGATTTGGCCAGAGGTAGTGGAGGTGGCAGTGTCATCTGGATCCCTCTCTGTGGCCAGTCTAGTCAGAATCATCACGATAAAGACCCAGCCATGGTTTGGTGGAACCCAGAGTCACAGGAGAAGAATGGGGGGGGTGGTCTTCATCCTCTTCCGCTAATTTCCCCCTAACATTTCTTTTTCTTCTTTTTAAAAAGGCCTCTAGGGTAGAAGCGATGGACAGAACAGCCCATTACCTCATTATTTTGTCCCCAGTTAGACCTGCTTTCCAACACATCGATTTTTGGTCACTGATTCCCCTTCCCTTCCTCCCCTGCTTTTTGCCAGGCATGACCAGGTGGCTTTTGTTTGTACTCATTTAGTCTGTCTGCCTTTGGCACCTTGCCCTGTTAACATTTGTTCTAGGTTACTGTGACAGTTTATAAACTATCACTTTATTTTGACATTTGAGTTACAATTAAAATAAATTTGTAAGCTCAAGTGTGACAATATCCACCCATCCTATCCACCAAAACCAATCATCTGAAGAGGCTGCCATAATGAAAGTAACAAAACCAGTAAATTGCCAAACAAGATAAATTAAGATGTCTTAGGATGCAAAAGAAGCCTCAAAACAGGAAAAGGTCAAGGGTTTAATCAACTTCTAAGAGTCTCCTGCGCCTGGATACAGCATCTGAGGCAATGCACAACTTCCATTTCTCTTTAAACATAAACTGGGCATACAGCCCAGAGAAGCCAGCCATTCCCTCAGATAAAAACTGCAAGAAAAACAAGTACATTGCAAAACGGACATTAGATATAGGAGATGGAAAACTTTCCCTTCCTCTCCTCTGTGCCACAATCCACCCGACCATGTGAGGAATAGCTGGACCTTAGGAATCCACAGTAACATGGTCACTTAAGCCTGCAAATCCAAATATAGCATGTATTGTTCAAGTCTCTTTATATTAACCAGATGATGGTGATATAACTATATTGGCTCATCGCACACTGGGCTTGCTGACTGCCTGCTGCTAAAGCCTGTGATTTTTCTTTTAAGTGGTCATTAACAAAAAACTATATACCACAACTCCCACCCCTTCTCCCTGTTCAAGCAACTAACTTTTCTGTCATTGGCCATTAGCAGCGCAGGTAGGGGTGACATATAAAGTAGGAACTTTGCTGTCCCAGGGAAAGCCCCAGGGAACGGGTCCAGGCCCCGCCCCTGGCCATGATCTGGCTCCTAGGCCTGATCTGGTGTCGGGCTCCTGCCTCCATCAGCCAGGCCCCAGATCCCTGGCCAGGGAGGAGCTGAGAGGTGGGTGGCACCGTGAGCAACCCGGCCTCAATCCCTGGCCGGGAGAGGCACCTGCCGCTGCTGGCAGCCTGGCCTGGATCCCTGGCCGGGTGAGTAAGGCACCCCTGCGAGCGGCTCAGCCCTGGATCGGGACTGGGGCTGGGAGAGGCAGGCACTGCCCTGGGAACTCCGGGCACTGGTACCAGGACTCAGGGCACGTGCACGTGTGCCAGGCGCCAGTGACACCCCTGATATAAGGAGTAACACACTCTGTGGACCAAATTCTGTCCTGATGTACACCAGTGTAATTCCACAAAGAGGCATAATTCAGAGCAGAAATTGGTCCCAGCATTTGTTGTCACCTCAGATACTAGTTCCTCCCTGTCACTCCTACTTCAGCAAGGACTATGTTTTACCCTTTCGTACCAATGAACACAGAGGGCGTGTCACAGGTCACAACAGCATCGGGTTGCCTCTGTCCTCCTACTGGTGTGGCTCTCCCCATATTCAGCCAGCAAGCAGACTCTGTTCCTACTATAAAGTGAAAGCACTACAATTTGCAAGACAAACAAGGAGTCCTGTGGTACTTTAAAGAATAACAATTTTACTTATAGCATGAGTTGTCATGGGTGATCTTGTTTATTTTGCTGAATTAGACTAACCAGGCTACCCCTCTAGAACTGGTCAACATATAATTTGTAAGTTTTGCTTTGCAGCTCTCCCTGTGCCTGGGGGAAGACACATGAGGAAACACAGACAGCAGCTACACTGGGAATGGCCTGTTAGAGAGAAAAAGCAGTCCATCCGTCCTTCCAGCTAGCGAGAGATGCCAGTGAGTAGAAATTTTACCAAACAAGCATGACCTCTTAAACGCTTCAAAATGACACTTCTTTTTTCACGAGACTGAAAACCGGTTAGTCTTGGAAATGCATGATCCTGGTTACTCCCTGCCATCTGCTTTTGTTAATATACCACCACCAGGACTCCATCTGTGGTACAAAGGGACTCAGCCAGGGCCCACCGACACCCACCAATGCTGCAAATGAGACTTTACACAAGCAACAGGATGGTGACCACATCCCAGCTATGTTCTAACCTGTGGCCAGAGCTGCTCTGAGACAGCGAGTCAGCTGGCATCTCTTAGCCCCCAATCCTGTAGCGGAGCACACCATCTGCATGCCTACCGAAGGTGGTGGGGCTCTGCACAGCACAACATGCACTTCCTGAAGTCTCATGGCATTCCACCATTGGCTGTCTAGGCCACTGGTTTTCAACCAGTGTGCTGCAGCACTTTGGTGTGCCATGAGACCTGTCTAAGTGTGCAATGAAATCTTGTACAAAGGGAATGGAAATTAATGTAAAACAAACACTGTTTCATCTTAAATAATATTCTCTCCAACGAAAATTACAACTCAGAAAACTTGTTAAGATTAATCATCGAATTAAAAGCAAGATATCGGTCTTTCAATTCTCAGACGTGAACATTCTAAATGCAGGTAGCCAAAGGACAAAATTGAGATAACATTTGGGTTTTTTTGGTGGATTTGAAACATGAAGTCATCTGATACTTCTTTAGCTTGTACGCACCATGTTGCAAACCACTCCAGTAAGACTGTAATCATAGAAAATGTAAATAAATGTGACCTTTATGAGCAATTAATTCAGCTGAAAAAATGGGTGCACCATGGCATAGTTTGCTTCACTGTAGTGTTCCGTGTTACTGAAGAAGTTGGGAACCACTGTTGTAGGCCACAGACTGGATTTTCATCAAGTATTCACACAACACCTTGCACTGTTGGGCAATGTTCCCTCTAATGACTCGTAAACTGTGTGCGCAAACAATTTCTTTGTGTGCGCAAAGACATTTCTTTGTGAGCACCAGTATTAGCACTATTGAATTTTTTTGTGCGCACTTTATTTTGTCGTGCGCGCAGGTTTCATGACCTGTGTGCACACGCACGTGCGCACAGCTTAGAGGGAACAGTGCTGTTGGGCCCTGCTCCCTTGATCAGGGCCTTCTAGGCACTACTTCAACACAAACAGGAATAATCATATGGCAGAACAACATCCGGGCCAGCTAAACAGTTGTGTGTAAGCCTCCATGCCTTTGACATCACCACTGCTGCACCAAAACAAGCAAATTCAAGCCCCCCCAACCTGTTTCCTTATTTATTTACTTTAAACACAAAGTCTAAAAATGAACCACTGATCACCTCTTCTGCAGCAACCACAAATCTCTCTCCCTCTGACGGACACACAAACTCACTCTCTCATGCGCGCGCACACACTTTTTATTTTGATGATCCCAGGATGTTGGAGTCAAACTTTATAGTTTGCTCATTCTATAAACTTTATAGTTTCTGATGATGTAAAAGTGTGAGTGAATTGCTAGCTGCTGATTTAACATCTGGAACAAACTGATCTTAAGCACAGCTTATTAGCACTAAACTAGAACATGGGCTGTGTTTGCTGTTTCTGAATATGCACTTTCTAAAGGCAGATGTAGTCAGTTTTAAACATTTTAGAGAAAAAAACCATGATGTCAACACAACTGCCTATCTACATTATAATCACACTGAAATAACATTTCTGTATACAAGGAGTTTTCACCTCCCTCAACGTAAAAAACCCAAGTAACATGTTGGCAAATGATGCCATTCATTCTGCCAGCCATAAATCACCGGAATGACCAAAGCTGAGATCCTTTTAATGTTTGTAACTGTGTTAAAGGGCTTTTCATTTGTTCTTTTAAATCAACTGCTTGTGTAGTGAAGAGATCAGTAGTATATGAAAGAAAAACCTATGTTTCAGACTTCTGGCCCCAAAAGAAAAAATGTCCATTTTATGATGAATTATCTATCACAAAATACAAGAAGTCATGTGGCACTTAAAGACTAACAAATTTATCTACCACATAAGCTTTCGTGGGAGAAAATCCCACTCCGTCAGACGCTTTGAAGAAGGGGGAAACTATAAAAGTCCTCAAAGCATCTGATTTTCTCCCACGAAAGCTCATGCAATAAATACATCTGTTAGTCTTTAAGGGCCACAGAACTCCTTGTGTTGCCGAACTACACTAACACGAATACCCCTTTGGAACTTATACTAACACGGACTGTTCTCCCAAAAGATCTTAAAACTACCACCTAGGTTTTATTTTCCCCCAAGGGGAGTGGGGAAGGACATAATAATCATCTCACCAAACCATCCAGACACAAGAGTTGTAGGAAGAGAGGTAAGAACAATTTGATTTTCCCGATTATCACATATGGCATATCGGAAAGCATTTCCGTTGATGCGTTTGCTCTTCAGTTATAGTGACTGAATTTTGCATATTTGTAATCCTACTGGGTTGCATGGTGAAAGCTTTCCCTACTCCTTATTTGTCAAACTTAAGCTATGTTTACATTGTGCCAGAACACTGACTTTGGGGTGTGAACTGCAAAACACATCAAAGAGTTGATTTCTGTGCTTAAAAGCTGTAGCAGGGCAGCTACTTCGCTTCAGTGAAAATGCTATCTACTCTCTGAGAGGGTGTCTCCCATTGATATAGGCCCTCTGGCCACAAGCATTAGAGGCTGCAGGATCATAGAAAGAAAACAGTTTATATGCTGCTTGCTACCAAGTGACCATCATCTAGACCAGGGGTCTCAAACTCAAACCACCGCGAGGGCCGCATGAGGACAAGTATGTTAGCCCAAGTGCCACACCACTGAAACCTTTTCATACAACCATATTGCAAATATCTAACAATAGTGTCGTTGTGGGCCACAGGGAATAACTTTAGGGGCCACTTGTGGCCCTTGGGCTCTGTGTTTGAGAACCCTGATCTAGACAGGTAGAAACCCCCCCACCCCCCCCAGGGTCTCTGGTCTGTGTCCTGCCTACACTACAACCTTTTGACAGTCCGATGGACAGTAAGATGGTTTAAAAAAATTTGGCCACAGACCATTGTACATCCATGGTGAGAGCTGCAGAACTGCACGCACTTCAGTTTAAGCCTGTTCAGCTCTGGCATGGACATCCCTTATATCAGGGCCAGGCAAGTCTTTCTCAGTAGCTCCACAATTCACAGCAAAAGCGCTGCCTCTCCTGCCAAACTGAATGCAGAGTGCCTACTCCCTAACACAGGAGCAAACCAATTCAGTACATTGCAGTGAATATGGAGAAAAAAGCAAGTATTTTTTGGAAAGAGGACTAAAATGGTGGACAATGCAGCTTCCTGGGTTAGGCAGGGAATAAAGTGCAATGGATGGAGAGATGCTCTCTCCCCTGTCTCAGGATCCCATGCATTTGAAAGCACAGGACTTGCTCCTTATGAGAAGCCAGGGAAAGCTCAGAGTGAAACATTTTAACCTATCATGAGGTCCACGGCCTTCAAAGAGTGTAAGGTTAAGCCATTTTCCAGAAAGGTTCTCCTTCGTGTGGACAGGACAAGCCACACAACTAGTTTCTGAAATACTGAAGAAAAAGTGAAAGACATGCGATACAAAAAACAAAATATAGCACTAAACACGGTTCCTTTTAGTGACCTCAAAACCACCACCAACCCAGTTATTTGTGATGCAGATGAGTTGATCCATAAACAGCTTCTCAGTAAGCAGTAAGTGGTCAGCTAAAACTTTTCTGTGAGTTTTCTATGCTGAAAACCACACAAGCTTCTCAAAAGCATTTAAAAATATCTCTGGTTAAAAAGAGTTCAAATGTAAACATAACACATGCCTAACAGGCCAACTTCTCTTTCTAACCTTCACATCAGGTACGCTTATGGTTACAATGTACTAATATTGTAATCATCTAACTCACAAGGTCAGTGTACCAAGCTTCATTATTTAAGTTTCAAATAAATCTACCTCTTAGCAGCGGAAGTTAATAAATAACAAGTTGTGAGACACAAGGACAGCAGAGTCTATTTCAAATTTTTCTTATCTCACACTAATATGCAAAGTAAATGATCTGTATAGCTGTCCCAAAACAATATGACATATAATTAGACCATCAGCAGGCCACAATCCTGAAGCCATTTAGATATGCAAGTAATTTTATGCATATGAGTGATTTCACTGGAACTGCTTTTGTGTGTGTTTGCAGGATCTGGACTCTTATCTGCTTCAGTGAAAGACGTTGCAGATTAGCAGATACTGGAAGTCAGAGCAGGGTGGCTGCACATCCCATTATTTGGGGCTTTGTCTTACACAGACACCTACTAACCCTCCTCAGCCCACTGTTCTTGATTTTTCACTTGATATCTAGCCGCCCTAAGCCTAAGGCTCAACAATGCCACGTCACAAGTGTAACTACATACACGCTGACGATTGTTGCATGGATGCATTTATTGATGATAGCACTTCATAGCATTTATTTATACAGCCCCATACTGCCCACAACATGGCAGATGCTGGTCAAATACATATACTGACTATTAAATACATTAGTTATACAAGTTCCAAAGTCTTAGTCGTACCAGAGCTACTTATTTAATCTTTGCTGAGATGCTTGGCAATCATGCCTATTTTTTTGTAAGAACAATCAGGTTTTTAGTGTGTACACAGAGAATTAGAATCTGCTGTAATTGGTTAAGGGAACAATGAAAGAGTATCACTCCTTTGCAAACCTGCATGTGCCCCCCCCCAAACAAAAACAAAAACAAAACAAAACAACCCCAAGCCCAAACCAAAAAAAAAACAGTCCTAAGAACTGAGGATTAGTAATAGGACACCAAGTAGTAACCCTAGCAGCATGATGGTGAAACTCTATGGACAAGACTAATTAAAACATTTATGAAAAATTCCAAAGGGATAGCCACGTCAGTCTCGTTCAGCAAAACATACAAGGAGTTTAGTGGCACTTTTAACAGACTAACAAATTTATTTATCACATGAACTTTCATGGGAGAAAATATCACTTCGTCAGATGCTTCAAAGATAAATGGAGGGAAAAAAACCACAGGGAAGTATAAGTCACAGGATCAGGTTAAACTTTTACAGCAAATCAAAGGAGTTATTTAAAGCTCATGAGATAAATAAATTAGTTATTCAGAAGTGCCACTAGACTCGGTTTGTTTTGCTAAAATATTTATAAGTCAGAGAGGAAAATGCACAATATTTTAAAAAAAATAAAGAAGGAGTCCTGTGGCACTTTTACAGACTATCAAATTTATTTATCACATGAGCTTTCATGGGAGAAAATCCCATTTCATCAGATGTGTGAAGAAATATTTTTAAAGTTTCTCTCTCTCTTACCATCATTTCATTAAGACTACCATCATGAATTCTGGTAAACTATCCCTAAATATAAGTCATTCATAATTTTTTAAATTAGTTTCTTCTCAGCAGCACTCAAGAGCATAAAGTATTTGAAGCCAAGGACTTTTCCAAATTATTTTTTTGAGAACCAATCAATTTTCGCCGTTTTGAAGAAAACTGAAACATGAACATGCTTTTCAGAAGCCTTCTAAAATGTTACTGTTAAGGATCTATTTTTCCTTCTAACACAGCCATTTTCTGATTGAGATTCATATCATGGGTCCTGTTCCAATTACAAAGCGTCCCAATTTCCAGAATAGTGGGTAAAGACCCTGTGTAACCTGAAGGTTAGAATGGCAAAAGTGGGTGGGGTAGAATCCCACAAAAGTCAGGTCCAGGAAATGGGTCACACACATCAGTGAAAAGATTAATTTTTAGCAGACGTCATGAACACCACCATAGCTTCCTGTTATTTGAAAATTAAAGACCTAAGATAGCATTCAATATGCAGTTGACCTAGCCTTCGTAAACTGTATTACGATAAGTTCCTTTTCTGGAGCAAGAGGAAACAAATGCAATCTCTGCTGTGAGTAAACAGCTTCTCAGGGGTGTTGCTGGCACCAGGCTTATGGGACTCGAGCCCTGAGTCCCAGCGTCCATGCCCCAAGTCTGCCATCAGGCCGGCTGTAGCAGCAGCTGCAGCAGCAGCGCGCGACCCCCAAATCTCAGCGTACCAAGCCCCAGGTCCTTTTCCAGGCTAGTGGCGCTCCTGCAGCTTCCACTGAGTTTATGCAAGTGAGGTGACCTAAAATGGTCACAAATAAACCTTGTGGAAGACACACGAGGAATATGCACTTCAAAGCTGTTTCCCAAAACTAACATTTGAAAATAAGGCTGTGTCCACTCAGGCCAGCAGCTGGCAGCACAGCTCTCAGGGCTTTGTTTCAATTAGCTAAATTTTGGTGTGCGTGAACCAGTAGAAGGCCTAACACTGATTTCGGTATCTTGTAATTTATTCCTTTACACTTCTGTTCACGAACCCTAGTTTACGGAAAACAAACAAGGAGTCTGGTGGCACTTTTAAAGACTAACACATTTATTTATTGCATGAGCTTTCATAGGAGAACACCCAGGAAAATTTTCCCCCACGAAAGCTCATGCGATAAATAAATGTATTAATCTTTAAAAATGCCACCAGACTCCTTGTTTGTTTTGCTGAACTAGACTGATGACATGGTTACCACTTTGGAACATATTTCAAGGAGTTTCTTAAACCTGAACTTGTCGTGGATTCATATATTTGTCTTATTGTGCTCTGCTGGTGGTATTAAAATAATTAGCACAAGCTGATCCCAAATCATTCTTTGGGATGTTAAAAGATTTTCAATACAGGTCTCACTAATTTAGGACACAAGATGTCTGATGGAGTTGTATAAAGTTTTCTTGATGGCTCCTCCACACTGGAGTTGCCAACCATGCATTTTAGTTTTTACTGGCTTAATGATCTGATGATGATTTTTTTCCCTCGACACAGTGATCTTTTTACTGACAGCACTAAACATACATAAACAATACAATAATGTCACAAAAGTGTGTCCTCATTCCAGACACTCTGCACATGGTATTTCCAAATTACGCAACTGTTTCAGCCGCAGTTAATGGCTCCATCAGGGTCTTTGGGCATGTGCAATCGACAAAATCGTGGTGTGCTGTTCTGACATGCCAAAAGTGATTCCAAATGATGACAATCAAAGTCAACACACAACATGTTTTCATTTCCACCCAAGTTCACAGATGTTTTTCATTTACTTGTGGGTTTACGGCGGGGACTCAAATCACCAGGAGGGCTGCCTGAGGACTAGTCTGCAGCCCAAGAGCCACACCACCGAAACCTGCAAATATTGGTAATGATCATCCGCGCCGCAGCAAATGGCTTTAGGGGCCGCATGTGGCCCGCAGCCATCTCTGAGACCCCTGGTTTAGTGTTAAAAATTGTATTTTTTTGTTTTTAGCTGTCGTAAACGGAGGGCTGGCTGGCAACCTGGGAAGAGGGATCGGACACCGTGACCAGCCGCAGGACACACCACTTCAGCGCAGAGGTGAGCATTTTAACGGGGGGGAAGCGTGTAAGGGGGATTTCCCTGACCCCCCGGTTGTCAGCTAGGAACAGCCGTACAGCCTGTGAGCACCCCCCAATTTCAAGCGCGGGGGAAGCCGCAGCTGGGTCAGACCTGGGGGTGGGGGGAGTTTCTTTGCCCTCCCCAAAACCCCAGCGGCGGCGCGGCGGGCGGCGCTTACCCAGCAGCGGGGAGGGGTCGGGGCAGTCGGGCGGCGGCGCGGTGCGGGCGCGGGTGGCGGGCGGCGGCGGCTCGGGGGTGCGCGGCGGGCCCAGGGCGCTGCCGGCCAGGTAGTAGAGCAGCGTGGCCGAGAGGTGCAGGGCGCAGAAGAGCACGAGCAGGCGGCAGGCCCGCTGCAGCGAGCTCCCGGGCAGCGCCCCGCCGCCCTGCGCCTCCTTCATCCCGCCGGCGCCGCGCTCAGCTGCCCCGCGCCCGCCCGGCTCCGCTGCGCCGCGCTCCTCCCTCCAAGGGGCGGTGGCATGGGGCAGGGAGCTGGGGGCGCAGGCCGGGGGGACGTGCCCTCTAATGACTGGTGGCGTGTGTGTGCAAACCTTTTCTTTGTGTGCACAAAGACATTTCTTTGTGAGCACCAATATTAGCGCTGTTGAGTCTTTTTGTGCGCGCTTTATTTTGTTGTGTGCCGAGGCTTCATGACCTGTGTGCATGCGCACAGCTTACAGGGAACAGTGGTGCCCTCTCTTTTAGCTTCGCGTGCTGCCTCCTGCAGGCATCTTCAAACACACCGGCCTGCCCGGCTTTTTACTTACTTTGGTGAAGGGTGCTGGAAGGCCCCCAAACGCCCTGTTTTTAAGGGGAAGCGTTCCAGGGCCCCTGAAAAACAGCAGGATGTTACATTCAGACTGCATTTTTTTCCCCGTGTGTCTTCCTCCTTCTACTTCCCTGGCCTCCTTTCCAGGCTTTGCTATCTGCTCGCTCTAGGCAAAAGGAGGAGCAGGGCCGGATTTCCCATTAGGGCATACAACATTTTTAGGGCCTGCCAAGGAGGGAAACCGTTACAAAGGCAGAAGGAAATAAGGGAAAAATCACCTGGTTTAGCATTAGAGAGTGCATCATGTCAATGGACCTAATTCAACTGGCGTTTACTCCTCTTTTTCCACATTTTGGAGTGAAAGTGCCTAGGGTAGCGGTCTCAAACGCAGCCCATGAGATGCATGTGGCCCCTAAAGCTATCTCCTGCAGCCCACAACACTATTGTTACTGATATTTGCAATATTGCTGTATGAAAAGGTTTCAGTGGTGCAGCCCTCAGGCTGAGGTACTAGTCCTCACGCAGCCCTCAACTAGTCCTCATGCGGCCCTCATGCTGATTTGAATCTGAGACTCTGGCCTAGGGGCTGCAAACACCAACATCCAGCCCTGAGGAGGACATGTCCTCCTTTTTACCTTCATGTTTTCCATCCAGCAGGCATTTTCAGATATGTGATTATCTGGCTTTTTACTTATAGGGCTTAAAGCAGAGGGCTCAAACTCAGATCACCATGAGAGCCACATGAGAACTCGTAGAGGGCCACATAAGGACTAGTATGTTAGCCCGTGGGCTGCACCACCAAAATCTTTTCATGCAACAATATTGCAAATATCAGTAACAATTGTGCCATCACAAGCTGCAGGAAATAGCTTTAGGGGCCACATTTCACCTGTGAGCCACATGTTTGAGACCCCTGAGTTAACGTATGCTGCAATGCCACAAAATACCATATTTTTAGGGGGAAGCGTTCCAGAGCCCTCTAAAAACAGAAGAATATTACATTAATACTCCATTTCCTCCATGTGTCCTCCAATGCACTCCTTTTTGTACTTCCCTGTCCTCCTTTCCAGGCTTTGGTATCTGGTAACCCTAGCCAGCAATCAGGAGGTGGCAGCCCTGCTTTGAAACCCCCCTCAGTTGGGTCTGAGTGTTGAGCACCTGGGAAAAGAGGGTTAATTAAGGTGAAGGGCCCCAGGGGATGTGGCAGAGGAGAGGTGTCAGCATGGTGTCAGAGGGGCTCTGCTTGCCAGTGGCCCCAGTGGTCAAAGTATAATTTGACAGCCTGAAGCTATCCCAATCTCTGGGTCCCCTTCCCGTACTGTCCAGGCCCCCTTCGTGCCTGTAGCCATGGGGCGTTCTGCCCAATTTCTCTGTATCGGGTAGGCAACCCCTGGCACGTGTGCCAACAGTGGCACTTGAGCCCATTCAGAGCGGCACAGAAATTGCAACTCCTGCCACCGAAAGCCACTCTGGGTGGCTTCCTTCAGGTGCAGCTGGGATGCAGAGGGGTCATCCCATGCCCGTTCCTCCATGTGACACAGAAAAAAGCTGCCCAGAGTGGCTTCTCTCTGTAATGTGATGCTCCCCAAAGGAGCCAGGCCAGGCAGCTTCTTTCGGCAGCATGCCTGGGAACCCCTGAAAGGAGCTGTTTCTTTTTGTGAGATGTCTGGCAAGCACTCCTAATCCAGTCATGCCCAGTGCTGAATTTTCAGGCAGCTGCCACGTTTTGTCAGCAGGGGGCAGCTACCAGCACCAGCTGAGGGTTGGGAAGAAAGGACTGGCACGGGTCGGCAAAGGTGACTGACTCCTGCTCTAGGTTCTGGAATCTGAGCCCCAGAACTCTGGCCCGTCAGGTCTGTGGGGCTGCAGGACGGTGTTCCTAGGCTTTCGCACGCAGAGCCGTAACGCTGTGTTAACTGCACTTGGGGCCAGCAGCATGAATCGTGCCCTTTAATAGACTACCCCAGGGGTACTCAAATGGCGGCCTGCGGTCCACAATCCGGACCGCAAAGAGGTTTCCGGTGGACTGCGACAGTGGCCTATTTGCCCGTTTGAGTACCCCTGCTCTAAGGGCAGCTGAGCAACTTCTGTTGCTCGCTGCGCTCCTCCTCCCCCCCACGGAGCCTGCTGCGCCGTCGCTGCCCCGCTCCCGGCGGCACCTCCCCTGCCCAGCATCGCTGCCCCCCCGCTTCCGGCATCGCTGCCCCCTGCTCCCACTCGCCCCCCCACGTGGCTGGCATCACCAGCCCCCTGCTCCCACTCGCCCCCCCCCCACGCTCCTGGCATCGCCGCCCCCTGCTCCCACTCGCCCCCCCTCCGCTCCCGGCATTGCCGCCCCCCACTCCTGACATCACCCCCCCCGCTCCCACTCACCCCCCACCCCCACCCTAGTTGTTTGTGGACCCTGGTCAATGGTGGAAGTCTGAATGTGGACCGGCTCGCAAAAAGTTTGAGTACCCCTGGACTACCCAATACGGAGGGTTATCACCAGTCAGGAACCAGACAGCCATCCCTGGATGGAGGGTGAGCGGGGGCAAGCCTCTGAATTTCTTAGTGTTCCAGAGACAGACGCTCTAACCCGTTTTCCTTATATTTATATATATATATATATATAATCAGGGAGGTGAGGGGAACAACGGCCCTGGTGGGATCACCACCAACATCACATGGAGGTGCACCCCCGGTTGAACTGTAGATCCCCGAGCAGGTCAGCGGGTCGGCGCGCGCCCAAGGGGCAGTGTCCTCTGCCAGGGTATGCGTGACCTGACGGCAGGGAGGTTAGGGTGGGTAGTTATAAGCAACTCATTGAGGAGCTTTCATGCTCAGAGTGTGGCCTTCTGCCCGGGTATGCTGGGGGACTGACACCGCGAAGGTGGACGCTAGGGTGGAAGGCCCAAAATACAGTATCCCACTGCTGTTCCACTACGGTGGGGCCTACGATAAGGACTCTAGGATAGGAGTCCTGATCTAACTGAGGTTGCCCGCAAAGAGAGGGGCTGTAAGGAGCCTCAGCTTCTGTAAAGAAGGGGAGTATATGAAGGCAGGGATGGACTGCTGTGCCGTGGCCTTCTGTGGAGGCCAGGAGCCGCCAAGACTGTGCGAACACACCTCGCATGATGAGTAGGATGGAGGGTCCAGCCGAGCTGTCGGGGCCACAGTAAGCTGGTTACTCGTCGTGAGCGAACGAAGGCATCCCTCGCCACCACCACCCCCCCCAGCCAGGAGTCAAATGGGCCTACTTGATGGAGAGCCTCAGGGTAACAGGGATGGTCCTGCTTCCGAGTAAACGCTGCAGATACACGTCTCGGAGCCTCTGCAGCAAAGCTAGGGCTACTATGAGACGTGCTCCTCGTCCCCAGCAAGGATTTGATGCAACAGCACAAGATTGAGGGATACCAGAGGAAGGAGGGGTGGGGGGAAAGGGGGGCGAATTCCCCGTGAGTGCTTGAGGTTGCCGCTGCAGAGAAGGTGCCAGCAGGATGGCCGCTGTGGAGAAAGTGCAGGCAGGGAGTTCGTACCTTGAGGAGGCCCAAGCTGCCCGAGGGCAGTGGAAAAGCCCCCAGTAGGGGTGCTATGGGCGCAGAAGCAAAGGAAGAGAGGTGAGTTGGATGGGCCCCTTCCCTGCAGGAGGGAACAGAAGGGGGTCTCAGCCTTTGCAGCGGATAATAGCGGTGGAAGGAAGTTTCCTGTGATCTCATGATGATAGGGATGACGGGGAGTTAGGGGAAGAAGGTAGGGCCCCAGATGCCTATGTGGGAGGGGTGAGCCTGAGGGGGAGCAGGCCCAAGTATTTGGCCTCTCCCCTGCGATCTCGAGCGGTGCCCACCACCAATAATGTTTCTGGGGGAAACAAAGCATTCCCTTCGTAGGGTAGGTCGAGAACTGCCTGCTGCGCATTAGGGGGCACCCGAGGCTCCCTAAGCCAGGCCACCCGGCGAATGGTTACTGCCAAGGCCATGGCGTGGGCAGCTGTGTCCACCGCGTCATGGGCCAAAAGGAGGAGGTCGTGAGAAATGATGTTACCCTCCTCTAGAAATGCATCATCCTCCTCCCTGGCCTCGGGTGGGAGCAAGCATCAGAATTTCGCAACTGACTCCCACACATCCAGCAAGTATCTGCTGATAATGGCTGGTTGTTCACCACTCGCAAATGGAAGGCCACTGAAGAGTATATCTTACGGCCCAAGAGGTCCAGTTCACTGGTTTCCCTGGAGGATGGAAGGGGGTCACTGGGGGGTTCCCCAGAGCCCAGTGCCATCTGTACCACTTCCCTTGGGGGAACCGGGTGACCAGCAAGAGAAGGGAAATCCAATGCAGGAACCTGATATTTAATGCCCGCTGTGTCTGAAACCGGGGAAATTGAACTTGGGCTCTGCCACTGGGAATGGGCGAGGTCCCAGACACCTGGGTGGGGCGGGACCATTAGGGGTTCTGTGGGGGCAAAGGCCGGCCCAAAGAGGGCATTGGGAGGGGGACCTAAGGGCTGCACCTCCATTCCTAGATGGGCCATGGCCCGGTGCAACAGATCAAAGTGCGCCGACAGATTTCCCACATAGGACTCTGGTGCCAGGGAGAGGGCGGTACCGGGCACTTGCCGAGGTGGAAAGGGGGTCTCCCGAGGGGACCATTCCTGTGGCCGGTAGCGAAATGGCAACAGAGACAAAGTGTGGTGCTGGGGCCGCTTAGAGCCCCTTGAAGGACCTTGCTCCGGACTGGAGGCAGGAGGAGGGGACTGAGACTCCTGGGGCGGTACTGACGATGGCAGAGTGACGTGCTGTCATGGAGATGGCTCTATGGTGCCGGCCCCCAGTGGAGTGGGAGACAGAGGTGGCGAGGGCGAATGCCCCAGGTAGGCCCAGGCCTTGGATATGAAGTCTGGTTTGCCGCTTCTGGTTGGGAGCAGGGCAAGAGGTGTGGGGAGCAAGAGGAGGGCTCGTGCAGCTTCCACCGCTTCTGGAGTAGACGGCACAAGGAGTGACTGTGCGGCTCCATGGTAAGTTCTTACCCAGGGGAGGAGGACTGCCTGGGCGGGCAAGCTCCCTTCCCTGTGGCGCTGGGCTCTGCAGTGCCAAGGGTGAATATGGCCGGCACCAAGGTGAGCTCGGTGCCGGTGAAGCCGTGCTGCCCGAAGGTGACCTCGGATGGTGCCACAGTGCCAGGGCACGGGGTCGGTGCCGTGGCAGCGCAGGAGATGATGGTGAGCAGCACCGGGGCAATCCAGGTACTGGTGGTACCGGGCTGCCCAAAGGCGACCTTGAGTGGTGCCGAGATGCTGGGGCACCGGCTTGGTGCTGGGGTGCCAGAGTCGGCACCGAGGTTGTGCGTCAGCATCGGCTACTGGCAGTGCGGTGCCACGCTGGCTCTGGTGCCGAGCTGGGTCTCAGTGCTGGTTGGGAACCCAAAGCCTCGGGTGAAGAGTGCCGGGCCTCCTAGAGGCTAGGGCATGGTGCTGTTGTTCCCTCTCCTTGATTTCGTGGTTTGAAGGAGAGACAGATGGAACAGGCTGAGACCATGTGGTCTTTGCCCAGGCACCTGAGGCACTTCCCATAGGGGTCGTCCTGGGGGAAGGCCTTGCCGCACTCAGCGCAGGGTTTAAACCCTGGCATGATTGTAGGATGTTCCGGTCTGATGGTGGAAGGCTCTTGTGGTGGAATTAAATCCATGAAGAGATGCTCCCAGTCGGGCAAAAGCTCATAGACGACAGGCAGGCTACTTGTGATGCACAAGGAGCGGACGTTCCAGATCCGACGTGCAAGGCGGAAAAAATGAAACTGAGGAGGAGTCAGGAGGTGGCTCTATATGTAGCCATGGGGTGGTGTGAGGGACGGAGGCTGCCTACCCTCTCCAGACAGGCTAGGCCAAAAGGTTTCCCGGCCAATCCAGCACTCCAGTACAGAGACACCTATTACTGAATGCATCCGACCAGCACTTGAAGAAGAACATCCAAATACAAGATATATCCAGTGGAATACCAGCAATAAGGGAACATAGTAATTCCACGTAAAAGCAGAGAGTTAAGAGCTGGAGGGGAGAAGGTGTAGCGTCAAAGTGAAGAGGGCCTTTTGGGACTCTGCAGAGAAGTGAGGGAGGGGGGCAGAGGAATTGCTACGCAGGCAGAGTAAGAGATCCAAGAAGAGAGAGACAGGTATTGATGTGTTTATGGGATAACAGCAGGGCCTGCAATGATGCCAGCAGTTGCAGGAAGGACTCGTAGACTCCAAGGTCAGAAGGGGCGGATACAGTCATCTAATCTGACATTTTGCATAATGCACGCCACAAAATCTTACCCATGCACTCCTGGAATAAACCTCTAACATGTGCCTGAATTTATTAAAGTTGTCAAATCATGATTTAACGACTTTAAGGTACAGAGAATCCACCAGCAATTACCAGAGCCGTAACTATGGCGGGGCCAATGGGGCAAAGCCCTGGGCGGCATAGAGTGGCTCAATAGAACCGCTCTATTAAAGGGCGGCTTTCGCGGCGCCAGATCCAAGCACCACTAATGGCAGGGGGCGCGTTCTGATCAGAACGCACCCCAGGCAGCAAAAACCGGTGTTATGGCTCTGGCAATTACATTCTTCTTTGAGCACTGCTCGCATGCATTCAATAATAGGCGTCTCCATGTCAGAGCACCAGATTGGTCGGAAAAAACTTGTCCTAGCCTGTCAGGAGAGGACAGGCGGCCTCTGCCCCTCGTGCCACCCCATGTCTATATATATATATATATGGCTGCCTCCCGACCTCTCCTCAGTTTCATTTCTTCCACCCTGTGCGTTGGATTTGGAATGTCCACTCCTTGCGAATCGCAAGCAGCCTGTTCTTTTCTCTACAAGCTTACTGCCCGGCTGGGAGCATCCTTTTATGGATCTAATTCCTCCACCACTGGGCTGGAACATCTCGCGACCATGCCAGGGTTCAAATCCTGCACCAAGTGCGGCAAGGCCTTCCCCCAGAATGACTCCCACAGGAAGTGCCTTAGGTGCCTGGGCAAAGACCGCATGGTCTCTGCCTGTTCCATATGTCTCTCCTTCAAACCTCAAACCATCAAGGAGAGGGAACAGCGCCGCTGCACCCTAGCCTCCGAGAAGGCCCAGCACCCTTCACCCGAGGCTTCAGGTTCTCTCCCGGCACCAAGACCCAGCTCAGCACCGGAACCTATGCGGCACCACACCATTGGTAGCCGCCACCACCGCCGCACAACCTCGATGCCGACTCCTGCACCCCAGCACTAACCCAGTGGCCTGGCACCTCGGCACCGCTCAAAGTCGCCTTTGGGTAGTCCAATACTGCTGGTACCGGGATCGCCCTAGCGCCGCTCCACATCATCTCCGGTGCTGATGGTTTGGTACAGTCCAGCCTTACTGGTGCCCAGCTTACCCCGGCACCGGCCACTTTCACCCTCAGCACTGCAGGCCCACCATAGCCCGGTGCCGCAGGAACAGGAGCTCTCCCGCCCAGGCAGTCCTCCCTCCCCAGGCGAGGACTTGTAACAGAGCCACATGGAGTCACTAATAGTGCCGTCCACCCCAGAGGCAGTGGAGGCTGCACGAGCCCTCCTACTACTCCTGACACCCTCTGCCCCACTCCCAACCAGAAGGGGCAAACCGGCCTTCATATCGAAGGCCTGGATCCACCCTGGGCGTTCGCCCTCACCACACAGCCCCCCGTCTTCCATTCCAGTGGGGGCTGGCACCACCACGTCATTGCCGGTACCACCTCAGGAGTCTCGGTCCCCTTTCCCCACTTCCAGCCCGGAGGAAGGACCTTCCAGGGGCTCCAAGCGGCCTCGGCGCCACACATCGGCCCCATTGCCCTTCCACTTCAGGCCGCAGGAATGGTCCCCTCAAGAAACTCCCTCCTCACCATGCCGAGCTCCCGGTACTGCCCTCTCCCCAGCACCGGGGTCTTACACGGGTAACCTGTTGGCGAATTTTGATTTGCTGCGCCGGGCTACGGCCCATTTAGGCATGGAGATGCAGCTTTTGAGCCTCCCCCACCCCAATACCCTGTTTGGGCCAGCCTTTGTCTCAATGGAACCCTAACAGTTCCGCCCCACCCAAGCGTATGGGACCTTGCATACTCCCGGTGGCAGAGCCCAAGTTCCATTGCCCCGGTCTTGGACACGGCGAGCGTTAAATATCGGGTGTCCAAGTCGGATTTTCCCTCTCTCGTTGGTCACCCGGTTCCCCCGAGGGACATGGTGCAGATGGCGAAGGGCCCTGGGGAGCCCCACAGTGATCCTTTTTCCATCCTCCAGGGAAGCCAGGGAACTGGATCTTTTGGGCCATAAGGTCGTCTCCTCATCGGCCTTCCAACTGCGAGTGGCAAACAACCAAGCCATAACCAGCAGATACTTGCTGGACGTGTGGGAGTCACTTGCAAAATTTAGAAGCTTGCTCCCACCTGAGGCCAGAGAGGAGTATGATGCCTTTCTGGAGGAAGGCAACGTAATCTCTCAAGATCTCCTCCTTTTGGCACATGATGTGGTGGACACAGCCGCTCGCACCGTGGCCTCGGTGGTAACCATCCACAGGGTGGCATGGCTTAGGCAGGCTAGAGCACAGCAAAGTGGTCCTCGACCTGCCCTTTGAAGAGGATGCTTTGTTTCCCCCTGAAACACCATCGGTGGTGGGCACTGCTCGAGATCCCTGGGGAGAGGCCAAATACTTTGGCCTGCTTCCCCATGGACCCACCCCTCCGACTTAGTCCGCCCCCACCCCCTGAATTCCCACCCATTTCTCCCATAGTGGGACCACAGAGGAATTTCCTTCCACCGCCATCATCCTCTGCAAAGGCTGGGACCCGTCCCCCTTCTCCCGCAGGGAGGGCTCAGCCCAACTCGCCACCACCCCACTCTCGAACCTCAGGGAATGAGGCTTCAGGGCATCATCGCAGTAGAAGGTCGACACACCCTTCTCCCCTTGAAGGAGAATGGGGTTCAGTGGGAACCGCCCTCCCCCCCCCTTCCTCCCTTTTTCTACTGCGGCCCCAGGCATCCAACCCAGACCGGGTGTTCCTCCCTCTGCTCTTGGGTGGCATGGCCTTGACAGCATAAAGACGCCCCTGCCTGCACCGACAGTACCTGGTACTGTGGTCCAACCCCCACACTTCCTAAGCAGTGGCTACTTCAAACACTCATAGTGAACCATCCCTCCCTGCCCCCCTTTCCCGGACATCTGTTCAACCCCATGTCTTTCATGCCAACACTCTTGTCTTGTAGTGGCCCCAGCACTGCTGCAGAGGCTCTGAAACATGCATATTTGATGCCTACTTAGACACAGGCTTGCGCCTGCGACCCTGATGCCTCTGTCAGGTAGGACTTCTCGAGTCCAGGTCAGGGGGAGGGGGATACCTCCGGCTGCATACCGTCAGCATAACGCGTACCACCCCTTTGTGACCCGACCCCCAAATTTGATGAGAACTACCTCCTACTTGTCAAGGGGGACACATCCACTTAGTCATGGCGGATCTTAGCCTTTGAGGGAGGGCCAAAGTGAACGGCCCACCCCAGCCCACACTTCCCCTTCCTCACGGGAACTACACTTCCACACACCCTTACCTTATGGGTGATCTCAGTGGTTACCAGGGCATCTACCCTAGGAACCCTCATCCTAAGCCCACCTCACAAATGCGGTGGTGAGTTCTTCTTATGCCCCTTGCTCGTGAAGCAGGGGCCTAGCGTACCCTTCTCGAACCTCCAGATAAGGGAACCTAGGAGAGGACACCTAGTTGCATCTCCACGTAAAGGGAATAGCGGTGGGATATACTGTCAGGCCTTCCCTCATCAGCGCCCTCCTTGTGTCACCAGCCCATCATAACCAGCCAGGAGACCACGTTTAGGCAGAGGGGATCCTTCCCAAATGACTTGTAGCTGCCTTTTCTGCCTCTCGGTCATGTACCCTGGCAGGGCGCCCCACCCCCCGGTCTTTTGTTTCCCTGGCTCTCTCCACTACGTCTGCTGCAGACCTACAACCCTATCGCGGGGTCACTGCCACGTGCATTGGTGGCGCCCAATAATACTGCTGTTCCTTCTCAATTCTTGAGGAACCATTGGCATAAACTGCCCGCTCATTTCTGTGACAAACAGAGGGAAACATTCTAGAGCCCACTTCCTGCAATATCCAGGAATTTAAGGATTGCGCTCCCTCAAATCGACTTCCGACTTCTTGGCTGGGGACAGTACTTTGTCTGGTCCTAACACCCTAGGGTACCCTTGTAATACTGCAGTTGCCACTCTGCGGTGGATTCACTTCCTAGTTGGTAGGAAATAAACCCTTTCAGGCATCTGCATTTTGGGATATCCATGTATTCAGGAGCTTTCCCTGGTGCCCACACTGGCGTGGCAGAGCGGTAGCACTATCCCTCCTGGAAATACTATAGGCTTTTGAGACCGTGACCTTACACGGAACCTCTATGAACCTGTTGGCCAGTGTTGGGGTGACCAAGCAATAGCTGGTGCTATCCCCAATCCTCCTTCTCCCTTTCTCACACACTCGTGAGGGCCCTCGCAATGCGAAACACTGAGATTATAGGCCAAGTGGATCCTCCCCGTGAGCTCATGCTACCATGGTCCTTACAAGGACCAACTCAATAGTACTACCTCAGGCCACCTTGCCTCTCTGTCGCACTTATGTCCCAGAGACTCTCTCTTGCAAGAACCTGGTCCTTGGTACCTGATTCGGTTGAAAACGTGCGCTCATGCACTACCCAGTTTTATAGCTAACATACCATAGGCCCTCCACACTGCTGAGCTTGGCCCACTATATGCTGCTGTGAAGCATTTCACGAGTCCCTTCTCGGTCATTTTCAGGGTCCCGCCCCACACCCCTGTATCTTCATCCTTACTTCCATCAACCAGACTCCGCTACGTGTGGTTGCGGCCAGGCCAAGGGATAAGGTTATTCCCCTGTGGCTACCTGCGTACCCTGTAGCTGACCAGATTAGTTCTTGACTCTGTGGTTCCAGCTAAGGCCTTGGGGTGATCAGTCCAGAGATTATCTCCACCCTTTCTTTGTTCTCGTGCGGGACATGGCCATTATGGCTAAATCCGCACTGCGTGCATGAACCAGTGCAGGTCCCAACCACACCTGAGGCCTTCAAGGCAGCAAAGGCCCTGCTGCTTTTGCCTACATCCACACTTCAGAGGCCTCCTAAACAGAGAGGAAAGCCTGCTTTCCTGTCAGGTAAATGGACTCCTCCTGAATGGCACTGTTACCCGGTGATGAGAGAAGCTCCCTCGAAGACACCAGGCAGTACAACCCTAGGCTGGGCTGAGAAATGCAGTAGGTCACGCTCAGCTTCTCCCCAACACCATAGCACCTCCGCTTCTCCGGTGCCATCTAGATGGCCTTGCACCGAACCTCTTTGGGCCGCGACTCCCTGTCCCCAAGCCTGGAGGCGCTCACACCATCTAGAAAGGGCAGACATGCTGCACCGAGCCCCTACTGGTACCGTCCTCATGAGTGGTTAATGCTGTGAGAAGTGCCTTCTCAGTGGCCTCACTGTGGTACAAAGAGCCTGCCATTATTAACCCGGATAGGAAGCTGAACCCTAAGCCAGGGTCCTATAGAGAGGACACCATGGCCCATTTTGATTTCCTGTGCAGGGTTTCTGCCCACATGGGCCTAGAGGCTGAACCTGTCAGGGGGTCCAAGACCCCCTATTCAATCCAGGTGTTTCATCCCCACTGGATGCGGTGGGCATATCCTTGCACGCTGGCATGCACGACATTGCCAGATCCCAAGAGCAATACCCTACCTCTATTTCCCTGGTGTCGGACATAGCAGCTCACAAGTACCAGGTCCCCCCCAGACGATTTTTCCTTCCTCACCCATTACCCAAGCCTGAGTCCCCGGATCATTGAGGCCGCCCTAGGGTGTGGAGTAGAACCCCCTCCAGATTCCATGCTAAGGTCCAGAGGAGCCAGACAGATGGAAATCCTGGGTGGAAAGATGTATTTGACTTCGGCCTTCCAGCTACATATAGCGAACCAGCAGGCACTGGTAGCTAGGTACACCTCATATATTTGGGACTCGTTAAAGAGATTTACAGGATTCCTTACCCAGGATCAGAGGGAAGATTTTGAGTCTCTCCTTGAAGAAGGCTCCCTGGCATCCCGCTATGTGCTCTTAGCAGCTTGGGATGCCACAGACACATCAAGCCGAGGAGTAGCCACGGCCGTTGCTATGAGGTGCATGGCATGGCTCCAGAAGACAGGCCTACCTCAAACCACCCAAGAGGCCATCCAGGACCTTCCCTTTGAGGAACAGTCCTTATTTGTGGAGGACTCAGACCTCCTCATAAGTGGCACCAGGGACTCTAGATCAGACCTCTGATCTCTGGGTACGCTCCCTTCTCAAGCACCTAGCCACCCTCTTAGCTCTCACTGTCACAGAGATCGCCAGTCATCCAGTTCAGGCAGGTTTCAAGAGGAGTCTATGGGGGGCCCTGAACTCTCATCTTCTCAGGACTCCTCTCATTAGCCTCCGGACCTGCCTGAGATAACACCGCCACTTTCACACAACCTTCCCCTTCTCTTTTGCGGAAATCCACCAGTAATTAGCAGAAGGGCCTGCAGCTCAGATAGGGACAGATAAACACCTTCTCTGCCTCCTCATAGCTCCCCATATTACAGCTGGATGTCTCACCAGGGACCCTTATATCCCTATGGACAAGGGGCCTTTTCCTGTGTGACTAGCCAGTCCCCCAGCAGACCCTACTGCTACTGTAGTCCTTATGGGCACATCGCCCCCTCTACCTCCTGGGTTCTTTCCTGCCTTTCCCCCAAGGATGTTTAGGGGTTGAGCCCTCAAGAGCCCCCTCTTACCACCCCTCATTCTCTTATTCTAGTGCTTCTTACCCAGGGATTAAAGTAAGGGGGAACGAACCACACCGCAGTTCCGAGGTCCCTTATTTTTAGGCTGGCAGCATTCTGGGCTCCCTAAAAATAGAGGAAGGCAGCAGAACGCTGCGTTCAGGGGCCGTGCTAAAAATAGGTACAGCAGCTGGAACGCAGTGATCCCTTGGCTCCACCTTAAATCTGTTCCACCTTAACCCAGCCAGCAGAGAGGTGTGGCAGGCCAGGAGTTTGTGAATCTCCCCCCTGCAGGGCACAGCACCTTGTGGCCGGTCAGCCAGCTGCAAACATTCCTGGTGAGGGCTTGGGGGAGGAGGCTGTTGGGAGTTTTGTGTGTGTGTGTGTCTCTCTCTCTCCACCGCCCCCCCTCCCCATCTGGGGGTGGCTGTGTGTGTGTATGTCTGTCTGTCTGGAGGTGGCTGTGTGTGTGTGTCTGTGTCTCGGGGTGGGTTCTGGGGATGAGTATTGGGGAGCCCACCCATGTGGGAGGGTTCCAGGGCCCACCAAATTATACTTTACCCCTGTTCTTACCTTCGGAACCTCAGAGCCTATTCTCTTTGTTCAGAGCTTCAGCGCTCACCACAGCTTAGCCTAGTATGTCTCAAGGTGGCATGACTAAGAACAGAGGCCAAGCCACAGGCTAATCCTGCAGGGCTCAATCACACGAGCAGATGGAACCCCCCTGGTGCCCTATATTTTTAGGCTGGGACCCTTAAACTACTGACCTAGGGATTTCTCTTTTATGGGGAAACCACTCTCATGACAGTGTGTTTCAGATAGGTCTGAGAGTAGTGGCTGTGTATCCACCGTCCATTGGGTTATTTGGTGAACACCACACAGTGTTTATTGGGGAGGGGCACACGATAACCCCCCTGCCTGCCTTCCTTTCCCCTCCATCCCACAATCACCCCAGGCTAGTGGGTAACAAGGTCTGGGGTTGGTCATTGACCATTGATTATCCCAGAGCCGTGCTGTTCTCCACACAGGGAACCTCCTCACCCCCCGCTGCCAGCAGGGCCTACTTATGGGTACTCTGGGATTTTCCCTCTCCATCTCTATGCAACTTGTCAAGTAAGGTTACTGTTATGATTTGTCCATTTCCTATAAGACACTCTCTGAATAAGGTCTGCCCGTTCCCTGGGTCCCCGAGAGCTTTTTTCTCCAGGGTTTCCTCAAACAGAAGGCAAATACTGTGGCTTTCTAGCCTGCTGTCTAAGCGGATCCTTGTCAAAGGGGGCTTGTGAGGGAACAGTGCCCCCCTCAGGTAGTAGTGGAGGAGCATCCCTACCCCTTTTTGTTACTGGGTTGGAGCTCTTCCAGTCCTGGCTTGCTCTCCCTTAGTTTCCCAGTAAGCGCGTTCGATCGGGAGGGAGGTTTCCCCCCAAATACCTACGCTTTACACCTCTCTGCTGGGTGACTGCCATGCGGTTACTCTCACTGCCGTGGGCATACCTCTGCCTCCATCTCCTCCCCTCACTCACTGATGGGGTCCTTTGATGACTCCCCTGCTCTACCCCACTCCTAAGGCCTAGCGGGACATCATTGTCCCATGCAAACCAATGAAGGGAGATGGATTCTTCCTCCTTCTCTATTTCACTGACTAGGGTCTTTCACCTAAGATGGTGCCTGACACCCCCTCCATGGGCGGAGGGACAATGGGAAATAAGTAAATAAATAAGATAAATAAATAGAATAGAATAAAGACCTTCCCTGGACACCATATATGCTTCTTTACATTCATCCTTCAGTATTGTTCCCTTCAACATGAACTACTTGGTTTCTGAGCTGACAGTGGCCCCTGAGGGGCTCGGCCCCATGCACTCACAGAGACTTAAAGATTCTGGTTGTACACATTTGTATTCGTGTCCTTCCTCTCTTAGGAGACAAGGCTACTAGATGCACAAAGAGGCTATCCTTGAGCTCATTGCTGTATTTGTCCCTTCTCTTTGGGCCCTCAGCCTCAATACATTAAATCAGGATCTCAATACCCAGAGTTGTGCTCGTACATCCCCTTGGTAAGTATGGGTGGGAGGCCAAAACCCCTTCTCCCTCCTGCGCCTCTCTTTCCCCACATCTATTGGGGTCTTCCCTTCTGTGGTACCCCTATTCTGATACTCCAGGTCCATGCATGCTGCATGGTGCTATCAACCCTTGGCTTTCTCAGAGGGTCTCTAGGGGAAATTCCCCTTAGAGGTCACAAACTTCCCATACCTACCCTCACCTTAACTTCTAAGGCCAGTATGGTCTAGGTTGTCCCCACCTTGCAGAGGGTATCAATGGAGTGCCCTTGTCTGAAGTTTACAGACTACTGCCCATAAACCTCTGGCTCTGAGGTTACTCTGTTATAGCCCTGAGTCAGACCTTCTGCCCTTAGGACCGCTGCACTTGATTCTTCTGTTGGGGTACTTCCCTGGACAGCTTAGTAGCATGAGGGACCCATAGAGCCACCCTTCCTGCTCCATTGTCAACCCCCTTCTTTGTTTCCGACATGGGTGAAGTAGTCCCCTACCCAACCTTACTAGTGGGGGTGCAGCCCAATCTCTTGATGTGCAATAGATGGCCCATCTTTGCCACTTTCCGCTATCTGCAATTTGGCCACCATGGCTTGAGATTGATGGCCTAAAGGTTTCAATGGGATCAAGAAATTTTACATCTGACTTTCCATGCAGGTGACAGACTTCCTCCCTCTCTCTCTCTCATATAAGTCTTACTAGTAGACATCCCATGTCTCCTAACTGTTTGCCTATTACAGTCCTATTAGGGCTGTTCTAGACTGGTGGGCAGGACATGGTTGTGTAAGGGCTGGTCTGAATAACCAGGACAGTATCCTGGCCAACCTGTTGCAGAAGTGACTCACTTCCCTATTTCGCTTTCCCTGTCTGGTGCTTGTAGAGCTTGGCGAAAAGCGGTTCTTTTTGCTTAGGGATGTAAAGTCCCTAGCTTGTCAAAATTTTCTCAATTTCCAGGGTTGGAGACAGGCGTTGCTGGTGCTGGGCACCTGGGGCATGTGCCCTGAATCCCAGTGCCAGTGCCATGGATCATCCGGGGCCCAGGCGCTGGCGGCCACAGTGGCCCCATCCCTGGCCAGGGATGCGGAGTCCAGCCACTCGCGGCCGCTTCCAGTCCTGTCCCCAGCTGGGGATGCAGGGCCTAGCCGCCTGCAGCAGCTCCTGGCCCTGTCCCCGGCCAGGGGGTGGGGCCTGCAGGCTGGGGGTGGGGCCTGCAGGCCGGGGGCAGGGCCTGGACCTGTGCCCTTCGTTCCTCCCTAGGCTAGCAACACCTCTGGTTGGGGACCTGCTAGGCTTGCATAGCCAAGACTAGGAACCCAAGTCACCTCAAGGTGACGTGTAGTTTTCTCTAAGGTCCCTTAACTCTGCTTAATGTGGGACTTCACAGAGTTATATAATTTTCCCCTCCATGTAGGCAATATGCTTACTTCAGGTGGCCTCCTGGTTGGAGCTTTGTCTATGGCTGTATTCACACAGCACTCTTACTTCAAAACAACAGAGGTTGTTTTGAAATAAGAAATACCCTGTTCACACGACGCACGGTTGTTTCGAAACAACTTAAACCCCATGTGGGGATGATTGTTTTGAAACAATGCCGTCCGAACACGTTGTTTTGAAACAACAGTGACTTGTTTCAAAATAACTGTTGCCTGAAACTATTTCGCTTTGAGCTTTTTTCCTTAATTCAAATTAACAAACTGTTAATTCAATTTAAGTTATTTCAAAATAAGGCATTATTTTGATACAAGTTGTTTCGACACAACTCATATCAAAATAATGCCTGTGTGTGAACACAGCCTATGGGGACAGCTGTGCTGAAGGCAGAAAATGCCAACTCCGCCCATTGTCCACAGTACGGCTAGTAGTCACCTCAGACTTTATGTATCCAAGCAGCACTCGAAGAAGAATGGTGGGTTACTTACCAGTAACCTTCCTTCTTTGAGATGGGCTGCTCACCTACATTCAGGGCCCCCCTGCCATCCCCGCTATCTGGAGTTGGCAACTTAAAGGGGACTGGGGAGGGTCAGGGTCGGGACCATATATATAGACACAGGGATGTTACAAACCAAACAAATAGTGTAGTGGCTAGCACCTCTGCTTAACAAGCAGAAGGTCCTGGATTCAATTCCCAGGGGGTTGGACTCGATGATCTCACGAGGTCCCTTCCAGCCCTATGATTTGATTTGATTTAAAGAGCATAAAGAAAACCCAGTAAGCAGTACTTCAAGGCAACATAGGTAGTTTAGCAAAACAAACAAGGACTCCTGTGATACTTTTAAAGACTAACTAATTTATTTATCACGTACTCTTGCCTGGGCATAATTCCACTTCATCAGATGCATGACATGGTAATTGCAGTATGTTAAGTATGTATACGTGTGCAGAGACAGATGAGTCACAAGGTCAGTTCAGACAGTTCAAGGAGCATGATCCGTTCGGGTATGTCCACACACACTGTTTAAATTGAAATAATGCTGGTTATTTTGATTTAAAAAATGGTAGGTCCACACAATGTTCCCTTATTTTGAAATGAGGAGCTCCCTCATTTCGATACAAGGCAAGTTATATCGATATAATAAAACCTAGTGTTATATCGATATGACGGTTAAATCAAAATTGTTATTTTGAAATAACACAGTGGGGACATGTTATTTTGATTTAACTGTTAAATCGATTTAACACTTTTTGCCCTTCTCCTTCCCAGGTGCTTTTCTTTTTCTATATATTGAGTGGGGGCAGGGCTGTCCCTAAGGGTGTGTGGGGCCCTGGGCGAATTGCTCTCTGCGGGGCCCCCACCCACCCCAGCACTGGAGGGCAGGGCCGGCCAGCCCAGGGGAGTGTCTGACAAGGCACATCATTCCCTAACCCTTCCAGGTTCCTGTTGCTGAATAGCAGGAGTCAAGAAGCTCTGCAAATAGGAGTAGGAGGGAGGGTGATGGATCATACTGTCCCTGGGACTTCCAGCCCTGCCCCTCCCATGAACTTTCCTGTGATGCTTGCCTTCCGCACAATCTTCTGAGTAGCAGCATGAGAGTGGGAAGCAGGGGAGGATAGAGTTGGGTGTCAGAAGAGTAAGAGAAGTGCAGCTGGGTGGCAGGCTCCAAGGAAGGCAGCACAGCATCTGCAATTTCCCATGCTATTCCTGCCCCAGGCTAAATGCCTGGACATGCTGCAGGGTAGGAAATTTAAAAAGGCTCTGGCCCGGTCCCAGCTTACCGGTGCATGCAAACCAGGTGGGGGAAGTTAGGGAACCCATGAGGCAAACAAGTCCATTTCAGTCAGGATGGGAAAAGCAAGAAGGATCCACCCAGAAAGAAAAAGAACAAAATACAAGACGAAAGTCATGTCTGATCACCAGCCATTTACAATGATCACACAGGAGCTTTGAGGAAGCAAGACACAAGAAGTACCATAGATTTACTTGAAAATCAGCAAATATAAAAGATGGGTAAAAAGATGAAAACTTACCCAGTATCTGTGGGAGAATGAGCAAGCAATGCTAAGTGTCACCTACTCACCCTGTGATGGGCAAGGGAATTCAAACATCAAGAGATTAGTTTAAAAACACAGTATAATCTTGCCCCCCCCCCGGACTTAGTTTTGCCATTCTTATGATTTTTGCATCTTTTGAAACTGGCAATACTGTATAAATTAATACCATATACTTCACTTAAGGAATTCCCTTCCCTAACAGTATTCTTCGTCCTAGTGTAGCAGGTTTCTGTAGCCACAATGTAGGGTCACAAAGAGATAAATTGAATGTACCTTTTTAAAGCATCTGTTAGGCAACACTGTATCTGTTCTTTAATATCATAACTGAAATAACTAACTCAGTTTAATAGACATTGTAATCAACCTCCAACAAAGCTTGATGTTGTAAATTTAGAACTCTATTTTCTATTCTTGATAAAACTTGTTTTAGGTGTATACTCTGGAATTTCATTTAAATGTGTGAACAAGATGTGTGAATGAAGGGTGTGTGTGATGGAATCAGTCAATATCAGCCTGTCATGATGAAATGCAAGTACTACCTTAGTGGCTAAGTGATGCAAACGACTCCCACAAAAGCGAGGGTCCACCCCAGAAAGAAAAGAAGAAAAAACAAGGCAAAAGTCATGTCTGTAAATGGCTGGTGATCAATGATCAGACAGGATCCCTGGCCCAGCCTGCCCTCCAGCCTCACCACCTGGCCTGGGGTGGGGGGCAGGGGCCAGTCCTTGGCCTGGCCTGCCTGCCATCTTCTTGCCTGGCCACCAGCCCAGCATGACCAGGGTCCCAGAGGGGCATGTGTGCACATCTGTGCACCCTAGGTTATGATCTACATGATTTTCCTGTTCACTTGTCACTGGAATTGTATGATTTACTGCCAATTGCACCATGCAATGTTTCTGTGTGAATGCTAATAATCTATTCTACATGATTTCTATGATGTTTCCTACAACTTCATACATGTAAACAAACATGTAACATGCTTTCTATGGCTCAGGGATAAGGAAAGAGACAGAGGTCTCTCCCAGCAGCAGTGAGCCTGAAAGAGACAAAGGTATGCTAATGGAGGTGTCTGTGAAGGGACGAAAGAATCACCTCAGCCCTGAAAGGAATGGGCTGAGGGGTTTGGAAACAAAGACTGAGACCTGGAAGTTTTAAGAGGTTTTTTGAGCTGGGACTCTTCATCTTGAAACAACTCCAAGCTAGATATGGGCCCTCAGGCAGAGAATGGCTGTGCAAACATCTAACAAACACCTTGAGCATAAACTTGTTTGGACTATGAGGTTAGTTTAAGTATTAGGTTAGCATGCATGCTTTGCCTTTTGTTTCTTTGTGGCCTCTCCTGACTTACTTATACTGTGATTCTGCCATGCTTGGCCATATTCTCACTTAGAATTATAATCTGTTCAATAAACTAGTAGTTGTTTTACCTAAAGCTGTGTGATCTTTAGAGGGTGTGAGTGAAGGAGGCTTGGCACAATCCATTTATATGTTAAATGGATGGACTCGACTGTGTCGTGTTTGGGAGTGGTTCCCAATCGCTGTAGACCTGTGGGAGAAAACTGGTCCAGGTTCTCAACCTGGAAAGAGAAACTACATATCCTCCCCAAGGACGGAGGCCCGTTCCCAGCTGCGACTCATATAAGCAGAGAACGAGGTGTGGTTCAGAGTTTATTATTCAGCTGAATAAGAACAGGAACTTGTGGGGGAAATTCCCAAAGATGAAGGCCCGTTCCTAGCTGCGACTCAAATAAGCAGAGAACAAGGTGTGATTCAGAGTTTATTATTCAGCTGAATAATAAAAGGAACTGCATCAGAGGGAAGCAAAGAGAAGCTCGCCTGTCTGAGCAAGAACCCCCAGTACAGGGGTTACTGGTCACATATACCTTCTAACATGCAAAATACGATATACATAATGCAACAAGCTCATGCATAATACAACAAGTTACATCATGCCTAAAATCCGTACATGGTATTACTACTTTTAATATGCAGGTTACATAATTAGATTATACTTAATAGGCAGCATATAGTTAGCCCACCTCTGTTGTTGTTTACAGCTTATTTGGGTAACAGTTACTGTCCTTGACCAATGAGAGTGGCCAGACTCCTGTGACCCCTCGGCTACCTGGCCCCCGTCAACCTGTTGACCAATGAGAGTGGCCAGACTCCTGTGACCCCTCAGCTACCTAGCCCCCACCAACCTGTTTACCAGACTAGGGTGGTAGCTTCCCATCAGGGTCCAGACAGGAGGGATTGTCTTATAATCAACCTTTGTGGATTACCTCTTGTATCTATAGAAACAGTCTACCTTCTTATCAATCTAAACCCCTAGCTCTCCTGACTTATGCCTTAACCCATTTACCATTCTAGTACATGCATAAAACTTTACCAAAAATTTACACACAGTACACTTAACTACAAAGATTGCATGCATTTTTACATCCCTATTCCTTAATATAACATCAGTATTAAATTTTTTTCATAGATGGGTGCTTACAGGGATGTACCCATGCTGCACCCTTTTTAAGGCAGTTTGTTCCCAGGGTTGGTTGGTTTAACCCTTTGCTCTTACCACTTTTTCCAGGACGCTTCTGGTGCTGGGATTTCTGGGTCAGAGGTAACAAGAATCTATTACATTTCTTTTTTCCTCCCTTCTGTAAGGGGTTAACATGGAGTGGGCTGCTGTCCTCTGTAGCTGGTGTAGTTAGCACAAAGGCAGGGGTGTTACTTTTACAGTAGAACTGCCCCTCTCCCCTGTCAGCAGGTAGGATGGAGTATTCACAAGCTCAATTTTCCTGGCTAAAAGAAGCAAAATTAGTTTTTATCACATTGGCTATGTTCACACACAAAGTGCTTGTTTCGAAACAAGCCGTTTCGAAATAATGTGTTATTTCGAAACACCGTATTTCGAAAGACAAAAAAGTGTCTTTAAAATAAGGGAAACGAAATAGCATGTCCACGGTGTGGACATGCTATTTCACTTCGGGGGGGCTGCAGACCCCTGCGGAGTGAGATGAGCCGGCGGCTCACCCCGCAGGGGTCTGCAGAGGACTGCAGACCCCAGCTGGGGTGAAGCGGAGCCAGGCACTTCACCCCACTGGGGTCTGCAGAGGGCTACAGACCCTGGCAGGGTGAGTGCAGCCCGGAGC
>ML681995.1:10665828-10693000 GCA_007922195.1 Podocnemis expansa | reverse complement strand
GGGGTGAGCCTGCCTGCCGGCTGGGGCTCATCCCACAAGGGTCGGCAGTCCCCTTCTGCTGGCCAGGGGACCCCCCTCAGCACCCTGGCCAGGGTGCTGAGGGTTCCCTGGCCAAGGTGCTGAGGGGGTGGCCCTTCCTCCCAGGTTGCCTGGGAGGAAGGTCAAATGTTGTTTCGGAACAGTTTGTTCTGAAACAACATGTCCCCACAGGATTGTTTCAAAACGGAAGGAGGTTTAAGCCGTTTTGAAACACGGCTCCCATTTCGAAACAAGGGAGCCCCTTGTTTCGAAATGGGAGTATGTCGTGTGGACATACTGTTTCTTATTTTGAAACAACCTCTGTTGTTTTGAAATAATAAGCCTGTGTGAACACACCCATTAAGATAAATACAATTTCCTCCTGAAATCTGAATTGCAGGTTAAGTATTTGGGTGCAGAGACTTTGACTTAACCACTGCCTCTGGGGCATCCCTTCTATAACCCCACAAATTCCTTATAGCCATTATCTTTTTTTTTTTTTTTTTTTTTTTTGAGGCACAGCATTGCTGCTTTCTTAATTGTTAGAGTTTACCAAATACCTTTTTTTCTTTGTTCTGGTTTTGTGGTACTCACTCTATTTTGAGCTAAGTTTGTGCAAATCTTGAATTTGCCTTCCAATATGTACTGTTCCTGCCAATTATTTACAATTAATTGTTTACAAACAATTCCTTTGGGGAAAAGGGCCCATTTTCCCCCCCTCTGAATAGTTGTAAACACTCCTGGGGATAAAAACGTGACAGTAGCCACTACCTAACCCCATTGTATAATTTAACTATTAGGATAACACAATATGATTGTACCAAATTATACACATTTTTACTTTACCCTACTTTATAAGAAAAAGAAAACAAAAATTTACAATACCCACCAAGGTTGGTAACAAGACAAACACCATAAAACACAAAACATAAACAACAACTTTGTTACAAAAGTAGATCCATGGATTTTTGTTTAGGCGTTTTGCTGGCACCAGTTTTTTGCTTCTGAAAAACAAAAGAACATTTTCCTACCCCTTGAGAAGGGAGTCAGTGTATTGATTAAAACAACCACATAAACTAAAAATAAACTTTTACTGAATTTGTTTGGTTCTGACTGCCATATCCACAGCCAGCTTTTCAAAGTGTTAGATGCTAGCAAAGCCAAAGCATGCAAGATTTTAAAACCAAAAGTGTTGGCTTAAGTTTTTGAAACCTTACAGATCTACACAATTACAGACGTACACAAACAATTTTTTTTTCCTTGAGTGATTTCAATAAAATTATTCACATTTAAGTGCTTTAGTTTTGATTGACAGACCATTTGTTTGACAACAAGGCCCATTCTTTTTAGGATGACTGCATAGAAACCAAGAGTTTACCTTCCACAACACCTTTTTACATTTAAAGTATGTGCAAAGTTTTTTGGCATTCAAATTTTGGAAAACCAAAACTGCAAAGGAGGAGTAAGGTAAAAAGCCACCAATTAGCCCTGTTTAGAATACAAGTTCACAGCACCATTCCAACTGTGGCTGTGGCTTTAACTTTAACTCTTCAAATAAAAGAGACAGTGACGGAGGAGGGGAAAGAGGAGAAGAAGAAAGCGCTTTATGAAAAAGAAAACTCTAAGGTTAAAAGGTACAGAAAGCAATAACCCATCTAGAAAGGAGGCAGGCTGTCCTTGCCAATTTTTCCTGCCGGGCTTCCAAGTCCTGCATGTCTGCCCACACATACCAGTAATCCAGTTGTTTAGGGTGAAAAATCTCAAGGATTTTCCCAAGGTACCTCAATTTGTCCAAATCCAAATCGCCCAATTGGGGCCATTGTAAATTTGGATCCTTCTGGGTGTAACCTGGCCAATTTTTGTGACAAAGATCGATCAATTTCTGTTTCTTCAAAACCCTGGTGCCTGCGAGTCGATTCCGGTTTACCAGAACTTTTCCTACCGGACTGTCTTCTGGGATGGACTGACCCTGTCCCATTGTCACCCTAGGTGGACGTTCTTTTCCCGATCTGTCCAACATATCTAGTCCCCCCTCCCAGAGCCTGCCTTCTTGGCTCAACATAGCCTACCCAACTGGGAAAAGGCAGGAACAATTCTCCAGCCTGGAAAGGAGAATTCTAGGTTGCCTCAGACAGAATGGAGGACTTATCCAGAGTTGAAAGGGATAGAAGTGGTTTCACCAGGCGGGAAGAGTCATTAATTCTGCCACACAGCATTACCAACTGCTCGATTCTGTGCACCCTGCAGTTGGGGGGACAGTTACACTAGAACTGCCTGTGTCACCCAAGGGTGGTGAAACCACAAGAAGACTGGCCTATGACCCGACAAACAGACAAACACAAAGACATACAAAGATGTGAACCACACAAGAATAAAAAAACCGAAGGAGTCACCTTATCGCCTCAAAGGGGTTGCCGTCCCACCCCAAGTTCCCATAGGTGAACTCACCCAGTCTGTTGGCCGGCCGGGGTTGGGGCTGGATGGCAGCACCTCTGGGGTGAGCTGGGTAACTCCTGCCTGGCTCGCCAAAATTGTGGGGGAAATCTGATCTGGGTCCTCAACCTGGAAAGAGAAACCATGTATCCTCCCCAAAGATGAAGGCCCGCTCCCAGCTGAGACTCGAATAAGCAGAGAACGAGGTGTGGTTCAGAGTTTATTATTCAGCTGAATAATAACAGGAACTGCATCAGAGAGAAGCAAAAAGAAGCTAGCTTCTCAGAGCAAGCACCCCCAGCATAGGGGTTACAAGTCATACGTACCTTCTAACATGCAAAATACGATATACATAATGCAACACGCTTATGCATAATACAAGTTACATCATGCCTAAAATCCGTACATGATATTACTACACAGGTTACACAATTAGATTATACTTAATAGGCAGCATATAGTTAGCCCGCCTCTCTTCTTGTTTACAGCTTATTTGGGTAACAGTTACTGTCCATGACAAATGAGAGTGGCCAGACTCCTGTGACCCCTTGGCTACCTGGCCCCCGTCAACCTGTTTACCAGACTAGGGTGATAGCTTCCCAGCAGGGTCCAGACAGGAGGGATTGTCTTATAATCTAAATTTGTGGATCACCCTTATTATCTATAGAAACAGTCCACCACCTTATCGATCTAAGCCACTAGCTTCTCTGACTATCTATGCCTTGATATACATTCTGTAATTAATGTTGTCTCAGCAAACACAGTGCTTCTCACACACAGAATTTACTGTCCAAACTGACTCCATCTTGTAATTTCCTTTACAAGACACTGGCTCCTGGTGTAGTAACAGGGGCCAGGGGTGCTTGCTGGGGGACCCTCCCTCAAGTAGCCAGGGGGCACACACCCGCTGCCTGGGACTGAATGCACGCAAGGGGCTGGAGTGGACCGACTCAGAAGTGAGTGGTCACTTGGCAAAGAGGGGTGAATCAAGGCTTAGGAGTGGGAATTGGGAGGTCATGGCAGCACACCGGATGGGATCTGGGGAGCAGTCTGTCACAGAATGATCCCTGATCTACCTGCCTTCCACTAGCCCAATGTGAATTGGTGCCCAGGGAGAGTCTTGGATCCCCAGCACCCCTGTCCCCATCCAGGCTCAGGCTCAGGGTCCCACCAGACTCCCCACAGTACTTACCTGGCTGTGTGTTCCCTGGGCTGCTGCTGTCAGCATCTGCTGGAGGAGTAAAGGGTTAAACCTCCCTCTCCCCTAATTGCTCCGGCAGAGTAGCCTCTGAGTGAACCTGTGTCTGCTGGCCAATAACATTCAGAGCTTGCTGTTGGAGATGTGGGGCTTATGCCAATCCCTGCCATGGGGGGCGGAGGGGGAGGGAAATGGGTGCGAGCCCCGCAGGGCCCCCCCAAAGCGCAGGGTCCACTGTGGCTGCCACATTTGCCCTCCCCTAAGGACGGCTCTGGGGGCATGGCCCAGTGAAGGGGCTATGCTGTCACACCTCCCATGGTGCCCCTCTCCTGAATTGAAATAGCAAGTCCTGTATCTGGACATGCTATTTTGATTTGGGTTTTTATGGTGTGAGCCTGTTAAATCAATGTAATGATTTTTATATCAATTTTATTAAACCGATTTAAGTTCAATCGATTTATCTCTGTAAGTGTGGAAATAGCCTTTGTCTATTCCAGCACGCCAAACAAGTTATTTTATTTCAAACAGTGTGGATGCGGGTCTTTAGACAACAAGAGATGAGACGGTGAGAATGTTAAAAGATGGGAAATTACCTTTAGCAGATAATTAGCAAATACCCTGAAGGCCTGTATCTTTTGGTTTTAGCAATTTGCTTTTAGGCCTCCATTATCCCCCTATTAACTTTTCAGTGCAGTGAGATGGAAGGCTGATCTTTTTTATAATCACCTTAATGCAAGGTACTGGGAAGTGACTTGTACCTGTGATTTCAGCTTTAAGTACAGTCCCTTTATTTAACAATGCAGGGTACACATTCCAAGTAAACATACACAATTTAGAGCTGGAACAATTAACAGGTGATGAAACACAACAGACAATATTTCCTTGGTAGTGGGCAACTCCTCTGTAAAAGTATTATACCAATGGTACACAGATTTTTTTTTGACATGGCAATTTTTAGTATGCAGTACTTATATTGTTCAATTTTCCATTTTTTTGTGTGTGTTTGCTGTAAATATTGGATTATTTTTTAACAGTTGGTCTGTTAGTTTGTGCCAGTCTAAGTCAAGACTGATAGAGAAGTTGACTGTTGAAATAACCATTTAACAGTGGTTTTTTGTTTGTTTGTTTGTGTTTAGTAGGTAGTAAGTGTGGTTATTTGTGTTTACTAGGCTAACAGTGCATTTACTTTTATTTACTGGGGGTTAGCTACCAATTTTATTTTTATTTACTAGGGGTTACCTACCAATTTTATTTTTATTTACTGGGGGGAGGGGTTGGCTAACAATTTTATTTTTATTTTTATTTTTATTTTTATTTTTATTTTTATTTTTATTGAAGGGGGGTTAGCTAACAATTTTATTATTATTTAGTCGAGGTTGGCTAACAATTTTGTCTTCTCAAAATACATTTTTCCAGGAAACTATGCTTTCACATTATCCATTTTACAAAACTTGAGTGGTATTTTTTAATTTATTTCTTAGATGTGTTTTTAATAATGCCACTTGGCTGCATGGATCTGGGGTGCAGGTGAGGCACATCCACTTTTGAGGGCTCCATGTGGTACATGGTTAGGGGTCCAATAATTTTTTCTGTTTTTTCAGCTCACTCTCTCACAACTCCCTGACCACCCCAAAAAGTAGTTTGCTTCCTCACTGATCTTCTATCTCTCTGGCTGTAGCAGAGAAAACTCATGCATCCTGTAGCCCAGTGGTCTCCACCTGGGTCCGTAGTGGCTCTCTTCTGCAGCCAGGGGGATGGAAGATCAGCAATCCCTCCCTTTGGCTCCAGCAAGAGCCCCAGTGTCTGTGGACCTAGGTGCAGTGCTTTGCCATGCTCCCTGGTACAGCCAGTGGCAGAGAGCACTGATATCCCATATCCTTGTCTGCGGTAATGGTGGATTACTTACCAGTAACTGTCCTTCTTTGAGATGGGCTGCTTGCATACATTCAGTATTAGGTGTCTACGTGCTGCAGTGCATGATTGGTCAGAAACTTTTTGGCCCTAGCCTGTCAGAGCAGGGTCGGTGGCCAATGCCCCCTCTGTCCACTCCTGTGGCTATATAGATGGCCCGGACCCTGATCCTCCTCAGTCCCTTCTAGTTGCCAACTCCGAGTAGCAGGGACAGTGGAAGGGATCTGAACATATGAGAGCAGCCCATCTCGAAGAAGGATGGTTCTTTGAGAGCAGCTCGCATCATTCAGTAGTAGGTGACTACTAGCCATACTGTGGATGGTGGATAGAGCTGAGTTTTTCCCGCCTTCAGCATGGCTACCCCATAAAAGCAAACCCAAGGCATGGAAGGGTGCCTGAATAGTAGGCTTTTCAGCCTACCTAGAGGGGATGTACTGTAACCCTTGATTTGTTCTGAAAGAACACTGTACAAGGGAACCAGTGAGAGGTTGTGAGTCACACTGCTTTGAAGGCTAGAAGTATTAATACTAGGCTGTCCTAAATTGGTTTAGACACCCTCAATTTTGAGTGTGGCTAAAACAATCAAGAAAACAAAGGAAATTCCACACTTCATCTACCTACCATGAGACGATTGACTCTCACGTCCCAGGAGATAATGGTGAGGATAAAACCCACCCTCTCCACACTACTGGGGTTTTGACACTTCAACATGTGAGTGTCTAGGCTGGTTTGACAGATCAAAGCACTGATAGCACAACAAGGATGGTACTTGTTGCACAATCCCATTCTAGCGGGTGCAGTCCTGACTTGATGAGGGAGCCCCTTTGATGGATATTAGCTAACCAGGCAGAAGGGAAGCTAGTAACAGCACACCTCAGGTCCTAGAAGCGGGCATGACTGCTGGGTCCCTTCAGCAAGGTGGGAAAAGAATGGTAACATGGACTCACCAGTGTCACTGGTTTGAGATCTGTGATCTCTAAATATAACCCTGTTCAGACTCTGTCGAGATGGACTGGTGTACACACCCGTTGGGGAGAATAGAATGCCCTGAGGGTAGTGGGCCAGTGGGGGCCTGTCAACAATTTAGCATGGGGGAAAAACCTCGAATGGATAGCCTATATCCATCTCCTGATATGAAGAGGAAATTCTTTGTTTCAGGACCTCCTTTTGGTAGGGACCTTAGAAAACCCTACCGGGAACGTGAAGGGGACATTTAGGGATTGGAATTAAGGTAGTAAGGAAAAAGGGGATAAGGGTGTTGTCTTGGGCCTAGTCGGTTAGTAGTGATTCAGAAGCCAACTGCCCTCATTCTCCAGGCTCCTCTTGCCCTGCTAAACAGACATGAACAAGATTGGGTAAGGGAGTAAAAGAGGGATGAAGTGCTAAGCTAATAAGAGTCCCTTCTGTCCTCTGTGGCACGTGCTCAGGCTATGTAAGTTCTCAGGTGGCCCTTCACAATTAAACTGTGGGCTGCCGGTGGGTCACAAGGAGATCAGACCCAGGAACTGTGGAGCTGTTCTACACCTGAGTAAGATTCAGACACTTGAGAGAACCAGCTAGCAATTCAGAGTCTCCTGTGTGGGAACACTGAGGCTTTCCCTTGTGCCAGTCACTACTGGTGGGTGTGCCCTCTGGTTCGGGGGGATCTCCCCCTGGATGTACAGGTGGGGTATGTGCTTTATTCCCCCCCATCAGAAATACTGATGTGTTTTGCCACCTTTCCGACAGCCAGGGGGGTGGGGTAGGAGGTAAGAACTGTTGAGGGTCCTATCTTCACAAGGAGTGGGTGGGGAGGAGTTACCACCCCAAAAAGTTAGGCTTTTGTTCACCAAGGGAGGGAACTTGCCTAAAAGCAAATCACGTGGTACATTGTCTGCTTCACTCAAGGACCTCAGTGGTACCTACCAACACGTGATGTGTTAGTCCCAGTAGGTATGGGCTGTTGGGATACATAGAATACAGATGGGTCCCTCATGTAGGCTGCTCATGAAGGTGGAGATGTTCCACAGCTCTGAGTGAAGGACTTCCTTCAAGGTCTTGGTAGCCGTTGGTTCTCTTATGGGGAAACAGGGAACCCCTAGTGGAGAAGGGGAGGAGTGGGCATATTATTTATTACCACTTTGATGATGGTGCTTAATTTCCCTCTCAGAGAGCCAAGGAACTAATGCAAGCTGGCTTGAAAGGGTAAATGTTCAATGCCATGTAGCATTGCTAATAGAAGCGAAGGGTCACCCCAGCACTGGCCTACAGAGGGGTCAAGGAGCCCTGAGAGGCCTAAAGGGGAATCTGCGATGAGGGGAATGGGGGCAGGGAGAGAGAAAGTCTTGTGTGCAGGCATCCCTAAGGGGGCCTGCTGGGACTAATGTTTGTGCCCCGTGTTCCCTGTTTCCTGCTGTTAGATATGTATGCAGCAGGGTAGGGAAGCATTAATGTATTCCCTGTCTCCTTCATGGATGGAAGGAGGATTTTCTGCATGCCTGCACGATGTATGGGCACCTCCCAGGGCAGGCCACCTTAGGAGTGTGATGGCAAGGCAACTCAATCAAGCTGTGAAAACAGCTAGGAGGAGTTAAGGGTTTTTTTCTTACCCCTTCTGTTGCCTGTCTCAGGAGGTTCACATGATGAGACCCCTGGGTGTCCATCTGAAGGGCTGGGAGGGGGTAGAGGTTTACTCCCTTGTCCAGCAATGTAGGTGTTATTGAAAACCCAGCCTTGGTGTAAGTGAAAGACAGGACTGTGGCGTGTCAAGCAGATGCTAAGTCCTGCAGGGAGGAACAAATTTAGGCAGCTAAATAATAAGTGTCTGAAAGCCATGTCACTAGGGCTGTAATTGAGCTCTAGAATGGTTGAATAGGACGCTAAAGGAAGAACTACGAGTGCATTCATACATCTCAGGTTTTAGCATGAGGAATGCTGGAAGAGAAGCCCTGGATGTATCGAGCTAAGGATCGTATAAAACCCCAGGAGAGAATAGGGGGTGATTTGAATCAGATGCTGGGAATTGGGCCTGCAGGCCTGGGAGTGGCAGCAGTTGAAAGAAAGAAAAAAGTGAGATGGGGCCCAGGGGCATGGAAGGATAAAGTGGTGTACCTCCATTTCCTTCTAAGTCAGGTCACTCTTCACTCCAACCTGGGGAAAGGGTTCTTGGATCCCAGGTGTAGCACTCCTCCCTTTCTAGCTTCAGATGGGCAGAGGCAGCTTTTGGGGTACATGAAGCAGGCCCCCGCCTAGGGCTCCAAGCAGTAAGAGGACCCTTCATCTATTCCAAAAGCTGTGTCTGCCTCTCATCCTACAGGATATGGGTGGGTAGCTGGGGCTGGGACTAGTGGTGGGGCAGTCCTGGGGCTCCTGATAGGGAGTCAAGACAACAGATGGCTGGCTGTGGGAAGCTGGGCTGGGGTTTGGAGGTTTGGGGCCGCAGGTGGGGTGCTAGGGTTGCAGGTATGGCCAAGGGGAGATGGGGCTGCTGGTGGGAATCCTCTAGGGGGCCCCACAATGGGCCTTTGCTTAGGGCCCCAGATAACTTAAAGCCACCTCTGCAGATGGGGTCCCACCTAGGGCCTCTGCCACTGATTTCTGAGGCATTGCTGAGGTATAGGAATGTGGGTGGAACCTGAAGGGGTTTGCAAGTCAATGGGGTCTCTTAGCATGGAGGCCATGGCACTCTACTGGGGAGCCCCACATGTCGAAGGAGATCTTGGGGCCCTGGGAGGCAGATCTTGCCTCTCACTGAGCTGGTGAGGCTCTGTTTGGCGCCTCTGCTGCTGGCGCTCATGCTGCAGGTGAGGACCAGGTGAGTGACTGAGCACCTATTGGGGGAGCATGCCCAGTGATCTCAGGGCTGATCTAGGGTCCCTCGTACTGCGCAACAGATGGTCCGTTGTGTCTGCAAACAAAGACCATCCCTCAAAAGGGAGGTCTTGGATAGCTTGCTGCATGTCTTGAGACAGGTTTAGTCTTAAAGTGCCACACAACTCCTTGTTTTTTTTCTGCCTCCTACAGCCACACCGCATCTCATAATGATGGCTGATCCTATACCATGACTCCCAATGTCTGAGGCATCCCATGCCTCTAAGAAAGCGTCCGGGATACTAGCATGCCCTCCTTGATAAGGGAGTCATAGTCCTCCCTGTGTTCCTGGGGGAGAAGATCCCGGAATCTCCTCATGGACTCCCAGATGTCTAGCGTGTATCATCCCACCAGTGCTTTGTGGTTAGTGATGTGGAGCTAGAAGGCAGAGGTTGAATACACCTTCCATCCCATGAGGTCCAGCCCCTGCACCCCCCTGGATCTCAGCAAGGGATCTGGGGAAGGTTGGCTCCCATGCCCAAAGGCAGCTTCCATCACCCAGGAGCCTGGTACCAGATGGTCAACCAACAAGGGGAAGTCCTCCAGTGGGACCTGATATTTATGACCTGCTATATCTGAGACTGGAGGAATCAAAGTGGGAGTCTACCAGCGTACCCTGGCAAGGTTGTGCACACTACGGTACAATGGGACCACAATTGCACCAGATTGAATAGGAGGTCTCAATCCCCACTGATGGGTTCGACCTCCAAGCCCACATGCGTTGTTATGCAGTGAAGGAGGTCGTAGTGGGCCATAGTTTCCTCCCTGTAGGACCATGGCTTGGGATTTAAAGCCCTGTCAGGGGTTTGCGGGCAACAGTGGAGTGGTCTTGGGCCCTTTGGTACTGCAGGAAGTTTCCTGCAAGGTATTTTGAGTTATTTTTTATTTGTAGGTTTTGGCCATTTCGGTGGTAAAAAGTTGTTAAAACTAAGTATTTTTACTCCTCTTTATTACCAAGGAGATTTAGTGGTACTGCCTTTTTAGCTTTTAATTATACATTCATGCCACATCTATTTTGAACTAACTTACTAATTTTTACTTAAAATTAATAAAATAAAATTATACAAACTTAAAACCAAAAGGAAAAAGAAATAATACAGTGGAGTTTTCCATCAATATGGATCCCACTTACATTCATTAACGCAGTGTCCTAACAGTAAATACTGTTTGATTTTAGGCAGGCAATTCACATTCAACAAGAGTCTTCTCAGGATGTTTCCAAACAAAGACAAACAGAGCATAAACAAAATTCAGTAAGCAGACATTCAGAATGACATAGGTAGTTTAGCAAATAATTGGCAAAGGGCCTCAAGGCCACTATCTTTTGGTTGTAGCAATTTGCTTTTACACCTACACTGTCAAACACTTCAGAATGTAGTTTTGCATCCCTGCTCATCCTGGCTAATAGCCATTGGTGGACCTATCCTACATGAACTTATCTAGTTCTTTTTTGAACCCTGTTGTAAATTGAAAGGATGCTGGCATTATTTATTCAGAAGATTGGACTGCAACAAGAAAAATACCCTGAAGATCATAACTGCCTGTTGCATCCTGCACAATAAGTGTGAAGTAAAGGTAGTGAAAATGCCGTGACAGTTGCAGGGCCATCCTTAAAGAGGGGCAAGAAGGGCAATAGCCCTGGGCCCCACAGTTCCGTGAACCCTGTGCTGTCCTGCCATGAGCAAGGCAGTGCGAAGCCTGAACTGCTGCCGCTCCCCAAGGCTGTGCTGTCCTCCACTCCCTCACCACTGCTTTTGGCATGGAGCTGAAGTCAGCGGGGAAGGGGGGAGCAGAGCACAGAGCTGGCCTCTGCTCCCAGCTGGCTTCTCCCCACTCCCAAGGCGGGGAAGAGCCAGCCCAGGGGCGGAGCAGGCCAACCCAGAGCTAGGCTGCGCTCTCTAGCCCCTTTCCTGGGCCAGCTGTTCTGCCATAGGGGTGGGGAGGGCTGGCCCAGAGTGGGGGTGGCAGAGTGGAGCCCAGCCCCAGACCAGCCTGCTCTGCCCCCAGCGTCAGGGAGGGGTGACAGTGCGGGACCGGCCTGCACCCCACCCAGCATGGGGGGGGTGGCCCACACAGGCCAATTGGCCCCGGGCCTCACACATCTCAGGGGATGGCCCTGGACAGTTGAGGTGGAGCAACCGTGTGCTGAGTTTGCACAGCCAGATAGCAGTGCAAGTACGAGAGCTCAATGTGGACCTGTGCCCTTGAGGGAGTTTTGTAAATTCACCCATCTTCGAAGCATCTGACGAAGTGGGATTTTCTCCCATGAAAGCTCATGTGAAAAATAAATCTGTTAAGTCTTTTAAGTGCCACATGATTCCTTGATTTTTTTTCAAAAGAACGGTCTCAGTAGAGTTCAGGGCTGTCCACTTTCTAGGGCTATGTCTACACTTACAAAATCAATTTGAAGTAGTTAATTTGAAATAACTACTTTGAATTTAAATCAAAGTTATTATTTTGAATTAGCGCTACTTCAAAGTTATTATTTGAAATTAGGAGGCCAGTGAAGACTCTCTAATTTGAAATAAAAGTGGGTTTTATTAATTCAAAGTAGGGAGTCTTCACTAGACTCTCTAATTAAAAATAGGGGAAGGCAGGCAAAAAGAATAAGGGAATTAGTTCGAATTAAGCCTATTCCACTGCTTAAAATGGCTTAATTCAAACTAATAACTTCAAAGTAAGCAATACTTAAAAGTAAAAGGAGATTTTATTATATTGAATTAGCTGTTCCTTATTTTGAATTAAGGAACCATTTAATTCAACAGAATAAAATGCCTCCTTGGCCAGGGAATAAGTTATTTTGAATTAAGCCTCCTTAATTCCAAATAACTTGTAAGAGTAGACATAGCCTAGGTGCTGTTCGGAACCGTTTGGTACTTACTGCGTATTTATAAATAGGACCAGGTGTTTTCTTGAAGCAATATGTTATGTGGCGCTCGTGTAACCTGCTAGGGTGGGCTCAAATGCATTTACTTGCCCGTCTCCAGTGCCTCACAGAGAAAACCCCTGCAGAAAACAGCTGGAGAGCCAGGATCCAGTCTGTTCAGGACTCACAGCGAAGACTGCTCAGAGTTCCCATCCCACATTAAACTACCACTCAGCATAAATATAACAATTAACTTTATTAACTAACTAAACAGACCTTATCGTAAGAAACCATAATAAATTTAAACGAAACAGTAAGAAACCCAGGAGTCCCACTGTTCAGGTGGCGTCACCCTTATCTCAGTTGCAGTCTTTTAAGTCCTTGAGGCTTCAATGCAAACGAGAACCAATCCTCATCTTCTCTGGCTGCAGGAATCTTCAACTGGAATCCATGCAGTCCTTCCTTCCCTCTCCTCAACCAGCACCATGCAATCAGGTCACTGGCCATCCAACTCTCAGTTCTGCTGCAGTCAACTCCCCCGCAAAACTGTCCAAAGCAGGGAGAAAACATCCTGCAGTCCACTCCTGCTCAGCTCCTTTCACTCAGTCCCTGAGCACATGGACTCTGCAGCTCTCTCTGTTTGCTCCTCTCCAGCTTCTCCCTGGGCATGTAACTCCAGCATAACAATAAAATTTGTGGAGCATGCTCAGTGTGCTCCCACACCCTCTTACCAGAAGATTCTGGTGTGTGGGCTGCAGAATCTGCCCAGCAAGGTAACCCAGCCATAAGGGATCCCTAAAAGAGATTGCACCTTTTTAGGCACATGGGTTACACTTGCTATACATTTATAGGTGTTAAACTCCATGTTTTCCTGGACCTATGAGCTTTTGTGGTTATTCTTGATGCTGAATAGCAGGGCAAACGGAGTGTATAGGATTTTACTGGAATCCCATTAGTGAGCTATATGCACAATAATTCACTAAAGGGTCTCCTTTAAGGTCTCTACTGGGCATCAGTTGCATGCTGGTCATCATAACACCTATGAAGTGTATTTCAGGGATATCATTTAAGGAGTTACAGATCTATACTGAAAGTTAAATTCCTAAGGAACGTTACTAGGAGGTGGCATCTCTTGGCCAGGTTCTCTTCAAGACAAGGTTAAAAAAAGCCAGAAGTCTTGAGGGACTTAAAGACTAACAGATTTATTTATTGTATGAGCTTTTATGGGAGAAAATCCCACTTCATCAGACGCTTTGAAGATGGGGGAATTTACAGAATGGGATGAAAATAAATGCAGGGGAGTGTAAGACATGGGATCAGGTCATACTGCAACAGCAAATCAGAGCATTTGTAAGGATTCAAACTCTAGGAAACAGCACACAGAGGGAGGGTGAAGTCAAATTGCCTGTTATAATGCAAAAAGAATCCATAGTCATGATTCAGCCCTGCTTTTATACAATCTAATCTGCATGTTAGTTGAATTTCAGCTGTTTCTCTTTGAAGTCTTGATGTCCCATTGATTTTCTTGATGACCATCATTAACAAATCATCAATGGAGTGATTAGGAAGATGGAAGGGCTCAGCAACTGGTTTTTTGTGTTATGATTTCTGATGTCAGTTTTGTGTCCATTTATTCTTCTGCACAGGGACTGTCCTGTTTGTCCAATGTATAAGGCATGGGGGCATTTCTGGCACATGACGGCATAAATCACATTGGTGAATGAGCAGGTAAAGGACCCTTTGATGGAGTAGCTGGCTTGATTAGGCCCTATAATGGTGTCTTTTGTGCAGATATGTGGACAGAGTTGGCAGCATGGTTTGATGCAGGGATATGTGTCTGCTTTAATGTTTCTGTTGTTGGGTCTTTAGTTGCTGTTGAGTATCTGTTTAAGGTTCGGGGGTTGTCTGCAGGGGCATCACTGGGGCAGGGAGGGACCCAGGGCATGGGCCCAGCCCCTGCCCCCAGAGGGCAGGCCCCGCCTCCACCCAGAAGGCCATGCCCCCTGGCCCGGGATATGGCCAGGGGGAAGCCGCGCTGCCGCCAGCAGCTAGGCTGCCACGCGGCGCAGCCTGGCCTGGCCTGGCCTGGCCTGAAGCGGCCGCTGGAGGCTGGGCCCGCGGCCACAGCTCTGGATCCCCGGCCGGGGACGGGGCCACCGCAGCCGCAGCCAGGCCCCGGATTCCCAGCAGGGGACGGGGCTGCCGCGGGTAGCCGTCCGGGCCCTGGATCCCCAGCCAGGGACAGGGCTGCTGCGGCTGCGGGCAGCCAGCCGGGCCCTGGATCCCTGGCCTGGCCGCCAGTGGCCGCGGTGACCCCGTCCCTGGCCGGGGATCTGGGACCCGGCTGGCTGCCCACAGCTGCAGCGGCCCCATCCCCCGCTGGGGATCTGGGACCTGGCCACCGGCGGCCGCGGCTGTGGCGGCCGCGTCCCCAGCCTAGGAGCCAGGGCCTGGCTGCAGCTGTGGGCCCGGCCTCCAGTGGCCGCTTCTGGCTGGGCCAGGCCGTGCCGCGCTGCGGCCTAGCTGCTGGCAGTGGCACAGACACCCCCTGGCCCTATCCCTGGCCAGGGGGCGGGGCCTGCCAGGCGGCCAACTAGGCCCCGGATCCCTGGCCGGAGACGCAGCCGCCACAGCCGCGGACCACCAGGGGTTGGGCCCCGGATCCCCAGCCCAATTGGGCCGGAGATCCGGGGCACAAGCATTGGGACCCGGGGCACGTGCCCCAGGGTGCCCAACGCTAGTGACGCCACTGGTTGTCTGTAGGTGAGGAGCAGTCTGTCTCCCAAGCCTAGGGAGAGTGAGGGATCATCATTTAAAATAGGCTGTAGGTCCTTAATGATCTGTTGTAGAGGCCTGACTTGAGGGTTGTACATGGTGACTAGTGGCGTTCTATTTAAACAAAGCTTCCTGACCCCATGCATTTATTTTTCTGCACAGTTTTTGCTGCTCAGTAACATGCAAAAAACCAACACGCAATGCAATGCAAACTTTTAACATAGTTTAACAGAACAGAACTGAAGAATGGGCAAGATGGCAAACATTTCAGTCCACATCAGTGCACAAATGTAATCCACTGTGGTTATGCATGCACTAGCTGTGATTCTTACAGGTCAGTGCAAGGGAAGTTGTGGTTTTCCTTGCTGTCTCCTTCTGTGGAGTAGTACGGATAGTGGGTTGGCCTGAGATGCCATGTGGTATGTCATGGAGTGTAGTTAGCTGGTACCATAGAGTTTTCTAAGGACTGCAAAGGGTAGAGTGTCCAAGATGTTTAGACCTATACATCAACCAGGGTCTGCAACAAACTTTTGTGTTTGTTGCTTGAGGAGAGCCATTATGTCTTGACACAGCAGGAAAAGGCAAAAGAGATGCACTTTCTCCTGTCTGTTAGCAGGGCCGTCCCTCGGGGGGCGTGGGGCCCTGAGCAAATCACCCTCTGTGGGGCCCACACTCACCACCCTCAGCACTGGGGGGGGAGGGGCAGGCCAGCCCAGCGGGGGGCAGGCCCCTGCACCAGCCATCCCATGCCAGGGACTGGGAGAGCTGGCCAAAAGTGGTGGGCCAGTTCAGCGCTGCTGGGCCGCCCCCGCCCCTGGCCAGGCGTGCTGCTCCACCTGGGCTAGTGAGAGATACGGTGACCCCTGGCCAGGCCTGCCTGCTGCTCCCAAGTCTTGCCCCTGGTCTAGGGGGAGGGGACCCAGACCAGACCTGCCCACTGGCCTGGAGGGCAGGGGTTTGACCTGGGCCAGACCTGCCCACCAGACCATTGGCCTGGGGTTTGACCCCGGCCAAACCGTCCTGCCACCTGGGCTAGGGGGAGGTGACTCCTGGCCTCGCTGCCTGGGCTTGGGGACAGTGCACAAACCCTGGCCCTGCCTGCTCCCCAGCTTTGCTGCCTTGGCTTGGGAGGTGAACCCTGGCCCAGCCTTCCCTTCTGGGCTTTGGGATGGGTGGGGGTTGACCCCTGACAGGCCTGCGACCTGGCCTTGCCACCTGGGCTGGTGGTGGGGGTAAACAACCCCTGGTCCATCCTGTCTGTTGGCCTGCTGGCACCGCTACCTGGGCTTGGGGGGGTGCGGATGATGCCTGGCTCAGCCTTATCCCTGGCCTCGCTGCCTGGCCTTGTGCTGGACAACCCCAGGCCCATGTGGCCCTCAGCCCTGCCACTTTGGCTTTGGAGGGGAACAACCGCTGCCCAGGTCTGCCCCGTGGGGCTCACCACCTGCACATCACGGAGGAGGGGGCAACCCTGGCCCTGACCTCACTACCTGGGCTTTGGGGAGGTGACCCATGGCTCAGCCTGCCTGCTGGCTCCCCAGCCTCGCCACCTGGGCTTCTGGGGGTGACCACTAGCCCAGTCTGCCCACCAGCCTCATTGCTTGGACTTAGGGGGGGTAGGACCCTTGGCCTGACCTGCCCACCCAGCCTCACCACCTGGGCTTTGGGGAGGTGACCCATGGTCCAGCCTGCCTGCTGTCGCCCCCCCCCCCCCCCAGCCTTGCTGCCTGGGCTAGGCTGCCTGGGGGGATGTCAATCCTTGGCCCAGCCTACCTGCCCTCCTGGTCTACAGGTGATGGTGGGGCTTCCCGGGCTGCCCATCTTCCTCTTGCCTGGCCACCAGCATGACCAGGGCCCAGGGGGGTATGATCCCTGACCTACCTGCACCCCCACTAGCCCAATGTGAATTGGGGCCCAGGGAGAGTCCTGGATCTCCAACCTCCCTGTTCTCCTCCAGCCTGGCCGCTGGCCTGAACCGAGGTCCAGGTGGGCCTGATCCCTGGCCACCTGCCCCACATTGGCCTAGTGAGATCCAGGGTCCATGGAGAGTCCTGGATTCCCAGGTCCCCCAGACCCTCACCCCCAACCTGGCTCCTGGGTTGACTGAGGACCCCCCCAGGGGGGCAGATGCCCACCCAACTCCTCCCATGGCTCAGGCTCAGGGTCGCACCAGACCTCCCCCCACAGTACTTACGTGGCTGTGTGTTCCCTGGGCTGGTGCTGCCAGCGTCTGCTGGAGGAGGAAAGGATTAAACCTCTCTCTCCCCTCTAGCTAATCACTCGGCTGCAGGCTCTGGGGATGGTGGCCTGCAGCCCAGCTATTCACCAGCAGAGCAGCCTCTGAGTCAGCCTGTGTCTCTCTCCTGGCAAAAATATTTGGGGGTCACACTGATCCCCAGCATGGGGGGGCAGCAGTGCAGGCCTCCCAGGGCCCCCCCAAAGAGCAGGGCCCTGGGCGGCTGCTCTGCTCGTGCTACCCTAGGGATGGCCTTGTCTGTTAGGTCCTTCTCCATCTGGTTTGTCAGGCCTCCAGGCTCTTTGTTCATGGTCCAAAGCAGCACTGACTTTTAGGATCTCACTGAACATGTCCTCCCTAGTCCACTTCTTTCTCTTTCTCATCAGGGTCAAGCATTCTGCACATGTCGAGTGGACATCCCTCAAGGCCACAACACCAGAGGCTGCTGAAAAAAGATGGATCGTTGGAGTCACAACAGAAAAGGAAAGAGAAGTTTCAAAACTTTCTTCCATTATTCGCATAACATTTTAAAATGAGACACACCTATAGATGTGTCAGCTTTGAAGCACCTCTGCACAGCATGGCTTTCCAGCTCCAGCTATGGTGACTATGGCTTGCCAGAAACAGAGTGGGGGAAAGGAATTCAGATTGCATGAAACAATAGCATTTTGCTCCCTACTCTGTGGGCAATGAATATTGGCTCCATTTCCCACAGGCAGTGCTGATTTTAGCTGATATCTCACTCCTGAGGGTCACAAAGGCACAGAGAACACAACTGTTACTGGTGTCCCATGCCGAAGCTCCCCAGGCCCATATGCTATTAGCTTGTGTACTGCTTCATGGAGTGGTGTGGGAAAGTGTCCTACTTCAGTGGAAGAAATAAGGTCCTGTCCCTAGAAACCTTTGGGAGAGGACTGTAGCATATCTTCATGGAACAGCCATCACAATCTCTCAGGAGGATACAAGGGACATACTTGTGTACCTAGACTGCAGATGCCAATTCTACCGCTGCTTGTACTACTGTCACTTCTTGTAGAAGTAATACAATGAGAAGTAGCTTCCTGTGTCTTTAGCCTGGGGATGAACCCTGTGCCACTTTACATTTCTATAAAGTAAGGAAAAATGCACGCATGTATTTATCAACAGTCCCATCGCTTTTGTTGGCTTCATTCCTGTTTGGCTGGTGGAACATAGACTGTGGCAGAGTTTGAAGTGGGTCCTGGCTGCTGGCATGGCTGCAGCCTCCAACCTCGTCTCCCCCTTCTTCCTGCTCTTCCTTTGCCTTGATGTTTGTGGCAGGGGTCTCTCTCTCAGGCTATCCCAAAGTATCCACTGTAGTCTGTAGGGCACTGATGGGGGTTTGCTAGCCATAGCATTCAGCTTGTTGTGAAAGTGGCAGGTTTGTGGCTCAGTACCCAATGGAGTGTTGGTCACCCTGGCCTTGTGGTGTGGCTGGTGCATGTCCTATGCTTCCATATAGTCTTGCTCCTGCTTCCTGTCATACCCCTTTGTGTGTATCCCCCATGCACTTTTTTCATAGATGTAGCTGTGCTTGCATAGTCTCTTGGGCCCGCAGGCCCAGGAGATCTAGTACCTTCTGTCTAATGTGGGCAGGAGCACATCTAATGCATGGAGCCAGGCTGGTCAGTAGGGCAGTTGTATGCAACAAAGGTGAGCTGTGAGGGGTGCTTGCCAAGTGGGCAATCAGGAAAAGACATTTCAAAAATACAAAGGAATTGTTAAAGGGATGGGGGTGGCTTCTAATCATCACTGCCATGGCCCTTGGGCAGTGCAGTTTTCAACTGTGACAAGAGTGGTAACTGATTCAGGGAATGTGGCATTGTGGGATGGCTGCTGGAGGACTGTTGGTGCTGACATGTGTCATGCAGCATCTACACTTGCACTGCATCAACCTCAATAGGTCAATCCTGGATTTACACCATTCAGGAGATGAAGTGGGATTGTCTCCCATGAAAGCTCATGCAATAAATTAATTTTTTAATCTTTAAAAGTGCCACCAGACTATGTTAGTTTTGCTATGTTGCTGTAATGGGGCATGTACATCTCCAGAGACAAATTTTAGGAGGCATGTGGATTAATACGTTGACACAAGACAACTTACATCCAACTAGCTTTGTAGGGTAGACCAGGCCTAAGGCTTTAATGGTCTGGAAAAACATGGTTTGATAGAATGTTCTCCAGCAAGGAGGCAAAATGTCTCCTCAACAGGGGCCAAGGCTGCACGCAGAAGCTCATTATGAAGGGCCTGATTTGAGTATATTGGTGTAAATCAGGAATAATTATATTGAAGCCAGGGGAGTTAGGCTGGTATAAAACTGGTGCACGGGAGATTAGAATCAGGTTCCAAATGTTTACAAATAACAGTTGCTTTCTCTCCTTCCCTGTAGCTTTACGAATTGCAGAACACTTCCTGTATTGTAGGGCTGCGGGCTGTTGCTGGTGTAGCAGAGTTATTCGTGAGGCTAGTGCTGCTAGTCTTGACACACCGGCAGTAGCTGCACCAGCAGACAGTGCAGCATAGATTCTGCAGACCTCAATGTTACTCCTGAAGAAAGAAACACAGGCTTAGTCAGGTGGTGAAGGTGCTCAGCCAGGTTTATTGTCTGCAAGGTACAGTTTTAGTGCTGTATCCAATGGATCACGACACTAACCCCAGTATGCCTGTGATGAGATAAAGGCTCAGTCAACAGAACAGGAGATCATACCCTGGGCTGGTGACTTTTTTCTACATTGATATGAACCAGCTATGTGTCACATTGCACATGTTCCAAAGGGGTGGTTGCGTTTATCTAGTACAGCAAAACAAGCAAGTCTTGTGACTCTTAGATGAAGTGGAATTTTCTCCCACGAAAGCTCATGTGAGAAATAAATTTGTTAGTCTTTAAGTGCCACAGGACTCCTCGCTCGTATTGCACCTGCTATTAGTTACCATCCTTCTCCCTGTTCCTGCTCATATGAAAAAAAGCATCCTCATCCTGTCCTCATTGTGTGAGGGGTCGGTATGTTCCTGTGTCATCTCTTGGGCATGTGTCCATGTAGTGAGCTGAGAACTGGGGGTGTTCTTGTACTGTCTTCTCAGGTCAGGAATGAGTTTACTTGGGGGGGGGCCAATATCATTGATAAGGTTAAGATTCTGTCACAGTTCTTTTTCGTAAAAGCTGGAGTGGGGAACAGGTCGTGGGCTTCTGTGAATTTTTTTTTTGGTTGCCTGCAACTTTTACACTGGGGAGGGGACTAACAGTCAGAGCCACGCCAGGGGCTGACCACCAGCCCCAGCCTCTACCCCTACTACAGCTTGGGGGCTGACTTGGCAGCTGGCCACCTCTCCTGAGATGGGAGCTGACCACCAGCCCTGGGAGCTGCTGTTCCTCTGGCGCGTGCACGTGTGATACACTGCACCCCACTCTACCCCCAACACGTCTGTAATGTGATGTGTACCTTTCCAGTTCATCCTTACAATGTAGCTAGGGGTTTTCTAATGCAAAGTGAAGATGTTTTTGGAATGCTCCTGGCATGCTGTGCATTACTGTTATGGTGCAACATCGTGCATGTGTACAGATATAAAGCATGTCCCCAAGTGTCTTTCATATGGCTGAGATGTGGGCAGTCAGTCAGGGCTATGTTCACACAGCCTGCAAAGGTCTGCATACAAAACCAATGCAAACTAAGTGCCTTGGGTCAAGGGGTGGGAGGGTTTGAAAAAATTTAAAAAAGGACACACTTGGAACTAGTTGGGTCTTTGCCATGGATTTCATCTTCTAAGCAAGAACAACAGATACCTATCCACCTGGCGGGAAGGACCTGGCTGCAAAACCGTTAGTAGCCAAAGCTATGTGGGTAAGCTAACTGTAACAGTGATCTTTATTTAGAGGTTGAGTTGTCTTTTATTTCATTGTGATTATCTCCTTTTCTGATCGATTCTCTCATTTTATATTGATTTGCAATATACTCAATTAAAATTGTTTTAATCAATAAACTTATGTTTGTTTTATCTAAAACAGTGATGTGTTAGAAGAGTAAGTGTGAAAGCTTTACTGGTGCATATCAATTTTCTTCTTCAAGTGACAAACAGGGTAATGAGCTTGCAGTGATCAGTGAAGGGTCCCACTCCCTGAATGATGGAAGTTCCTGGGATTGCATCTGAGAGCAGGGGTTCTCGCTAGGGGACCACACTGTGAGTGACTAGTGAGAGCACACTTTCACTACCTGGGAAACTGATTACTCGCTGGTGGCTGGGCATTGGTGGACTTAGGGCTGGGGACTCACACAGTGAGGTGAGGTAAATTGGAGCCCTGGAGTAGAGAATTAGGGTGGGGGGGCACAGTGGCACACAAGTCGAGTTTGCAGAAGGGGAAAGTCACAGCATGCTCAACCCAAAATAGCCTTGTGGTTTGACTCTGCTCTGCTTCAGATACTGAGGGGGAAGTCAGTATAGAAGTTTGCAGTTGCAGACTTCCTGACTTGCAGAGAACTGCCAAATATTCAGTGCGTGAGGTTTTTCCAGCCAGTGATCTTAACTTCCCCAGCAGCAAGGGTATCTGGCATTGCCACACGTGTTCCACCATGTGTGTTGATGGGACAACATATTACATGTTTTCCAAGCTCTCCAGCAGGGCTGCTCTCTGCCCCAAGCAGTGCCTGTGCAGAATGTCCTGGGGAGTGGGGACACTAGGGCAGATTTCAGGGTGTTTGGGGTACCTCAGCAGTGCAGTCCCATTGTAAGTTTTTCCTTAACATTGAGTCCTGCATCATAATGTTCAAAGCTAGAGGTGGCCCCTGATCTTCTAGTCTGACCTGAATATCACAGGCCACAAGCACAAATATACTACACCCCGCAGCCAAAAGTAAACCAAAGTATTTATGGCCCACAGGAGACTAGACTATTGCCACAGACAGAGACCTTGAGGGACTGAGGTATACCAGTGCCCAAGGCCCCCTGCAAAGCAGGGTTATGTGCAAGTGAGAAGTATCCAGATAATGCTAGCACCTAGCATTTGCTGGCTTTCCGCCGATAGTCACTGAGAGTCTTCGCATTGATTTCAGTGGTCATGACTCAAGCTCTGCTATTGGGGAGCAGAGGTCCTGAACCTGTGGGGTCACAGACATGGGTCAGGGGCCATGATCCTTCATGAAGCCATAGTTTGAAGGGGCAAGAAATTGTCCCCATTACCTCAGCCTGAAACCCCAAGCTGCCATTTTAAATGTCAGCAAAACTGATTGTTTCATTCCAGCAGAAACACCCAATGAATATGCAGCCCAGAATATCCATCCCAGCTGCCAAAACCTCCAGCTTCTTCCTAAGCAGATAGAGTGAAAGGAACAAGAGCTGCGGCTGGAAGCTGAGAAGGAGGTGGGGCTGTGACCTGTGAAGCACATTCCCCTGTACAGAGCCTGGGATGGAATCCAGCATCCATGAGTTTCCGTGATAGTCTGCTGTCAGCAGACACCTGTAATTGCCTGGCAAAAGGTGTGTTTCTAATCCACGTACACAATCCTCTATGGCTATCAGTTACTCTGTCACTTACTTCCTTCAGCGGCTGTGACTCCGGCCTCCTGGGATAACCTCCTGAATATGCAAAAATCAGGGCAAGCTGCAAAACTGAGAGCCAAGCTCTCCAAATACTGTCAGGTGGAACTCAACCCAGACTCTCAATTAGCAACACGCTAATTATCATGAAACATAACTGTGATGCTGTCTGGCTTTAGACACTCATCCATTACTGTTTTTCATGGTAGTATTTCATATTTGCAATAATCCAGGGTTTCCTAACCTTTTAAAGGCTGGGAACCCCCTTTGCAAGGAGAAGGAATTCCACAGACACCTTGGTTGAATGAGGCATGGCACCTCTCCATGCAGGGCAGAATGTGGCCTGCTGTTCTCCTGTCGGGGAGCCAGGAGCCGCCACGGCCATGGCACCCTGCCCCTGCCGGGGGAGCCGGGAGCCACCACAGCCATGTTTCTCCCCTCCCAGTGTTCCCCTTTGTGCCCCCCCCCCAGTTAGAATCATAAGTTTGGAAGGGACTTCATGAGGTCATCTAGTCCAACCCCTGCAAAAAAGCAGGACCACTCCCACTAAATCATCTCAGCCAGGGTTTTGTCTAACCGAACCTTAAATATCTCCAACAATGGAGATTCCACTACCTCTCTAGGTAACCCATTCTAATGCTTTGCCACCCTCCTAGTAAGAAAGTTTTTCCTAATATCCAACCTCAACATCCCCAGCTGTAACTTGAAACCATTGCTCCTTGTTCTGTCCTCTGTTACTACTGAGAACAGCTAAGCTCCCTCCTCCTTGGAGCATCCCTTCAAGTAGTTGAAAGCTGCCATCAAATCCCCCCTCAGTTTTCTCATCTGCAGGCTAAATAAGCCTAGTTCCTTCAGACTCTTCATAAATCTTGTGCTCCAGCCCCTCGATGATTTTTGTTGCCTCCCGCTGGACTCTTTCTAATTTGTCCACATCCTTTTTGTAGTGAGGTACCTAAAACTGACACAGTGCTCCAGATGCAGCCTCACCAGTGCCAAATAGAGGGGAATAATCACATCCCTCAGTCTGCTGACAACACTTCTACTGATGCAGCCCAGTATGCCATTGGCCTTTTTGGCAGCAAGAGCAAATTGTTGACTCATATCCAGCTTCCCATCCACCATGACTCCCAGGTCTTTTTCTACGGTGCTGCTACTTAGCTGATCACTCCCCAGGCTGTAGCAGTGCATGGGTTTTTTCTGTCCCAAGTGCAGGACTTTGCACTTGTCCTTGTTGAACCTCATGAGATTTCTTTTGGCCCATTGCTCCAATTTGTCTAGGTCTCCCTGAATTCTTTCCCTGCCCTCCAGCGCATCTACCATTCCCCCCAGCTTGGTGTCATCTGCAAACTTACTGAGTGTGCAATCTATCCCATCATCCAGCTCATTAATGAAAATGTTGAACAACACCGGCCCCAGGACCGACCCCTGGGGCACACCACTCGTTATTGGTTGCCAACTAGACTTTGAGCCATTGAGTCCTACTTGCTGAAACCATTGATCTAGCCAGTTTTCTATCCACCTTATGGTCCACGCATCCAACCCATATTTCCTTAACTTGCTGGCGAGAATGCTGTGGGAAACCGTATCAAAAGCCTTGCTAAAGTCTAGGTATATCATGTCAACAGCTCTTCCCATATCCACAAATCCAGTCATCTTATCATAGAAGGCAATGCGGTTGATCAGGCATGATTTACCCTGGGTGAATCCATGCTGACTGTTCCTAATCACTATATTTTCCTCCAAGTGTTTCAGGGATGGATTATTTAAGAACCTGCTCCATGATTTTTCCAGGGATTGAGGTGAGGCTGACAGGTATGTAATTCCCTGGATCCTCCTTTTTCCCTTTCTTGAAGATAGGTACTATATTTGCTGTTTTCCAGCCCTCTGGCATCTCCTCCGTTCACCATGAGTTTTCAAAGATAGTGGCCAGAGGTTCTGCAATCTCATCAGCCAACTACCTCAGAACACTCAGATGCAGCTCCATAGACTTGTGGACACCCAACTTCTTTAAGTAGTCCTTAACCTGACCTTCCACCACCAAGGGCCTCTCTTCTTCTCTCCAATCTGCTGTACCCAGTGTAGCCACCTGGGAGCTGGCCATCCCTGTGAAGACTGAAGTAAAAAAGCATTGAGTACTTCAGCCTTTTCCTCATCCTCCACCACGAGGATACATGCCCTATTCAGTAAGGGATCTACACCATTCCTGCTCCTCTTCTTGTTATTGACACACTTGTAGAACCCCTTCCTGTTATCCTTCACATCCCTTGCTAGCTGCAACTCCAATTGCCCTTTGGCTTTTCTGATTTTATCCTTGCAGTCCCAAGCAATGTCTTTGTATGCCTCCCTCGTCATTTCTCCAAGCTTCCACTTCTTGTAAGCTTCATTTTTATGTATCAGCTTACTGCAGAGTTCTCTGTTAAGCCATGCTGGATGCCTTCCACGTTTGCTGTTTGGAATGGTTGCTCATTGGAATGGTATCTTCCTGTGCCCTAAGCAGGGTTTCTTTAAAATACAGCCATCTCTCTTGGACGTTTTTTCCCTTCAGATCAGCCTCCCAAGGGATCCTGCCCATCCGCTCCCTAAGGGAGCCAAAATCTGCTTTGCTGAAGTCCTGGGTCTGTGTTTTGCTTCTTTCCTTTTTTATATTGATCAGAATCCTGAACTCTACCATCTCATGGTCACTGCTGTCCAGGTTGCAATTCACTTCTACTTCCCTGATCAAATCTTCTCTGTTTGTGAGCAGCAGGTTGAGAGGTGCAACATGCAAGGCCCCTAGTTGGTTCCTCCAGCAATTGTACCAGGAAGTTCTTCTCAGCAATCTCTAAAATCTTCCTGGATTGCCTATGCACTGCTGTATTGCCTTCCCAACAGATGTCAGGGTAATTGAAGTCCCCACTGAGAGCCAGGGCCTGTGATCTAGAAACTTCTGCCAGTTGTCCATAGAATGCCTCATCCACTTCCTCCTTCTGGTCTGGCGGTCTATAGCAGACACCCACCATGACATCCCCTTTGTTGCTCTCTCCTCTAAACTTAACCCACAGACTTTCAACCAGCTTATTTCCATTTTCATAGTGGAGCTCTGAGCAGTCGTAGAGCTCTTTTACATATAGCGCTACTCCTCCCCCTCTTCTTCTCTGCCTGTCCTCCTTGAACAATACCTACACATGACAGCGTTCCTATCATGCAAGCTATCGCACCACATCTCTGTTATTCCAATTATATCATAGTACCTTGTCTGTGCCAGTACTTCTAACTCTTCCTGCTTGTTTCCCAGGCTCCTCATGTTTGTGCACAGGCACCTAAAATACTGGACCAATTGCCCTACTTTCCCCTGTCGATTTTGAGTTCTGTTCATCTACCTCCTTGCATTTTCTCCTGGTGTCATCCTTCACCACTTCCCTCAGGTATTAGGGCTTCATTAGGACACCAAAGACAATTATTTGATTTCCCCCCCCCCCCCCCCAGCCCCCCAAGGTCCAACTGCCCTCTTTTTTTATCCCTGGTGTTACAGTTCTGGCAACCCCAAGTTCTGTCCCCTCACCCAGATCTCCCTCATTGTGACTTACCTGTAAGCTTTGGTCACCTTCCCCCTTCAAACCTAGTTTAAAGCTCTCCTCACTAGGTTAGCCAGTCTGCGTCCGAGTCAGCTTTTCTGCTTCCTCAATAGGTGTAGTCCATCTCTGCCTAGCACTGTGGTCAGCAACTGAAAAGAGCAGAAAAACCATTTCCTCCCTTGCCTCCCACCACAACCTCATGAGCCCAAGCCGGCCCAGCAGCTTTGCCGTGGCCACTAGCGCTGGCGGGAGTATGTGTGGGCGGCACACCGAGGCTGTAACTATGGGGGGGCAAAAGGGGCTTTGCCCCAGGCACCAATTCAAAAGGGTGCCACGGGGAAGCGATCACCCCTGCTGCCTCTGGTCACCGCAGGGGGAATTGATCACCCCTGCTGGGTCTGGCTGCAGCAGGGGGTAGCGATCATCTTTGCAATCTCTGGCTGTAGCAGGGAAGCAATCCCCCCTGCCGGCTCTAGCCGCAGTGGGGGAAGGTGTCACCCCTCCTGCCTCAGCCAGTGGCAGGGGGAAGCAATCCCCCACTGCGGCTGGAGCTGGCAGTGGGGATCGCTTCCCTGCTGTGGCCAGAGCTGGCAGCAGGGGGTCCCTTCTCCCCATTGCAGCTGGGTAGGGACCCCTGTTGCCAGCACTGGCCACCGCAGGGAAGGGTGGGCCCCCCCCCCCCCCGCTGCTGTATAAATGTTGGGCCCCGGATCGTGGCTGGGGGATTGTGTCTTTGGGGCTGCTTGCCCCCGGTGCCAGAATACTTGTTACGGTCCTGTGGCAT
>ML681995.1:10635690-10665728 GCA_007922195.1 Podocnemis expansa | reverse complement strand
CACCTCCAGCCCACTGTCCCTCCAAGAATGGCCAGTAGAGAGCTGCATCTTGGGGAGGTGGGGTCCTGGAATGGCCTGGTCTGCAGAGTTCAGGCTGCTTCGACCGGGCCACCCCAGGGCTGAAAGGGCCCAATCCAGGGGCTGAAGCGGCCTCTGTTCAGGCCTCGAGTGGCTGGGTCGAAGCAGCCTGAACTCTGCAGAGCAGGCCATTCCAGGGCCCCACCTCCCCAAGATGCAGCTCTCTACTGGCCACTCTTGGGAAGGACAGCTGGCTGGGGGTAGGCAGGGCAGTGCTGTTCTGCCCCACCAGCAGAAAGAAGCACAGAGGGAGCATGCGCCACCTGTACAACCCCGCTACTGATAGGATCCGCTGGGCTGCTTCCAGCTCATGCGGTTGTGGTGGGAGGGTGGGGGTGAACCCGGCTCCCCTGATTTGGCCATGATGCTGGGGCCAGCCAAGAGTCCCTGGAGCACACCTGGCTCCCTGGAAAACATTGTGAGGGAGCCAGTAGGGGATGGCCAGGGAGCCACAGGTGGCTCACTGAGCCTGTGTTGCTGATCTCTGGCCTAGCAGTCCTTCTTCCTGGAACAGAACCCCATGGTCAAGGAATCCAAAGCCATCCTGATGACGCTCTTCAATTTACCCGTCATATCAATCTATTACTAGGTTTTATTATATCAATATAACTTTCCTTATATTAAAATGAGGGAGCTCCTCGTTTTGAAATAAGGGAACGTCATGTGGACCTACCATTTTTTAAATCAAAATAATCAGCATTATTTTGATTTAAAGAGTATGTGTGGACATTCCCTTGGATACCAGAAACCATGTTCTTTGTGCCTTTGTTTCCTTCAAGAGGAAGATATCCTCTAAAGTCTGCTGTGCTCCCCTGTAGGAAATGGTGCCAGCGCTCAGGGCCACTGTCCCGCACTCAGACCTGAAGACACAAGTGCTGCAATGTTATGGTTTCACACAATTGAACAATTCCCTTTGCCCAGGACCCTATGACTGGAACTGGAGGGTGGTGCTGGGCCTGGGCATGCCAAAGCTGATGTGTCAAGCAGCATGTCTTGTTGAAAACTTAAAGGGCCCAGGGGAAGAGATTCTGAAGCTTAAATTCCACTTGCTATTCTTACTATGCCTGCAATGACACTGGTGTGTGTTTTAGTGGTGTTTGCTTCTGGGGAAGCCTTGAGGGAGGGGTCCATCCACACCCAAAGATGCCTGACCAACATGGTTGGGAACCAACAGAAGAGGACACAAGTGGGTAGATTCAGTGAGCTCCTGCAAGCTCTTCCATGCAAGCGTTATGCCCCCATTGTTGTAGTTCTTCCTGCCACTGTGCAATTACCAGAGGATTATTCATCCTCTATTTGCATGATAATGCAAAGCTGTGCATGCACCATGCTTCTGGCAGACACTGAGAAACACTGCATTGTTTTGTGGGCTTTTTTTAAAAAGGCAGGAAAATTATGGGGTATGGATGGCATTATGAGAGGGAGAAAGTTGTATGTTTGTAACTTGGCCTCTGGCTCCCAGTCAGCCCACTGCCACATCATGTGTTGTGTTGCCGAAACTTTGCAAGACAGTGTGCTGGACAATGGTGAGTTGCCTACTGGGATACCTACCCATACTGCACTGCACTGTGTATCATCACAATCATTTCTGGGTGGGCACAAGCAGCTGAGTGTGCAGGTGCATGAGTGATATCTTAAAAGTGGCAGCTTTATGCTGACAGAACCTGTAACAATCAAAGTTTGTAGGGTACACAAGGCCTAAAAGACACAGTTCCCAGCAAAAGAACACTCTGATGCTGGAGCAAGAATTACCTAACTACTGCTAGTTTCTCAAATGGTGGGTTACTTACCAGTAACCGTCCTTCTTCGAGATGGGCTGCTCAGATTCATTCAATAATAGGTGTATCCATGCCGCAGTGCACTATTGGTCAGAAACTTTTTGCCCTAGCCTGTCAGGAGAGGGCTGGCGGCCACTGCCCCCCCACGCCACCCTGTGGCTGTATATGTGGCCGCCACCTGGCCCCTCTTCAGTCCCTAAAGGTTACCAGCTCCAGTTGGGGGGACGGTGGGGGGGTTGTGAATGAATCTGAGCAGCCCATCCCGAAGAAGAACGGTTACTGGTAAGTAAACTACCGTGCTTCTTCAAGCTCTGCTCGGATACATTCAGTAAGAGGTGACTACTAACCATCCTCAAGGACAGTGGGCGGAGTTGGCCCTGTCCATCTCCAGCACTGCTTTTCCCACGTAGGGTAGCCAGCCTAAAGTCAGTGAGGTCCTCCACAGGGACCTAAAGTGTCAGCCTTGGAACCAGGGACAAAGTAAAGAGGAACCTGAGCTGGAAAATCTGATCCCTGTGGGGAACAGAAGGCCTGCTAGGAAGAGCCTCATATGTGGGATTTCTGAGAAAAAAGGGCTTCAACACTGAGACCCTTCTAGCCAAGGTAAATGGCCGCTAAGCTCCAGCTTCTGGGCAAGGACCGGTAAGAACGAGTCCTGCTGCAATGGAGAGCTTGCTAATCCACAAAAGGCAGCAAGGCCTAATGTCCCTTAGTGAGAAACTTCCAATGGAGATGCCTATGAGGCTGTAGTTGGGGAAGCGACTCAGCCTAAGGATCTGAGCAAATGATATTAAGGAATGCTGAGGAAGAAAAGTCCAGCATGTTGGCACTAGCGTCAATTGGAGTGTGAAGGTTACAGGAAAGGGTAGTGGGTCTTGGAGCTATCTGTCTACTAGCTGCAGATACCGAATACTGTGAGATGCGAGGAAGAGGGAAAAGGAGGGAAAGAACCCCACCCTTTTCCCTAGTCTGGCCACAAGGGGTGTCAGGAAAACAGGCAGCGACTACTGCTGAATAGGACGTGATGCTTACGTGGCTGGCTTAAAACGCCATGCAAAGACAAGACTGCTTATCCCCAGTTGTAATGATGGTGTGATCAGCCGTGTCCAGGGCACACTACAGCATTATTAAGGTGTCACCTGAGGCCAAAATGCCGTCAGCGAAGACATCGTAACCTTCCCAATGTTTTCGTGGAAGGGAGCTGTTAAGCATTTCAAGGCATGACACCAATCTAAAAGGAAGCATCTAGCAACCAATGCCTGAAGATCAATGATCCGCCGAGGGCATCGAGATGAGGGAACTTGGCAACAGGGGAGAAACCTTTCTCCACGGCCCATAGCCTCGGTACTACTTCCCGTCTTAGCAGCACTCCTGACACAGAGGCCATAGAGTTGCGTACCTAATGGAGGCACACACAGCTTCATAATGGACAGACCCTAGAAATCTCATTACCAGGGATGCAGAAAGAGAGAGAGAGAGAGAGAAAGATCTCAAGGATGTAGTGGACGGGAGGGGAGGACTCCCTCTGGCTAAGTGGGTCTGGGGTGTGACACCATGATGAAGTGTAGCTCCGATTACCCCCCTTGACCGATTTCTCTCTCTCTGCTTCTTTCCTTTCTTTCTCTTTCCATCTCTTCTCTCTCTTTTTTTTTTTTAGAAAAGAGTAGTAGGTGACTAATGGCGAGGGTCATCTAGTTTGTCCAGATCCAAAGTTACCACTTGGAATTTGAGGGATGGGCTGACAACACGTTCCCGCTGTCCTTGTGGAGTCCTATGGCTGCCTGGCACCAAAACCTTATGCGTGCCAAGGGGCTAACCTTGTTGGAAAAATCCTGGGAAGGCAGAAACTTTGTTTAATAAGACCCCTGGCTATTGTGCAGGAGTTACCAGGAAGAATAACTGCAGTAATGCCAGCATCGAGAGGGTGGGTGCTCCGATGGGGTGGATGCCCACCAACAAGGAGGCTCTGGATGAGAAGCAAGAAAAGTCACCTAGACTACTATTCTAAATGAATATTAACACTGGCCTGAGGGTCAGAATTGAGGCTCAATGCCCTGAGTTGGGCAGAAATATCATTCTGCCTGAGGAGAAAATGGGAGGATGGCTGAACCATAGGATACCCTAACAATGGGTAGTCTACTGGAAGACACCCTCCTGGGGTGCAGGATCCGGAAGCCACTTAAGGCAGTATTTACAATGAACATTTATACAGGCCTCTGGCAGCATCAGGGAAATCAATTGCCAGAGTCGGACAAGGGTTCATCCCACGAGAGGATAACAAGGGACAGATGGTCCCCTATTATCCGGCCAGACATGTATCCGCCCTGACATGTAGCAAGAGGGATGGGATGGAGTAGTGGGGCCATGCTATCAGTTTGCAGGTGGCTACTAGGGAGTTCCTGTCCACCCTCGAGTACTATTGAGCAGCCCCAGGTCACTTAACATCCTCTTGTAGCAACCAAAACCTTTCTGAGTGCCAGGAGATGAAGCTCTGGGTCGTAGGATCTCGGGGTATCTGGGACTGTCCGGTAAAAGCCCATGGTCCATCGAGAGGCCTGGGCTAGGATATTGGGGGGGGGGGCAGAGCTCCTTCTGCTAGAAACAAGAGAACCCTTTTTAACTTGGGAAGGGGAAAGCATGGGGTTCAGGCCGGAGGCCCTCTTGAGAAGAGATACGCCCAAGCATGTTCTCCCTGAGCTGGAGCTAGGCTACCAGGGGTTGAGGCTGGGGAAAGGAGGTAATAATCCCTAATGGGCTCTGATCCGGGTGCGAAAGGTCAGGTCTGAGATATCGGGCATTTAACTGCCCAATGCCACTGATCCAAGCTGGTGTCCAGGCAGGAGACAGGGGGTTACCCTGTCTGGAAGACCCAGAGGGTGGACTTTTTGAGAAAAATAAGAGGATACGGCCTGAGGCCTGTCGGACAGCAGTCAGTGCAATGTGGATCATATTATGGGTCACTGGGGTTCTTTAGCTGTGGGGGCCGAAAGGCAGGAATGGAGAATGCCTTCATAAGTGGCAGGAAGGCATGAGGGTCCAGAGCCCCAATAGGGATAAAACCGTTCTGGATCTGTGGGGTCAGGGCACCTGGGATCAGGAGGTGTGGCCCTCAAGGCTAAGTGAACAGATGTTCAGTTAAGTCACAACAGGGATACTGGAGGAAGTGTCCCTTACTGCTATGACAGGCGTAATGCTGTTTCACCCAAAATTCATGGGAGTTACCCTGGCCTTTGCCCTGTGTAGCCACAGGGGAACTGGGAAGTGTCGAGTGTGAGTATGGATTGGGTTGGGGGGCTTCCCTCCCCGATGGGCGAAAAACCCAATGAGGATGCACGGGTGGCACCTTGAGGAGAGGAATTTTAGGTGTATGATTTACACCCATTACTCCAGGTAACGGGAGGGAGTGTGTTGGGAGCCGGGTAATACGTGGTCCCTGTCTAAAGGAGAGACCAATGATTGATAGGCAGAATGAGAGGTTCCAACCTCTGGTGGAGGGCAGAATCCCCCCGCGCAGGGAGGGGTATGGGCCCGGGGTGGGAGAACTCTCCTGTCTGAGAGTGAAACCAGGCTGAAGGGGATAGAGCGCCACTACGTGGCCCTTCAGCTGAGAAGGGTGAATCAGGGCGGTGTAAAAGCTCCTATGGAGCAGGAGGATGTTCAGAGGGAGGAGGCCCAAGTACTTGACTTCCCCCCAGGCGTCCTGGGCACTGGCAATGATGACCTCGGTCTCTGCTGGGAAAAGGGCCTCCCCATTGAAGGTGAGGTCAAAGATGACCAGTTGGGAGGCCGGTGGTATCCCTGCCTCCCTAAGCCATGCCACACAGCGAAGGGTCACATGTTTATTGTGTCCCAAGCCGAAAGGAGGTCTTGGGATGCTATTCTGCCTTCCTCCAGAAACGCGTTGTAATCTTTCTTCCCTAGCCTCCTGTGGGAGGAGGTGTCTAAATTTATTCATCAGCTCCCACACATCAATCATGTATCTGCCCACCAAGGTTTGGTTGTTGGCAACACGCAACTGGAAAGTGGAGGAGTATACCTTCTGCCCCAGAAGGTCTACCTCCCTTGCATTTCTCAATGCCGGGAAGGGATCACAGGGAATTTTGCCTGGGCCCACGCCCTGAAACGGTACCGGGTGATGGATAAGGGAAGGGAACTCTGTCCCCGGGACCTGATATTTTAGGTCTGCCATATCTGACACTGGGGGAATAGAGCCTGGGCTTTGCCATCGTGACAACGTGAGGTCCCACACAGTAGGGTGGAGTGGGACCGTGACAGGGTCACTGGATGAGATCACCAGCCCAAATAATGTGTCGATGGGTCCTTCGGGGGATAGAACTTCCATCCTCAAATGGGCAGCAATGTAGCAGAGAAGATCAGAGTGCGCAATGAGGTCTCCCGTGTAGGAAGATGGTGCGGGGTTTAAGGTACTGGCTGGTGCCAGAGGTGCCGGTGCTGCCAAAAGCTCCACGGCACTGCAAGGGGTCGACACGGTCTCCTGAGGTGATCACTCATGGGGCCAGCACCTAAATGGTGCCGATGTCGAGAGCCTAGGATGGTGCCATTTAGACCCCCTTGAGGCACCATCCTTGGGACTGTGATGACGGTGCTGGCGACAGCAAAGTGATATGGTGCCGGGGAGAAAGCTCCACAGTACCAGGCCTCCAGCGTGTGGGGGGTTCCAAAGTTGGGGAATTCAGGACCAAGACTGGGGACAGTGATCAGTGCCCTTTGGGGGGCCAGGCCCTGGAGGCCAGTGCCAGCTTGCCCCTTCTCTTTGGGGGTACCAGAGAAAGCAGTGTGGGCAATAAGAGGAGCGTCTTCTCTGCCTCAAATGCCTCTGGTGTAGCAGGGAGCGGCACCGACTCTTCACAGTCTCCTAGTGACCTCCGAGAAGGGGACTGGGACTGGTGCCAGCGGCACAGTACTGGCACCAGTACCGAGCTGGTCTTTCGGTGGCCTCTCGGCGAGCAGTGCCAGGAGGGCTCTGGTGCTGAAGAGGCATGAGGTGCTGGAGGAGACCCCGAAGCCTCAGGGGTGGTCTGCCATGCTTGCCCTGAGGCTAATGCACAGCACCTTTGCTCCCTGTCTCTTATTGTCTTGGGTTTAAAGGACAGACAAATGGAGCAGGAGGTGACCAAATGGGTTTCACCCAGGCACCGAAGGCACTTCGCCTGGGGGTTGTCCAGCGGGAAGGCCTTGCCGCAGGCAGTTCAAGGTTTAAGCCCTGGTATGGTGGGCGGCAGAGGAGACCGGTGTTGCTGCTAAGCTCACTGCTGAGGTCACATGCAGGGTGCTTGTCACTTGCTGGCTAACGCCTCTGGAAAGGTCTGGAGCTCAGAAGAGGAGGCACTCTTCCATGGACTGACTTCCACAAAGAGGTTTTCCCAATTGAGCTGCTGGCTCATAAACAAGGAGGACAGGCTGCTTACACGATCACAAGGAGCAGGCTGTTTCATGAACCGTTGCAGAGGCGAACAAAAGGGAACTGAGGCGAGGCTGGGCGGCAGCCACATATATAGCCACAGGGTGTCATAGGGGGTGGTGGCCGCCAGCCCTCTCCTGACAGACTAGAGCAAAAAGTTTCCGACCAATCGTGCACTGTGGCACAGATACATCTATTACTGGATGTATCTGAGCAGCGCTTGAAGAAGAACCAAAGACTCCCATAATTTTCTCATGGATGAGACTTTCTTCTCATGCAATCTAGCTATGTAGAATGTTTCAGGTACCAAGCAAGAGTCACAGCCACATTTTCCATGCAGAGGATTCTAGTGTCTTCTGTATGTTTGACCAGAGGGGAGAAAAACCAAAACATAAGTTTAAATTGATAGGAATAATTTGCTGGTGATCCAAGAACCTGAAAGTCCCAGAGATCAAACATCCTGATACTGAAAGAAGCATTTTAAATTAGATAAATAGATAGATAATGGTCTTCCTCATCTTAGAAACTGTACATGTATTTGCCTTGTGGCTCAGATGTAAACTTATGTGAATAACCTGTCTTGCTCCTTAATATAATGTCCCATATCATAGGATAAACCCAGACGATATGAAGTGAAAAGTGCTAGCTATAATCAAAGACTGCATGGAACATGTTTCCTGAGTTTAGAGGTGTCTATGGGATTTTGTACAAATGTAAAGTGCAAAAACGGTATAACACAAACATTAAGAAATACAAACATTAACCAGTGTAAACTCCAGAATGCCAGGAGAAACTACTTAAAAGGAGAACTATTCCAATTTCTAGCTTGACAAATGAATTGCTAGCCATGAAATGTGTTATGCCCTCTGAGTAAAAGGTGAATGGATTAATTTTTTTATAAATTGACACCAGCTGGCATTCGGATGCCATGGAATGTGCCCCAAGGAGGATGTCCGTGATACACCATAAACCACCTTCATCAAACAAGGATGTTGCACTAGAGAGTAGATTGAACAATGGAACACCTCCCATGCCTACTCCAAAGGAACCTGTTTCAATAGAGAAGCAAAACTGCCTCCAGCCACAGACCTGTAGTGTGAAAAAGTATGGTCTGGCACTCTCTGTTACTCTGTTCTGCACATGCTCAGATCAACAGAGCTGCTTGGTAACATTCCCTGTGTCTTTTCTGCTGAGGTTTCTCATGTTCCCTTACTTGCTGGCAGTTTTTGCTCCTTTTTTTACAGGCCTTCGGGGGGGGGGGGTTAAAGGGGGGATTTTGCGGGGGGGGGGCTGGGAAGGGTGTGGGCAGGGGATGGAGTGTGACTGGCCTGGGGGGCTGGGCAGTTGGAGGCAGGGGCAAGAGAGGGGCGAGGAGCCAAATCAGCTACTGGTGGGGGGGAGCCAGCATCCAGCCCTGGGCTGAGAGCTGCCAGCTCTTAGAATAAGGGCACAAACTCACCCCACAGAGGGGCAGAGGGTACACGAGTGACCCCAACAGTGAGAGCCCTCTCCCCTGATTTCAGAAGTGTGCATGGAGGGGCTTTATTGTTTTCCCACTTACATGAATTTGTGTTTTACTGAGACGCTGGGCTCTGCCTTCCAGGCTGCCTTGTGAAAGGCACCTGGCTTCTTAATGGCATAGGCATGCCAATTTCTAAAGCCAGCAGCTCCTAGCTTTCTGATATAGCACTTTGTGAGACTACAGGGGACTTGATTGAAGCAATAATTTTTTAGTCACCCCATTCTCAATTTATATGTGGACATAAAGTCTCATGAGAGCACACACATAAAATTGTCTTATCTGCTGTGATTCTCTGAATCACACGTGGCTGCATCTCATTGTGTTATATAGTGGTTACTTTAATAGCAAATACCTTCTGATAAGTAAGCAATTATTTTAATCAGGGATCTAATATTTTACTTGGGGAGGTTCTTATTGTGGTTTTTAATTTTAACACTTGAAATTTTATGGCACAAGTGTCTTCTGTTGGATTGTTCCTGATTGCTTGTCCTGCTGTAAAGATTTGTTCTTCTTCAAGTGCTGCTCAGATACATTCAGTAATAGGTGTATCTGTGCCGCAGCACATGATTGGTCGGAAACCTTTTTGCCCTAGCCTGTCAAAACAGAGCTGGCGGCCACTGCTCCCTGGCCACCCTGTGTCTATATATGTGGCCACAGCCCTGTCCCTCCTCAGTTCCATTTTCTGCGAAACCTCGGAGCAAGGAAATCGTTTTCATTCACCGCCTGCCAAGGCAGGGTTCAAACCTTGTGCTACCTGCAGCAAGGCCTTCCCGTGGGATGACCCCCCCACAAGGAGTGCCTCTGATACTTGGTTAAAATCATTTAGTCACCGAGTGCTGTATTTGTCGGTCCTTCAAACCACGGACCATAAAAGACAGAGATCAAAGGCATCATGTGTTGGCCTCAGAGCAAGTGCAGCAGACTATCCCCAAAGCTTCAGGGACTCCTTCGGCACTGCGTGCCAGCTCAGCACTGGAGCCTACCCAGTACCACTCTCCCAGAGAGTGAAGGAAGATGGGCTTGGTACCAGTAGTGGTACTGAAGCACCAGTGCTGGTCTACATCCCCTATCAAGGGGTTACCTTGGGACTGGTAGGAGCCGGTACCAGTCCCTTCCACCCCAGAGGCCTTTGGGGCAGTGAAGGCTCTTCTCCTTCTGCTGACACCTCCCACTCTGGTTCCTCCCAAGAAAAGGGGTAAACTGGCCTTCGCATCAGAAGCCTGGTCGCTCCAACAGTGATATCAGACTCCGTCACTGATTTCGGTGCTGAGTTCCCCTGTACCTGAGCCAGCTATCCATGAAGGTCCAGGCTCCATTAAATCCTTCCCTTGGTGCCTTGTTACCCTGCCTTCTCTGACACTGCAAACACGGAGCCGTGAAGTTTCTTGATCCCTGAGCCCCAAGGAGGGGGCCTTGAGAGGGACTAAACGACCTTGTCCATGACCTTGTACCAACACCATATAGATACCGAGCCCGTGAATGGTCAGCTCGGCTCAGCCCCATGTCCTCCACCACTGGACAGAGCCCTGAAACCCATGCCCCGCTCCTACACCAGGGACCTTACGGCACATTTTGACCTCCCCTACCATGTTTGTGCTCATGTGAGGTTGGAGGCTCATTCTCCCACGGGGCCTAGTGATACTTTATTTGGTCCAGTGATCACTTCAGCAGAGCCAATAACAGTGCCCTTACACCCTAGCATGAGGGACCTTGCTTTTGCAGGAAAATATATCTTTCTCCCACAATGATACGGGAGCTCCTGTTTCAAATACCTCCCTCTCAGGTATCGGACCTTGCCTTAGGCATCTATTAACCCAAGTTAAGAGATACAGAGTAACACCACAACTTCTCAGGTGAGTTCAAACAAGTAAAAAAACCACAGGTTTATTAAGGAAGGGTGTGGAACCCAACCTAAAAGAGTTTTACACAACTGGTACCTAAACAAACAAGAGTGGTAACTAATGAAACAGAAGAACAGAAAAGCCATGACCATTGACCCTCTCTCGCCCACAGAGTCCCTTGCAAAGCCTATTCACAATTGTGTTTCACCTGTCTGGACGTTGTTCTGATCCAAAGCACTGACGCGTCCCTGTCTGCTTCTCATCCTGGTCCTGTAGCCCATGTGCTTCAGGTTCCAGGTCCACAGTCCTCCTACCTTGGACTGTCTGCTTCTGGGCCCAGTGTCCAGATCCAAAGTCCAAAAGTCCTATGCTCCAAATGTCAATGGTCCACTCCCTGAGATCCTATATGGAGCGGAGCCAGCACACTGTGGAGCAACGAAGGTGGAATTAACCACTCTACAGCTCCCTCTCCAAGCTCCAGGAACTCCCGATTTTCCAAAAAATCCAGCAAAAGAGTCCCACCAAAGAACATTCCTGAAGGACAGTCCCCCAAAAGAACCCTTTCCCTTGAAGGGTTCTCTTTAAGTTCAGCTGTCCTGTCCAATCAGTGGCCAGGATTTCTCCCACCACAAAAGCTGTCTATTAGCACAGCACTTTCCAGAAACTTGTGCACATGGCCCACAAACAGTGTGCACAACACCCAAGTGCTGCCTACAGCATTCAGTATCCAGGAAGACTCCAGTCCCCTGGCAGGCAGTCAAGTGCCCAGTCTCATTATGTCCATCGAAGTATTGTGAAACCCAACTATGTTACATAATAGGAAAAGCTCCCGCTTCTGGGGAGGGGAGGTACAAACACAACACATACAAGTATAACAACCCAAACTTCTCCCCAGCATTGCTATGTTGCGTTGGCGAATTCCCAAATCTGTTGCCCCGTATCAGACATGGTGGTCCACAAATACAAGGTTTCCACAAGTGCCTTCCCTTTCCTCACCCCCCCCCCCCCCGGCACCATCTTAAGGCATGGTAGAAGCAGCACTAGGCCCAGGACAAGCTCCTCATGATCCCCTCCTGGTATCAAGGGATGCGAGGGAGTTAGATCTCCTGAGACAGAAGGCTTACTCTTCCTCGACCTTTCAGCTCAGAATAGCAAGCTATCAAGCCTTAGTAGGCAGACATGCCATGGATGTGGGGGAGTCCTTGAATAAGTTCAGACACTTGCTCCCACAGGAGAACAGGGTGGATTATGATGCCTCTCTTGAAAACAGCAGACTAGCATCACAGAACTTATTGCTATCTGTCTGGGATGCCTCAGACACAGTGAGCCACAGTGTGGCCCCAGCCATAACCCTGCGGTGAGCGGTGTGGCTGGGGGAGGCAAGGGTGTCCCCCTCCTCTCAGCTGGTCATAATGGACCTTCCATTTGAAAGTGGCCCTGTGTTTGCGGCTGGCACGGATGCAATGCTTCGTGAAGCCAGGGATCCCCGAGGGGATATAAAGTATCTAGGAACGTTGCCTTCCTGGCCTATGAGCCGCTCCCCACCCCCACCCCATAAGGGGCAGTTCATCTTCTATAGTTATAGTCCTCACTCCACCGGCCTTTATCTAGGTAACAATATACTTAGAACTTCAAAACCTTGCAACCCTTCCCCTTTTCTCCTTGCCTGTAGTGGGAAGATTACTACCTGGTTCACCTTCAAGTACCAGGGGAAAGTGTATTATTCTGGTGGGAATATGAACCCAAGGCAAGGCCCTAAGTCAGGGCACTCCCCGCCATCTGCAAGGAAAGCCGGTGGTCCCATTGGAATTCTTAGGAACCTGTCCACCGTGGGGGATGCCCGCTCTCCTGCATGTTTCCAGCCGGCGCCATACCCTTAAATTCCACTATTCAAGAGTGTAAAGTCTATCCCTATAGGGCTCTTCCTTAGAGGCATTATCAGGACCATTAAGATGATGGGATATATGAGGGGTTTATAGGATTACATACCTCTACACCCCACGAAACGACACACCAGGACATACCTTCTGACGGTCCCTATTACTCACCCCATTGCTTCTAAGGGGTGCCCCTTTTTAGGGCTTGTGGGATGCCAAAGGCTCCCTACACCTCCCTTCAGTGTGGACAAATATTTTTGTCCCTCACATAACTTTTGAATTTTGGACACCCAGCACTGTCATGCTTGTGTTCCAACATTATATACCTTCTCGAACCAGGGCTACAGACTCTGTTATTTGGACCACCAGTGGGGTGGGCTTTGACACCCCCCCCCCAGGTCATTAAGGTTACAGCTTAAGAGCACGAGATCCGGCCAATTTCCCATGCCATTTCTCAGATTCAAATTTCCGGCTCTGGAGCCCCCTTTCCACGGAGCGCCAAGTTGGCAGCCAATGCGCACCCTAGCTGCTAATTCCTGGGGCATATACATACTTTTCAGGCCCAGTGGAGAGGTGTCCAAGCTGGAAAGCCTCAAGCACAGCCATACCCTACTGTCCATTGTCAGACCGCTCCCAGTCTTCTGTACATCTTGCTACAGGACACCCCAACCTAACCAAACTGCAGTTTTCCCCTCACCTTGTGAGTAAAACCTTATGCCTCCTGTTGGAGTAAAGTTTCTTGCCCCTCCCTGGGTATCTATAAATCCCAAACCGCTAGGCACAGGAGGGTGAGACTTGGGATCGCAAACACCCAAGTTCTGAGTTTAAGGGCTCCAATGGTGCGCTAACTGGTACACTCATGGGAACGTCCGGTAGGACGGTAGTGACAGTAGGGTTGGACTACTTCAGAGCATCCAGTCTACAGCAGTGGTTCCCAACCTTTTCTCTGCCATGGCACACCTTGAGACTTTCAAATTTAACGAGGCACACCACTATTAAAAACCTCATTAATATTCAAATTAACTTAAATTACTTATGAATATTCATGAACCATGGCACAGTGTTTTGGAAATGCTGCTATGTAAGATAGTAGGGGTAGCAGAGGAGGGGTAGCAAAACAGGGGAGGTCAGGAGTTGTGTGCAGTGGCAGGAGCGAGTGTGGGGAGCAGAGCAGGGCAGGGGTGGCAAAAGAGGCCAAGGGCAGCCATGTGGGGAACAGCACAAGGGTGGCAAGAGAAGAAGGGAGAACAAGCGTGGCTTTGTGGGGTGGGGTGGGGAGAACCTGGGGAGTGGGAAGGTAGGGCAGGGGAGCATGGTGTAGCACTCATTTCCCCCTTTTGTACACTAGCTGCCTGCCACCCAGGTCAAATCCTCACCCCACTGCTGCTCCCTCCTGCCCCCCAGTGGGTCCCATCCTCCCCTCCCCCAGCCCTCTTCTGCTTGTGATGGACCCTCCAACCTCAAGCTACACCCCCCCCACACACAGCCATACCCCCCCCAGTTACACACACCCCAATCAACCAGCCACCCCACAATCCTAGCCACACACCCTCTGCTACACATCCACTCCCACCCACCTCTGCTATACACACACACACACACACACACACACACACACACACACACCTGCCCCACACAACTGCCAGTAGCGCTCCCCCCAAAAACCCTTACCTGAGCTGTTTGCAGGCTGGCTGACACAAGCTGCTCTGCCTGCAGGGGAAGATTCACACACTCCCAGCCTCCCCCAGCTCTTTGCTGGGTGGGCTTAAGGTAGAGCCAGGTTTACGGTGGAGCCACCTGAACGGCGCATTTGGGCTGCTCCTTATATTTTTAGGGGGACCCCTGGAACTCCCCATTCTAGTGCCTTCCTCTATTTTTAGGGGTCCAGAAGGCTGCCTGCCTAAAAATAGGGGGCCCAGAACTGTGTTCCAGTGCCTGCCTCCTTACTTTAACCCCTGCCTTTTCCCATCCCTGCATAGCCCAGGCAGGGGCATCGCTGGCCCGGGGAGGGACCCGGGACATGGGCCCAGGCCCCGCCCCCAGCCCCACCCCCACCTCACAGGCCCTGCCCCCAGCCCGCAGGCCTCACCCCTTGGCCAGGGACAGGGCCCGGTGCCGCCGCACCGCCATAAGCGGCTAGGCTCCGCATCCCTGGCTGGGGACGGGGCCGCTGGTGGCGTGCGCAGCCAGGCCCTGGACTGCCTGCCATGGCTGTGGGCAGCTGGGCCCCAGATCCCTGGCCAGGGACAGGGCCAGAAGAGGCTGCAGAAGGCCGAGGCCTGCATCCCCCGCCGGGGACGGGGCCACTGTGGCTGCTGGTGGCTGGGCCCTGGATCTCCGGCCTGATTGGGCTGGAGATCCGGGACACTGACGCTGGGGTTCGGGGCACATGCCCCAGAGTGCCCAGGGCCAGCAACGCCCCTGAGCCCAGGTGACTGGGCTGAGCAGGGAGGGAACTTTAACTCCAGCTCTCGGGCATGCTTGTGGCACACTTTGGGTGGTCCCATGGCACACCAGAGTGCCCTGGCACACTGGTTGGGAACCACAGGTCTACAGTGCTCTGTTCCTCCCTGTTTTCAAAGACCACTAGGTATTGGACAAAGTGGTACAAAGCACTACAACTGAGACCCTATCCAAGGGAGCAAGAGCACATAGGCAGCAAGCCCCACCCTCCCCACTTGAGAAAAAGTGAATTGAGGACTGGCTTTGTCAAAGACAAGCCAGTTTTGGTGGATCTCTATGTGATCTCCCCCCCCCCCCCAAAAAAAAAAAAAAAGAGAGACAGAGAGAAAGAGGGATAATATCCACCATTGAACTGAGGTGCTGGCCCTCTTTTAATCAAACGCAGAACCACAAAGTGTTCAAGGTACCCATGAACTCATACCTGGTGTTACCTTTTGCATCCACCAGTTTCCACGAGGGCCATTAGTAAGCCAATCATTACTGATATCCTTTCTCCTCGGCCAAGTCCTATGACAGTCAATGGTCAGCTTCCTTCCCCCCCTCTTTTGACAACTGAACCCCTCTTTCCTGGGTTCAGTCTAGTATAGACAGGGGTGATCAGGAGACCTTGGTCCTGCTTCCTTTCTTTGGGATGAATCCCTCCTCCGCTGATATCTCTCAGCTTCAGGATTATTTCTGTGCTCTTTCCTTCTGCAAGGGGGTTCATAACAGGGGCAGTAGGTGATCCCTCGCTATACTCTGGCCCCCCTCCTTGTAGTGAGCATTCCATTAAGGAAGAAACTCTCTCACATTTTCAATTCATTCCATCAGGGGCACAGGGACAGGTACGTGTTGTACATTTCAAAAGAAATTTTACAACTCTAATCAATTATCGCCCTTACCCATCCCCTCCCACTAGTCGTGGCATCTTGGAGATGGAGGCGGGGGCCCATTGAGTCATGGAAACATCATGACTCAGGCATGTAGAAATATCTCAGTAATATACCCATACTTTTACCCCAATTCCCTATTTCAGGGATCTGGGGCTTTACACACCCAGATTCTATGGCCTCCTTCCAAGTTTTCTTCTTAAGAGGATACTCCAACTCCTTATCCTCAGCTTCATCAGACAACTTTGGCCTCATTTTCCTGCCTTTCAAGGGTTAGTGACTACGTATAACCAGGGTTAGAGAAGATGATCTGGTATTCACATGGTGTTGCTCACCATGGGACTATGTTCACCAGGTGGTCATCCAACTTTCCCCCACACCTCCCTGGGATTTTCTCCTTGGGGTAAACCAGCTGTATATATACATATATAAGTAGATATATAAGGAAAAAGGGGGTTTCTCCCTTTTTCCTCTACCAATTCCTATCTCCTGGTGCTTGCCTGTAGGCTGAGTTCTAACTTTGGGGACTACTTTGTCTCTCCCCATTAGTAGTTAACTAGGGGGTCTAAGACCAAAGGAAACTCCCTTATACACTTCCTCAACAGAGGTTTATTGCCAGCCTCTGACATGCTCTGTGTGACTGCTCCCTCCAATCTTTGATTGGTGGCTGTGGGTGTTTCCCTTAATAAGGTGACTTTAGGCTGCCTGCTGTCCCTGCTGATTGCAGACAGGGTGTGCTCTAGGTTTGTAGGCCTTTTAGGCTAGGCCCTACCACTTGTAGGCCTTGCTATGCCTGGGGCATTGGCCTTTATGGGGGTTGCAGTGCTGAAGGAGGAAAAGAATCCAACTCCGCCCCCCATCCTCAGGACAGCTAGCAGTCACCTATTACTGAATGCTTCTGAGCAGTTCTCGAAGAAGAACGGTGGGTTACTTACCGGTAACCATCCTTTTTTGAGATGGGCTGCCCAGATTGATTCAGAACTCTCCCACCATCCCAGCAACTGGGAGTTGGCAACTTCTAGGGACAGAGGAGGGACAGGACTGCGGCCATATATATAGCCATGGGGTAGCCAGGGGGTGGTGGCTGCCAGCTCTGTTTTGACAGGCTAGGGCAAAAAGGTTTCCAACCAATTGTGTGCTGCAGCATGGATACACCTATTACTGAATGAATCTGAGCAGCCCATCTCGAAGAAGGATGGTTACTGGTAAGTAACCCACCGTTTTCCCATTATTCCACCAATGAAGATTCCCTTTTGCTACAGTTATTTCATGCCATTTGTTACTGCTTTTTCATGTATGGATGTTCTTACACTCTTATATTTTACTGTCTGTTATATCACTTCTAACAATGTTACTTAATTTCAATATATACTGAATATTTTTGTGATATCTCTTTTACAGTCATGATTTATTAAGATGCACACACACAGATACACACACACATATAATCAGCTGTGTATTATGAGTTGCAAGTATGCATCGGCAACTCGACTATGAATTGACCCAGATTCCTGGGGTTCAGAGTGCTGCTTGCTAACTCACAGAGGGAGAAGTCAAGGCAGAGTCAGAATCTGCTGTTCCAGCATTAGAGATGGAGATGTCCCTCCCATGGAATGCGAGGCAGGGCGCAGAACTGCCACATTTTCTGTCCTGTCTCTATTTGGAACAAAGTGGTTGGAGTTAGATAGGGTCCATTCCAGTTCTATGTTTCTATGGCTATGTCCACATTAAGGAGGTTAACTCAATTTAAGTTAAATCGATTTAAGCTAAATTGATATAACAGTCATTAAATCGATTTAAGTTAAATTGAGTTAACTTGTCCCCACTAGAAACCCAAATCGAACTACCATGTCCATGGACAGGACGTGGGGTGTTTTCCCCCCGTGACCCACCTTGGGCACTTGGAGCCAGGCATGGGGTTCTTTCCCCCACTGGCAGGCCCGCCAGTGGGGAGCAGGAGGTGGCCCCCTGGGTGCCCCCCCCCTTCCTGGCCAGGGTGCTGATGGTGGGGCTTCCTTCCAGGGCACCACGCACCCTCGGAGGAAGACGGTCAACCCTGTTCTATCAATATGTGGGTTATATTGATATAACACAGCCACACAGAGTTATTTCAAAATGACAGTTTTAATATAACCCTCATTTTGATATAATACAAGGTTTTATTATATCAAAATAATTTTCTTTATTTTGAAATAAGGAAACATTGTGTTGACCTGCCATCTTTTAAATCAAAAAGATTATTTCTATTTAAAACCTGTGTGTAGACATACCCATTAATACTATGAAATAATATAAATTAATATATTTATAATAATTTAATACAAAGAATTAAAATATTGAAAATAAAATGTAAGTTAAATATTTAAAACAGAATATTATATAATGTAATAAAAACTACAGAATTTAGTATTTATATATAAAATAGTGTAATGTAATGACAACCCTTGTCTTCTCCATTTCTATGATTCTATAAAAGTATGAAATCTCATGTCCCCCAGAAATACCACTTTTTCTGACTGGTACCCAACGCCAAAACCAGGCATAAGATGTGACCCCAGAAGTGATCTCACTCAAGTTTCTGACAAACTGGAATGTTTTTTCCACAAAACCTTATGGTCGGCAACCCCTGACATGTGTGCCAAAGTTGGCACATGGGCTGATCTTGAGTGGCACACAGGGCTGCTCAGGTTCCCCTGCTGGCCCTGCCCCCAGAGGCGGCTTTTGGGGTAAGTGAAGCAAGCAGCCGCCTAGGTCCCCAGCAGTAAGGGGGGCCCCATAGCGGCAGACCGTCAGGGCCAGAGGCTGCTCCACCTGCCTGCCTGCCCTGCCTCCCTACAGTGAGCGTGGAGCAGCTAGCCCAGCCTACCCTTGGCTGTCCGCGCCTCCCCAGGGGGCAGAGAGGGCTGGCGCTGAGCTGCTGTGGGGCTCTGGAGCAGCTGCTCCAAAGAGCCTTGAGTCAGGAGTCGGGCAGGGGTAGAAGTGACTCACAGCGCGGGGCAGCACAGCCTGACTCAGGAGCTCAGCAACCAGTGCAGCTTGGCAGCTGGTGCGGCGGTGGCAAAGGGACTGGCACAGTTCAGCTTGGTTGAGCTGTAGGCACAGTGCAAAGTGGTGGGCAGCTCGGATTCATGCGGTGCTGTGCAAGTTGGGCGTCAGCCTGGAGCTCAGCCAGTGCTGCTGCCTGAGGTTTGGTGCACCCAAGCTGAGCCGTGCCGGTTGCTGCACCAGCCCAAGCCGCCCATCATACTGGCTGGAATCTCAGGCAGCAGTCATGGTGGAGCTGCTGGCCAAGACTCAGGTTGGCCCCCAAGTTGTGCTGCACCATGTTGGCCTGAGCCGCCCACCATGCCACGCCTGCAGCCCAGCCGAGTTGAGCTGTGCCGTGTCAGCTGCTGAGCTGTGCTGGCCTCTGAGCCCCTGTGTCAGGCCGTGCCGCACAATGCTGCAAGCCCCTACCCCACAGTTGCACCTGAATGTGATACTCCAGGCCCTGACTCAATTGCCTTATGAGCCTATTGACTCACATACACTTCTGGTTCTGTCCTGGAAGGTGGCCTTTCTACTTGTGATAACCTCAGCCAGGCAGGTCTCAGAGCTCAGGGTCCTCTCTTCTGAACCGCCATATATGACTTTCCATTTGGACAAGGTGGAGCTGCACCCACATCTGGCTTTCTAAGCCCAAGCTGGTTTCTCTGTTCCACCTAAACCAGGACACCCACCTGCCAATTTTCTTCCCTGACCCCCAAATAACACAGAACCAAAGAAAATGGCATACCTTTGATGTCAGAAGGGCATTATGGACTTGTATTAAATAAACATGTCTGTTCTGTAAAATTTCCACCTATTCGTGGCAGTTGTGAAACCCACAGTGGCAAGACAGTAACCACACAGTGCATCTTGGCTTGGATAGTGAAATGTGTTAAGGTTTGTTATGAAAGCTCAAACACTCCCCTCCTTGAGAGGGTCAGGGCACTCTCAACAAGAGCGCAAGCATCTTCTGCGGCTTTTCTTGCACTGCTCCTGATCCAGGTGCTATTCAGAGAGGCGTCCTGGTCATCAGTCCATATGTTCATGCCACATCACGCGATTGTTCAACAAGCAAGATGATGATGCGCTGCTGGAAAGAGGGGTCTGCAGACCAGGAAGCCAGTAACTCCATCCATCATCCTAAATACAGCTAGCAGTCACCTGTATCGGAATGATGTGAGCAGCGCTTGAAGAAGAAAGGGAGGGTTACTAACCACTAAGTGTCCTTCTTTGAGATGGGCTGCTCATATACATTCCATACCCTCCCTCCATCCCTGCTACTCAGAGCTGGGCAAAAGAAGGGACTGGGGAGGAGGCAGGCAGAGGGTCATATGAATAGCTGCGCAGCTCTGAGGGGGCATTGACCATTGACACTGTGTGGACAAGGTCGGGCTTATTTTTTTCATTACAATATATTATTTTATATGTTATATTATTTCATATCATTCACAAGTTTGTTAGAAATAGACCATGGCATTTCTGCAGGCAACACTTTCTGGTTTTAGTGTTGTAGATGACAGAAACTGTGGTTGTGAAGAAAACATGAGTGCGGACTTCTCAGTCTTGTATATATAAAGATTATGTGCTTTGCTTATAATACATTGCCTAATGCTGTATTATTATTAGTCTAGGTTACTTCTCATCTCCCAATACACCATTTTCCCTGCACTGTTATTCCAGGGCAGGGGCAAGTCTGTTAGACATAGACCCTGGCATTTCTGCAGGCAACATATTCCAGATCTAACACTGTAGGTGGCAGAAACATAGGGAGTGCAGGAAATGTGAGTGTGATATGCAGGCAGGGATAGTGTGCCTAGCTTAGAGTGCCTGGCATAATGCTGCATTATTGTCATCAGCTTAAGTTATTTCTTACCACCTGATACACCATTTTACAGGCGCCCTTACTCCAGGGCAGGGACAAGTCTCTTAGCCATAAACCCTGGCATTTCTGCAGCCAAATGCATTGTATAATATTCTGTTTTGCTTTGTCATGTTGGATGGTCTATTATTCTTAATATACAATATTATTTTTCTTAAAATACATTATTTTACTTAATATGATTTTTCACAGCATGGGCAACTCACACATTAAGCATATGGCACTTTAAATGGCAGAAACCATAGGTGCAGCAGTTTCTGCAGCTTACAGGTCACATGTTCTACATTTAACATGCTATATGCCAGAAACCGTAAGTGCAGCAGTTTCTGCAGCTTAAAAGTAAAGGTAACATGTTCAACAGTTAACATCATATATGCCAGAAACAGAGGGAGGAAACATGTTTTGGACAACCCATTGTTTTTCGCCACTGGTAGCTGGAGTGGTACCACTGCCAGTGGGATCCAGCCCCTGCTGGGGATCTGGCTGCAGGTGGGGAGCTGCACCACCACTGCAGGGATCTGGCCCTGTTCAGGAAGTGGCACCATGGGCAGAGGTCCAGCCCGTGCCAGGAAGTGCCAGCACTGCTGCCGGGATCCAGCCCAGGCAGGGAGCAGTGCTACTACTGCCGCCCAGATCTGGCCCTGGCTGGGTAGTGGAGCTGCAGCCGGGGATCACAGCCACTGCCAGGATCCCCCCCCCCCCACAAGTGGCACCTCCACCAGCCCCCTAACCTCAATGCCCATTATCACCCTCCCCCCCCGGAACCACTGCCCTAAACCAACCCTCCACCCACCTGCCCACTTATCTTTACTGGAGCGGAGCCAGCTGAAACACGGCTTCCTTCCTTACTCCACCCTAGGCTACGTGACTGAGCGGAGGAATGCAGGGTAGGCTTGCTGTTCCCAGCCCAGCTCTTGGCATCCCCAATGGTTGGTGCCCTATGTGACTGCGTAAGTCACCTCTATGGAAGAACCAGCCCTGCGTCCCAAGCTCATTGTCGGAAGCAAGCTGCCTGCAGGCCAGGACACACACAACTTAAAGTAGCAGCAGACTGTGACAGAGCAACAGATGCAAAACCTGCAGGCATATCTCCCCTGCTGCAATGTTTAACACCTCGTCAAGATCCTTATTTACATCTAGCATTTGTAAACCAAGCCTTGTGTGAAACAACAGAGCAGCAATGGAAAAAATAGATTAAACAGCCCTTCCCTCATCCACTCCTGCCTGAATTTTTCTGCCTCCAAGTCATTAAGGTGAGGCTCCTGTAGGAAAGTAATATCATTTTTCAGTGTTTTTAGATGTGATTGATCTTCTTCTCTTTTGTGGGTGATTCACCCCTTTGATGAGCCAAAAGATATAGTTCATAATACAAACAACGAAAGTTCTGTGGCACCTGAAAGACTAACAGATTTCTTCAGGCGTACACTTTCATGGGCTGCAACCCACTTTGTCGGATGCAAGAAGCTATAACGGTGGGTTACTTACCAGTAACTGTCCTTTTTCGATAACGTCTGCTCGGATTCATTCAGTAATAGGTGTACTTGTGCCGCAGCACACGATTGATTGGAATTTTTTTGCCCTAGCCTGATAGAAGAGGGCTGGCAGCCACTGTCCCCTACAACACCCCGTGGCTACATATGTGGGCACTGCTCAACCCCTCCCCGTTTTGTCCACCTCAGCGACAGTTCTTGGAACAGCCTGCTCCTTGCTTTAGCAAGCAGCCTGTCTCTTTTCTCTCTCTTTGTTTATGAGCCTTCCACTCGATTGGGAACACCTTTTCGTGGACCTGGTTCCACCGAAGAGCAGGGGCATCACTGCCCTGGGGAATGACCTGGGACACGGGTCCAGGCCCCGGCCCCTGCCTGCAGACCACGCCCCTGTCCGGGGACAGGGTGGGGAGTGGCAGCCACAGCCGCAGGGCCCCCCGGCCTTGAAAGGGGCCAGAAGCAGCCACTGGGGCAGCCCCGGGTCCCCGGCCATGGATGGGGCCAGGAGCAGAAGCTGCGACCGCGGGGTCGCCTGGCCCAGGATTGGGCCAGAAGCGGCTGCCGCTGCCGTGGGCGGCTAGGCCCCGGATCTCCAGCCTAATCCGGCCAGAGACTGGGAGAGGTGGGCTCCGCCAGGACCCGGGGCACTAGTGCCGGCATTCGGGACATGGGCCTCGGGTGCCAGGCGCCAGCAACACCCCTCTCGAAGAGCATTTCCTCTCTTGAGTAACAACACCACTCTCCTCCACTGCCTGCCATGCTGGGGTTTAAACCTTGTGCTGCATGCGGCAAGGCCTTCCTGCGGGACGATCCCCACAAGAAGTGCCTCCAGTGCCTGGGTGAAGCCCATTTGGTCACCTCCAGCTCCATCTGCCTGTTCTTTAAACCTAGGACAAACAAGGACAGTGAGCAAAGGCGCCGTGCATTGGCCTCAGGGCAATCGCGGCAGCCTACTCCTGATGCTTCGAGGTCTCATGCGGTACCACATGCTGGGTCAGCAGCAGACCCTTCACAGCACTGTTCCCCCAGGGGACGCAAAACCAGGTCGGTATTAATTTTAGCGATAAGATGTGTTTAGGTGAAATATTTCTCCACTACGCACTTGAACAGTGTTATACCTTGGGTCATTGTTAACTTTCATATTTAGGAATGGTATTTCTGGTTCCTCTTTGCTGCCCTGGGGCCATGGTTGAGAGGGAAAATAGCAAGGCAGACCAGGAAGAAGAAAACATAAGTATAAGATAGGGAAATAGCAAGGAAAAGCAGAGAGTGAAATGAAGGTATCAAAAATGGCCAACATTCCCTTAAAAAAATTTGAGTTTTATCCTAACTGTACCATGGAGGGGGGAAAAAAAGAGGAAAAAGAAGAGTGGGTAGGGGAAGAAGCTAGTTTCTAGGAAAATTATAAACATTGTTTATATAACCTTATTCTAAAATAACTGACTCATTAGCAGTTAGCAGTCAGTAGCAAGACATTTCTTCCTACTCTTTGCCCCATAGAGCCTTGTCCACGCTGGATGATAGGGAGAACACCATTGCTCAATAGCTACAGCAGCAAAGTACGTCAACATGACATAAAAACTAAGGGAGGGAATATGAACTACTAATATTGAAATAACCAGCAATCTCATCAGAACAATGGGCAGACATGTGGTGACTCATAAGCAGTAGGAGTTATTCTCTGAGGCAATCAGCTTTCTTTGCATTTGAGGAACTGAAAGGACGCTTCTCTAAACTGAAACCTTCATCTCTTGTACATTTAGGGCAAATGAATTGAGAATTTCCAGATTCGCAATAACCTCAAATCCAGGAAATAAGAAGGGTTGAAACAAAGTAAAATTTCAAATGAGGGGAGGAAGACTTGGGGCGGGAGGGGGGGTTGGAAGAGGTACCAGCAGCGTGAGTAGCTCAGAAATCAGACTCCTCTGTTGATGCTGCCAACCCAAGAATGTAAGAAGTTCCTAAGTTTGACGAAGTGGTTTGCTTGGAGTCAGGATTTCAAGATTAGATGCTTGTGGCACATTGGAGTCATGAAAGTGGGTGTATGGTCCCAATGCACAGGAACTGTGAGAGTGGGGTTGGCGTTCCAGGTGCACTGAAGTCATGGGGGTCGGAAAATAGGTGCCTATGCACTTGAATCATGGGCTATGCCTGCACTACAGGGCTCAGTTAAATTGACTTAAAGTAGACCTTGTAAGCCAGCTTAGAGAGTCCACACTCAGAATGCCAGGAGACTGTCCATATCCACACTGGCAGCAGCTAGGTTGCCCTAGGAGTGGTGCATTGTAGGTAGCTGGCCCACAGTGAACCACAACAGATGTGCCCCACTCTCCTGGCCACTCCTTTCCTACAGAAAATGAGTGAGCACACCACCCTCCATGCTGTGCGTGGTAACAGGGAGCCCAAGCAGCTCAGGGACCCCGGCGTGACTCAGTAATGTACTAGCACAGCACTCAACACCCTTCATGCATCACCCAGACTCCTCCAGCTCTGGACCAGGCGCCACAGGGCAACTGTCAGTGCAGGGGCAGGCCAGAACAGGCCGACCCCCTTGCCCTCCCTGGCAACTGGCATGGACATGGTGCCCTCTGTGCACCTGCACATATGGGCACAGAAAACCAAAGGCAATTGGTGGCATCGGATAGTTCTCACCACCTGGGATGATGACCATTGCCTATGGGACCTGCAGATGAAAAAGAACATCTTCCTCCAGCTGCTGTCACCATCCCCATCTGCCCATTCCTGCCCCCCACTCCATCCCCTCCCACCCATCTCCCCTCTGTCCCCAACACAATAAAAGGATGCACTGCACAGAGCGATAGTGTGGATGTGTTTTATTCACAGAGGGAACTAGTGGGGAGATCAAGAGTGGGAGCTGTGAGGGTTGGGTAGAGTGGGGGTGTTGGTGTGGGAAACAGCTGCCTAGCAGCCTTGGGCCGGCAGGTCCTGGGCCTGCAGGCAGCCTCCTCGAGTCTTGAGCTGCCGGCAGGAAGGGCTGCTGCTCGGGTTCTGGCCAGGGGGATCCTAGGCCTGCCAAGAGCCCCGGCCCCATGCCAGAAAGTACAGGGTATGGGTCTGCCACTCCATTGGGTCGAGCATTGGGGCCTGCTTGACTCTGATGTGTGTGTGTGTTCCTCCTCTCTCTCTGTCACTCCTGCCAGGCTCGGAGATCTACCTCAGCATGCTCAGTGAGCTGGAGGTGGTCTTCCAGGAGCTCCTCCCTGGAGCAACACCCCCCCCCGCGCCAGGCTGGGACTGGGCTTCCCCTGGGAGTGACCAGTGTCACAAGCCCAGGGTCTGCAAGAGAAAAGCAAGAACAAGAGTTCATCACATTAGGTAGTGCAGAGTGCAGGCTGAGAGCAGCTGCTGTCCACTGCCCATCCCCCTGCTTCCCACTCTCCCTGCCCTTACTATGCCAGGCACCAGGCAAGCCGGCCAAAAGTGGCAGAACAGGAGTGCAGGGTCTGGTTTCTCAGCCTCCCTTAAGCCAGTGGTTGTCAAACTTTTTTCCTTGGGACCTAGCTCCGGACCCTTCCAACGTATGGCAACCCTCCACTGATAAAAAGCAGCCACCAGAGGTGGTGCTGGCATGGGGAGGGACCCGGGGCATGGGCCAGCCCCCGCCCCCAGCAGGCAGGCCCCACCCCCTGGCCAGGGATAGGGCCGGGGGGGCCGTGCCACCATGGGCAGCTAGGCCATGCTGTGGCCCGGCCAAAAGCAGCCGCTGGACGCTCGGCCCGTGCCCGCTGGCGGCCAGGCCCCCGATCCCTGGCCAGGGATGGGTCTCTCACGGGCGGCTGGCCAGGCCCTGTCCCCAGGCAGGGATTGGGGCTCTGGCTGCCTGCGGCCGCAGGCACAGGGCCAGCCTCCAGCGGACACTTCTGGCCTGGCCCCGCCGCAGCCTAGCTGCCCGCGGCAGCACGGCCTCCCCCTAGCCCTATCCCTGGCCAGGGGTGGGGCCTGCCGGCTGGTCAGCCAGGCCCTGAATACCCGGCCGAGGACAGGGCTACCGAGACTGCGGCCAGCCAGGGATCGGGCCCCGTATCGCTGGCCCGATTGGGCCGGAGATCCGGGGCACTGGTGTTGGGACCTGGGGCACGTGCCCTGGCATGTCCAATTCCAGCAACATCCCTGGCAGCCACTGCCAGAAAATTGAACAGTGACCATGGCTGCAAGGGGGTGGCAATCCCTCATGGCTTTCATCCTTTCTCGTGAGGCTTTTATTGCATCTCTGAACCCTATACATCTAATTTGAAGTGACCTACATGGAACATGCAGAGGCTGATCCCACATGCCATACTCCTGGCTCAAATCAGGAAGTATGTAAAGTTTCTAAAATTGCATGTAGTTGCCTGGAGTGTGTGTGTGGGAGCTCCTTGCAAATGGGGTGGGGGTGACTGGGTGGAGAAATGAGATGGAAGTGCTAAGACAGAGGAAGGAGAAGAGAGCCAATGCCAGGCTGGACACAAAGGTCCTGGAAGATCCTGTCTGCTGCTGAGCCTGTCCAAGTCCTTCCAGGTCCTGCTCCCTTCTCCTCTGCCAAATCCCAGGAACTGAGGCACCCCTCTGGGTTCCACTTTCACTTCTGCACTTTAAGTGTAGATACATTTAGCTGGGGCACTGCTGTTGTGGGGCTTTTTTTTTTTTGTTTGGTTTGGTTTTGTTTTGTTTTTTAATATATATATTTTGGCTCCACACTGCCTTTGCCTGAATGCGCCAATTATTTTGTTTTCATTTACTTGCCCATAAGGTAAAGCCATTAGCCACTGCCCACAAGTCAGTATAGATGTAACACTCGAGGTTTGCCAATTATTTTGCCTTGGTTACTGCCAACTGGATGGCTTTTAGTTCAGCATATTGCCTGGTTTTATTGTTCCCTTCCTGGGTGAGCTGTATGCCTTGCTGGCCTTGCATGGCCGCTGCTTGCCACACCCGGTTCGGGCCTTAACATTTAGCACTGCCATCAGTGAACCAGGCATAATGTCTGTGCAATGGATTAAGTATCCCATAGGATGGGGCCCAGGTAGCCAGTCCAGTAGTAACTGGTAAAGGCGGTGGGTGTCTTCTCTGTATCATGGAAGAGGGCGACCTCCTTGTGCAGGGGTGAAACCCCCATGGGCCTGGTTTTGCCTGATCCTGTATATATTATTTCCATTTTAACATAGTACTTGGGAGGGCTCGTCCTGTCCTGGGTCCCAGTGGTTCCTGGACCCATGCCATAATGGGGAGTTCTGGTTTTAACACAACCTCCTGCTGCTTTGTCATTTGTTTTATTTCCTGTAAAGCCCAATAACATGCTAAAACCTTTTGCTTAATTGGTGTGTAATTTGCTGCTGCACCCTATAGGGTTTTGCTCCAGAACCCAACTTGGGTTCGGCACTGATCACAAGTTTGCCACAGGCTCCACGCTGCCACCCACTGGGTGACCAATACCTGCAACTTTACTGATCCTGGTCCCCAGGGTCCAAGCGCCATGGCAGTTGCCACTGCTTGCTTTGCAGCTTTTTCCATTAAAAAAAGGTTGGAAGATTAGAAACTGTCTAATCCAGAGGTAAAACCTTGAAAAAAAAAAACTTGTAAAATGATACCATTGAAATTATGAGGCTGCCTGCCTCAGTCTTCCCATTTACCATTCTAGTACATGCACAAAACTTTACCAAAAATTTACACACAGTACACTTAACTACAAAGATTGCATGCATTTTTACATCCCTATTCCTTAATATAACATCAGTATTAAATTCTTTTCATAGATGGCTGCTTACAGGTATGTACCCATGCTGCACCCTTCTCAAGGTAGTTTGTTCCCAGGGTTAGTTGGTTTAACCCTTTGCTCTTACCACTTTTTTTCAGGATGCTTCTGATGCTGGGATTTCAGGGTCAGAGGTAACAAGAATCTATTGCATTTCTTTTTTCCTCCCTTCTGTAAGGGGTTAATATGGAGTGGGCTGCTGTCCTCTGTAGCTGGTGTAGGTAGCACAAAGGCATGGGTGTTACTTTTACAGTAGAACTGCCCCTCTCCCCTGTCAGCAGGTAGGACGGAGTATTCACAAGCTGAATTTTCCTGGCTAAAAGAAGCAAAGTTAGTTCTTCATTACATTAAGATAAAGACAATTTTCTCCTGAAATTTGAATTGCAGGCTAAGTATTTGGGTGCAGAGACTTTGACTTAACCACTGCCTTTGGGGCATCCCTTCTGTAACCCCACAAATTCCTTATAGCCATTATCTTTTTTTTTCCCCCTGAGGCACAGCATTGCTGCCTTCTTAATTGTTAGAGTTTACCAAATACCTTTTTTTTTGTTATAGTTTTGTGGCACTCAATCAATTTTGAACTAAGTTTGTGCAAATCTTGCATTTGATTTCCAATATGTACTGTTCCTGCCAATTATTTACAAACAATTCCTTTGGGAAAAGGGCCCATTTTTTTCCTTTGAATAGTTGTAAACACTCCTGGGGATAAAAACATGGTAGTAGCCACTACCTGACCCCATTGTATAATTTAACTATTAGAATAACACAATGTGATTGTACCAAATTACACATTTTTACTTTACAAGAAAAACAAAACAAAAATTTACAATTCACACCAAGGTTAGTAACAAGACAAACACCATAAAACACAAAACAAACAATAATTTTGTTACACAAGCAGATCCATGGATTTTTCGTTAGGTGTTTTGCTGGCACCAGTTTTTTGCTTCTGAAAAAGAAAACATTTTCCTACCCCTTGAGAAGGGAGTCAGTGTATTGATTAAAACAACCACATAAACTAAAAATAAATTTTTACTGAATTTGTTTGGTTCTGACTGCCATACCCACAGCCAGCTTTTCAAAGTGGTAAATGCTAACAAAGCCAAAGCATACTAGATTCTAATACCAAGAATGTTGGCTTAAGTTTTTAAATTTCCAAAGGGATAGCCGTGTTAGTCTAGTCCAGTAAAAAAACAACAAGCAGTTGTGTGGCACTTTAAGCCTAACAGATTTATTTTTTGCATGAGTGTTCGTGGGAGAAGATCCCACTTCCTCAGATGCTTTGAAGATGGGTGAACTTACAGAAAGGAATGAAACTAAATGCAAGGGGGTGTAAAACATAGGATCAGGTCATAAAGTAACAGCAAATTTTTTTAAAGGTTTTTGGTTTTTAAAACCTTACAGATCTACACAATTACAGACGTACACAAACAATTTTTTTTCCTTGAGTGATTTCAATAAAATTATTCACATTAAAAGTGCTCTAGTTATGATTGACAGACCATTTGCTTGACAAAAAGGCCCATTCTTTTTTAGGATGACTGCATAGAAACCAAGAGTTTACCTTCCACAACACCTTTTTACATTTAAAGTATGTGCAACAGGTTTTTTTTTTCATTCAAATTTTGGAAAACCAAAACTGCAAAGGTGGAATAAGGTGAAAAGCCACCAATTAGCCCTGTTTAGAATACAAGTTCACAGTGTTAGAGCACAAAGCTCTGGTAGTCCCCGAGTCGGTCCAAGTGGTCCCAAGACACACAAAGACAGAGGAGGTCACAAATGCATATATGCTTTATTACCTTACAGAGATCTTGTGGAGCTAGCTCCCAAAGGGGTACAATACAGTGGGTTTTATAGTACAGTTTACAGAAAAGGGGTAAGGCAGGCACAGAGCCAATCACAATTCAGGGTTGGGGGCTGTATACCTTATATGGCTGGTCACCTCACCTGGTCAGGGAAGGGTTATTTCCTAATATGGTGCTTCTGGGCCCATGTGACTGACCTGGAGATGGTGAGGACAGGTGAGATGTGACTACCCTGGGT
>ML681995.1:10598015-10630690 GCA_007922195.1 Podocnemis expansa | reverse complement strand
GCTGACTCATGCCCCTTCAACAGCACCATTCCAACTGTGGCTTTAACTTAAACTCTTCAAATAAAAGAGACACTGACAGAGGAGGGGGAAGAGAAGAAGAAAGCGCTTTATGAAAAAGAAAACTCTAAGGTTAAAAGGTACAGAAAGCAATAACCCATCTGGAAAGGAGGCAGGCTGTCCTTGCCAATTTTTCCTGCCGGGCTTCCAAATCCTGCATGTCTGCCCACACATACCAGTAATCCAGTTGTTTAGGGTGGAAAATCTCAAGGATTTTCCTAAGCTACCTCAATTTGTCCAAATCCAAATCTCCCAATTGGGGCCATTGTAAATTGTAAATTTGGATCCTTCTGGGTGTAACCTGGCCAGTTTTTGTGACAAAGATCTATCAATTTCTGTTTTTTCAAAACCCCAGTGCCCGCGAGTCAACTCCAGTTTACCAGAACTTTTCGTAGGGGACTTTCTTCCAGGATGGACTGACCCTGTCCAATTGTCACTCTAGGCGGACGTCCCTTTCCTGATCTGTCCAACAGATCTGACCTGTCCAACAGGTCCAACCCTTCCAGCGGGTCCACTTCTTCCCAAAGCCTGTCTTCTTGGCCCAGCCTAGCCTATCCAACCTGGAAAGGGCAGGAACAATTCTCCAAGAATTCTAGACTGCCTCAGACAGGATGGAGGACTTATCCAGAGTACAAAAATGTGAACCACACAAGAATAACAAACAAAGGAGTCACCTTATTTCCCCAAAGGGGTTGCCATCCTGCCCCAAATTCCCATAGGTGAACTCACCCAGTCTGTTGGCCAGCCGGGGTTGGGGCTGGATGGCAGCACCTCCAGGGTGAGCTGGGTAACTCCTGCCTGGCTCGCCAAATTTGTGGGGGAAATCTGATCTGGGTCCTCAACCTGGAAAGAGAAACCACAAATCCTCCCCAAAGATGAAGGCCCGCTCCCAGCTGAGACTTGAATAAGCAGAGAATGAGGTGTGGTTCAGAGTTTATTATTCAGCTGAATAATAACAGGAACTGCATCAGAGAGGAGCAAAAAGAAGCTAGCCTCTCAGAGCAAGTACCCCCAGTATAGGTGTTACAGGCCATACATACCTTCTAACATGCAAAATACGATATACATAATGCAACAAGCTCGTGCATAATACAACAAGTTACATCATGCCTAAAATCCCTACATGGTGTTACTACTCTTAATATGCCGGTTACACATTTAGATTATACTTAATAGGCAGCATATAGTTAGCCCGCCTCTGTTGTTGTTTACTGCTTATTTGGGTAACAGTTACTGTCCTTGACCAATAAGAGTGGCCACACTCCTGTGACCCCTTGGCTACCTGGCCCCCGTCAACCTGTTTACCAGACTAGGTTGATAGCTTCCCAGCAGGGTCCAGACAGGAGGGCTTGTTTTATAATCTAAATTTGTGGATCACCCTTTTTTCTATAGAAACAGTCTACCTTCTTATCGATCTAAGCCACTAGCTTCTCTGACTATCTATGACTTGATATATTTTCTGTAATTAATGTTGTTTTAGCAACCACAGAGCCTCTCACACAGAACTTCCAAATCAAACTTACTCCATCTTGCAATTTCCTTTACACAGGATACCTTGGCTTAAGTCAACTTAATAAAGTCTACTTAAAAATTAAGATGACTTAAAAAGCGGGAGTTATTAAGTCGACTTAAGCAAATGCTGAAATCAACTTAATGAATTCCAAATGTGGCCAGGGAGTTGCTTAAGTTGACTTAATCTCCTAGTGTAGACATATCCACTGGGCATTTGCAGGGGGGGCTGAAGGCAAAGCAAGAGTGTCCCATATTGTAACACCACAGCCTGATCAGTGGGAACAACAAAAGTGCTGGCAGCATGGTCGAAAATAATCCCACAGATTTCCCTTTTTCCAGTGCCTCTGAAAGACCCCTCATTCCCACATTGTTTCTCCTTGGCCCCTAAAAATAGTGGGCCCTGGAACAGCATTCTGTCACATTCCAGCAGGCAGAGGAGCGGAGCAGGCTCCCATTCGCATGCGCAGGTTGCAGTTTCTGAGCCCAGCATGCTGCCGGTGAGTATAGTGTACGCCCGGCATGCACTGTGGGTGAGGACTATTGGGGGCGCCTGAGCTGGGGGTGGGTTTTGGGGGCAGGGAATGGGTATTGGGGGCAGGGGGTTCGTATTGGGGGTGGGTATTTTGGGCCAGGGTGTAATTTAGAGACAGGAGAATGAATATTGGGGGCCGTAGCTGGGGTGCAGGAAGAGGGCCCACCCAGTTAGGAGGGTTCCAGGTCCCGCCAAATTATACTTTAACCCCTGGACATTTCTATGGATTAGGCTACACTGTCAGCGATACCTCCAACAACATAGCATCGATTGTGCAAGTTTGATTGAGTGTTTGTAAAGATGCACTCAATCGAATCCAGAATTAGCAGCAGGTCAATTTGTTAAGATCTCCCCAGCAAGTAGCACAGTGCTGATTTGATGGGAACACATTTCCTATCAACTCAGCACTGTGGGGACCCTGTAGTTAAGCAGTCAAAGGGAGAAGCACAAGTTCTTTGAGTGCTGCTTGGATGCATTCAGTAATAGGTGTCTCTGTGCTGGAGTGCTGGATTGGCCTGAAAAAACTTTGCCATAGCCTGTCAGGAGAGGGCAGGCGGCCTCCGCCCCTCGCGCCACCCGATGGCTATATATATGGCCGCCTCCCAAAGCCTCCTCAGTTTCATTTCTTCTGCCTTGCGCGTTGGATCTGGAATGTCCGCTCCTTGCGAATGGCAAACAGCCTGTCCTCCTTTCTACAAGCTTGTTGCCCGACTGGGAGCATCTCTTTGTGGATTTAATTCAACCACAAGAGTTCCCCACAAAGTTTTTCCGGCCAATCCAGCGCTCCAGCACAGAAACACCTATTACTGAATGGATCCGAGCAACCCATCTCGAAGAACAACGGTTATTTTAAGTATCTTCCTTCAACTGCCATTGAAATTCCCCTGCAGTGTAGACCATGGATGAGATCCTCAACAACTCCTTACAAAAAGGGTAGGGGATGAAAATAAGGAGCAGACACAAAACCTAGATGTAATATAAAAGACATTGGGACTGCTACATTGAATTACACAAAAGAATTAGTAAGGGTCTTCAGTGTACTTAACAATCATAGCACAATTTTAATAAAACACACCTTTCTATGCTGACACTGAGATAAGCCAGTTTCTGCTCTGCTGTCACTGCTGGAGACTCACGTTCAATTAACGAGCTTTGATTTTTGTCTGAAGACTGCTAATAAATCCTATTTTATTACAAAGCATATTCTAGTGGCTCCAGTGTTTCTGACACTGCCCTAAAGAGAAGGCCCTTGTGGCCACAGAGCATTTAGACACAACAAATTCAGCACCTTGGCAGGGAGTTTAGACTACAATCAGATGACCATTATGATCCCCTTTAACTCTATGATTCTATGGTTCCTATAGCACCTCTAGTTGATGCTAGATTTCCAATAGAAATGACTAAAAGAATATTTTGGTTGTACAGATGAGTGAACAATATAGCGAACTTGCATGTGCACCCTGACCTCTGCCTCCTTTGTATGCATTACAAAAAAGGTTGGGTTTATTCTATGGCAAAGTGACCCTAATTTCTATAGTAATGCCCCATGCACTGTGGCAGCCCAAGCTGGCTTTTGTCTTTATGCCCATGGCTGGGGGGAAGGGACAAAATCCGGCCTCTTCTTGGGGCTGTGCTGTGCTGTGCTCTCCCATCCCTCCCCTGGGCTGACTGTTCCACCCTAGGGGCAAGGAGGGCCAGCCCAGAGACAGGGCGAGAGAGTGGAATCTGCCCCCTGGGGTGACCTGCTCCACCCCTGGGGGTGGAGTGGCTGGCTTGGGGAGGGGTGGGACAGTGGGGTCCATCTTGCATGATTCTCCTAAACTGTGGTGCCCCAAGCCAGTGCCTCATTGGGTCATGAGCAGAGCCGGCCTTGACTCCCAGGCACTCTGCTGTAGCAAACTAAACCTTCTGCTGCAGAAGTCAGTGACTTTAGAACTGGAGTTAAAAGCCAAATGAATAACATAAGTAGGGTGGGATTCCTTGCACTGCTTATTTTGATATTGAATTCAGTTTACTTTACTTTGCACCCTTATGTTTCAAAAGTTTATAAATTTAGTGTTACAGTAACGAACTGATTGTGAATCTGACCCACTACTGCTGATCACTAAGAAATCGTGGTGCATAAGGGACATCCCTAAGAACTGGGAAAAAGGCTTATGTCACTCCCATATTATACAAAGTGAAATGAGATGATCTGGTTTACAACAGGCCAGTTAACCTGACGTCGGTAGGGGGCAAAATCATGCAAAGACTGATGTGGGACACAGCCAGGCCCTTACACGCAGCTTGTCTAACTAACTCAGCTGTTTTTTCTCTTGCTGTTCCTGTCACTGTCTCCCACCCAGCCCCACTAGGACAAACGATCTGGAGCTGCCCTATGGCAGTCAGGGCTGAGGTCACTTCCCCAGTTCCACCAGCAAGCGCCTGCTAGAGGGGAGCACCTCACTGGGGCACTTACAGCTCTGACTGGGCTCCCAGCTGTAGTTGAGGCTGACAGAGGTAGTTGTGCACAGTTGTATGGCATTGGGAATGGTGTCCATGATGATGCCCCTGGAAGTGGTCTCGAGGAATCACCCATCCCCAGCTAATGGCAGTACCCTAATCACACCCACATATTGCTGCTGGGATTTGGGAGGGATGGGGAGGAGGAGGAGGGCGGGACTGGGGGCTGTGCCCTCTCCTCCCAAGTGAAGGAATCTAGGACGCAGCCTCTGTGAGTCTCTAAGAACCGACATGGGAATGCTGCTCCCTCCAACCCTGGGCACACTGAGCCTGAAGCATTTTAATGGCCTCGCTCCTGACCTGCAGCCTCTGACTCCCAGCCCTGTCTCTGCTCATGAGCCAGCTGGAACTTCTGCCCCGCAGCCTGCAGCCCTGGCTTCCACACTCTGCAGCACTCAGAGCCCAGGACAGGGGCTGAGGCTGTCAGCCATGCATGGCCGCCCCCTTACTAGTCCCACGTCAGCGTGCTCCACACCCTCCCCTCTTGCTGGGTCCAGTTGGCCCTGGAGCTAGAAGCAGCTTTTGGGGTAGGCAAAGCAAGTGCACGCCTAGAGCCCCAAGCAGGAAGGGGCCCTGTCACCTTATTGCCACAGCTGCCTTGGTTGACAGCAGCAGGAGGAGATGGCCCTTGGGGCAGGGCCAGGGAGCTGGGGCTGGGGTGGAGACTGAGGCCAACAGTGGGGAGCTGGGTCCTTGTGGGGGGCCAGGGGCAGGGAGCTGAGGCTATGGCAGTTGTGTGGCTATAGGAAGGGGGCCATAGGGCCCCCACAATGGGCCTTCATCTAGGGCTCCTGGTTCCCTAAGGCCACCTCTGTCTGGAGCCTACAAGAGAAAGGAAGTAAGAGTGTGAGCTCTTCACCAGCTTCTGCTGGAGAGCAAGGGGAACTGCCTAGGTGTGGCAGCACCTCAATTTATATACTAACAAACAAGAGCCAGTTTGAGGACACTGTGGTATAGAATAGAATCATAGGGTTGGAAGGGACCTCATGAGATCATCTAGGCCAGCCCCCTAGGGTTTGAACCCAGGAAAAGCAGATGTCCTAGCCACTACACTATTCCCTCTCCTCTAGTATGCTATATGTGCTGTATACAGGGCTGCAGTTTTGGAGGTCAACTTGAGAGTCAGCTGGGCCAGGCCTGGACAGTGCAACGCAGTGTCACCCCAAGAGAGGCTGCTGGTTGCTGAGAGTGGATAAGAGGACGTGACAGCAAAGATGCCTGGTATAGGGAGTGCTTGTAGTGCAGGGGCCTTCCCATCCCTTATTTCTTACTGAAGAACTGTTGCATGATGTCAGGAGAGGGGCCCAGCAGACACCCAGCTGCAGGGTCTGGAGAAGTGGTTTGGCCTGCTCTCACCGCTGAGTGGTGGAGACCAGAGCAGCTATTTTGGCTCCGGAGCAGAGGGAACAGATCCATGTGGTTCTGAGTCCCAGTCTCCGCTTTCCTGAGATCTCAGGGGAGCTTCCATGACCCACCATTACGACTGGTTCTTGCTTTGCATGCTCAGGGAAGGAGTTTTAAAAACTCCCAGCCTGGGGGAAGCTCCCTGCTGACTGCCAGAAGCCTGGGTCTCCATGGCAAGTAGAGACCTGGGCACTTCCAACCCCAGCTTCCTGCCTGTCCGCAGACCCCCTGGAGCCACGCTGTGGCCCCCCCAGGGGTCTGCAGACCACAGGTTGGGAACTGCTGCCCTAAGCTATGCTGGAGCTGCTCAAGTCTCCTTTTGTCCCAATCCTGTATGGAAAGCAAAGTGGCTTCCAGCCACCTTCCCAGCTCCCGCAAGGATTGACTCTATGTATATCAGGCCACAGAGGTGGCGTGTGCTCAGTAGTTCATCCCTGTGACTCTCAGCTGTTTAGGGGGAATCTCTTGGCCAGTTTAAGGATGGAGCAGGTAGTAGATTGTTAGCTGCCCCCTTCTGTCAACAACATTGGCAGGAAGGCTGCCAGGGCCAGCTGGATTAAGGCAGGAGCTTTAGGGGCTGCAGCCCCATGACCTGGCTTAAAGGAGGGGCCATGTGGCTGCTGCTGCTCACATTCAGCCTGCCTTCCCAGTCCCTAAGCTGGCAGGTCTGCTCCCCAACCAGCTTGGGGATGGGGCAGGAGTACCACAGCCTCTGGCCTGCCCCTCCCCAGCCTCCAGCAGCAGCGTGGCCTGTGAACTCCCCCAACAGGAGCACAGCCCCCCCATCCTTTCTGCAGCACTGGACGGGGCCCCAGAACCACTGACACCACTAGCCAGCTTGATGAAGGCAATGGGGGGCTGCAAAAGGGTGGGCAGCCCCAGGCCTTGGTCTGGTGCTGAAGGATGCATCCCTTTCTGTTAGAGATTGAGGGCAAGTCTACACTACAAAGGTACATTAACCTACAGTCACCACAGTAATTAAATCACTTTTGCATATCCACATTGTGCTCCCTGTGCTGGTGGTACACAGCCTTGCTTAGATGCCTTTGCATGGCTGCAGAGAGTAGTGCACCATCAATGGCTATCCCACTGTGCCACTCAGCACTATCTGGTACAGGCTGGTTTGGGAAGGGTCTGCAAAGCCTCACCGAGCCAACAGGTCCTGCAAGGTGACTGGGAACATGGTTACACCATTCCATGATTCAGTTTTCATCATCCTGTAACATCTGTGTCCCATAATGTTTAGCAACTCTTTTCAAAAGATTCACAAAACCCACATGTCCGTTATCCTTGTGAGAAGCATGGATGCTACATGCTCTTCAGCATTGTGCTGAGTGATGTGAACACAAGACACCTAATCCTTCAGTATTTTCAGACCCACCAGAGGAGCCATCAGGGATATGACAACGCATTGCAGGCTGTTTTGCTAACAGTCACAGAGCAGCTGCATACAGCGAAGCACCAGTATTAAGTCTGAGAAACAAGTGCTGAGTGGTGGGATCGCATGACTGTGAAGGTCTGAGATGATGAGCCTTGGCTGCAGAGCTTTTGGGAGTGCAAAGTTACATTCATGGACCTGAGTTTGGGGCTTGCCCCCCTCCACCCCAGCATGGGGAAACCAGAGCACTCAGTGGAAGCTTGCAATGTCCGATTGCTAGTGATCAGTCTGGAATGAATTGGTGATGGAAAATCCCCCACGGGGTTGCTGTGAAGCAAATGTGCAGGGCCATTAATCACATCCTCCTATGAAGGCCTGACACTGGGCAACGTACAGCTAGCGCGGGGGGATGCCGGGCACACGGGACTCCCTGCCCCACCACTTGGCAGCTGTGGGGGGGGGGGGGCTGGGCATGCTGGGGTCTCTGCCCCTGTGTGCCCAGCAGGTGCGGGGGGATGCTGGGTGCACGGGGCTCCCTGCCCTGCTGGTCAGCAGCTGGGGGCAGCCGAGTGCATGGGACTGCCTGCCCTGCCACCCAGCCAGGTGCAGGAGGGAGACGGGTGCACCAGACTCCCTGTCCCCAAGTGCCTGGCATGTGCAGGGGGATGCCAGGCGTGCAGGATTCCCTGCCCTGCCACCCGGCCAGGTGTGGGGGGGAGGAGCCGGGTGCAGGGTGTTTCCCCCACCACTGGCCCAGCCAGCTGGAGGGGGGTGGGCCCCCCAGCACTCCTCTGCATTCCCCCTCTCTCCCTGGCCAGGGTTCCCAATCTGCTCCCTGGCCAGGGTGCTGGGAGGAGCCGTCCTTCCAGGGTCCACGCACCCTGGGAGGAAGGTCAAACTGTTATATTGATACATGGGTCATATTGATACAACACAGCCAGACTGGGTTATTTTGAAACCACAATTTTGAGCTAACCTTCATTTCAATCTAATACTAAGTTTTATTATATTGAAATGATTTTCCTTATTTCAAAATAAGGGAGTTCCTTATTTCGAAATAAGGAAATGTTGTGCAGATATGCCACCTTGTAAATTGAAATAACCAGTGTTATTTTGATCTAAAACCTGTGGGTTGACATACCTTATGAGTCTAGGAATCTGTGCCTTGGGGACTTTGAAAGACTGTTTCAGTAGTGAGCCACTGTGGCTCTAGCGTGCTCCGCTTGGCACAGGTTTTAAGCAGTCGGGCACTTCCCTTGTAACTAATGAGTGCTGTGCTTGTAGGTTGCAAATACCAGGGTGCTGTTGTCATTACCTGTGAACAGTGTCAGGTGCGCCAGCCATCTGGTGTAAACTACTAAAGATGAATGATGTTTCTACAAATAGACTTTCATTTCACACACATGCAAACAAAAGGAACAGGAACAGCATGCAGCTACGTCAATAGAGGGAAAGACCCTTTAAAATTGAAAGAGCAATCTTTCTCATTTCACAAATACATACACCAACCCAGAGCTGGCCTGAGGAGTGTGTGGGCTGGGTGAGTGCACAAGGTGTGCCTTGCTGAGGAGAGCAACTCCAGAACAGCAGTGTTTTGTTGCTCTCTCCTCCCCACCAACTGCTGTGCAGCTATCTGCAGCCACTAGTGCTCCTGCCCCTCCCCACTTAGAGCCACCCCAGGCAAGCTGTTTCTTGTGTGTGGCAGGCTGGGGGGTGGAGTAGGGAGGTGGGGCTGACACTGAGGTCCTTTAATGTGAGGGTGGTCCAGTCCTCCCACACACAAACCTGGTTTCCGCTTGCTGGGCTGGAGAGCTGGGATTCCATGACGCTGCCTCTGGGTCATGAGTGGCAGCCGCTGGCAGAACCAGCCTTTAGAGTAATGAATGCTGTTGTGTGTGTGTGTGTGTGTGCACGCTTTCTCTCTCTCACACACACACACATACACACACACACACACAAGTTGTGATGTTGTCATTACTTAAAGCTACTTCCTGGGAAATGTGCAACGCACGTGCATTCTCATTCTTTCAGTGAGGATTACAGTGCTGTTTATTTTAGTTTGACTATTCTATGCATTTCATAATGTTATTTCTCTCTTATGCTCACATTTAATTATTTGCATCCTGAGTTCTAAAATGCTTACCCAGAGCTGACTGAAATCATTATTATTCTGGCTTTTAGTACAATGTTGGGCTTTCTCATAGGGTTACCAGGTACCAAATCATAGAAAGGAGGACAGGAAAGTACAAAAAGGAGCACATTGGAGGACACATGGAGAAAATGTAGTATTAATGTAATCTTCTTCTGTTTTTAGGGGGCCCTAAAACACTTTCTCTAAAAATACAGTGTTCTGGCGTGTTCCTGCATACTTTAACCCCTGTAAGTAAAAAGACAGACAAATTCATGTATTTTTAAAATAGCTGCCTGACAGAGGACATGAAGGTAAAAGGAGACATGTCCTCCTTTTGCCTTACATCTGGTAACCCTACTTGCTCATCCATTACTTCAAGTGGTACAATCAAAGAATAGCAACTTTTGAGAATGAGAATGTAGCTTGTAGACTCCTTAGCAAGGGCAGTTTAAAATAAATTAGCTAAACTCATAATTTTAGACAGTGTGCAGATGAAAGTTGCTTATTTTTAAAGAGTCGTTTCACTTATATTTGTACAATAACATAAACTTTGCATGAAAATAAAGTTGGTTCCAAGTCTGACACTAACAGCAACAGTGGAGTCAAATGTTAGTGAGTCACATATCATATCATATCATATCATATCATAGGGCTGGAAGGGACCTCATGAGATCATCAAGTCCAACCCCCTGGGAATTGAACCCAGGACCTTCATACGTGACTGTGAGCAGTAAACATATGTGCCAAAATAATTAGAAAAATAAATTCTGTTTTTTAATTAAGAGAAAAACCACTCAACCGTGGATGTTAAAATTTAAGTTAATACATTTTTAGTGGAGTGAAGGATAACTGACTAAAATAGATTAGATACTAGCACTAACACAGTATATTTGTTAGAGAAGGCAGGCAGACCTTAAGCAGATTTTAGCTAGTTTTATTTATTGCTAGTAAAGATAGGGCACAAAGTATCAAACTTTTGTTTCTGATCTCTCTCTTAAAGCTGCAGAACTGACACCACACAGTTTGGGGTTGGGAATGCATAAAAACTTAAAATGGGACTCTTTCTAACTGGAGTTTGTATATATTTTTTCCTTTTTATATAGAAATAAGGTACAATGTTCCTGTCCATTAACTTCAGAGTTATTAATTGCCAAGAAACCTAGAGGTCTCAGGTTCCTGAGTAGCCCCTGGAATCACAGTTAACGTTGTCTTCAACCCCCAAATCTTAAATGGTGCCCCTGGCAAGCCAGGCAGGGTCAGAGGGCTGGGAGAGGGCTGTGGGCTCTGGCAAGATATAGCCCCTGTGTAACAGTGCAAAGATACTATTGTAAGTGTTTTCTCTCCTCCTTTCTCTCTCTTCTCTCACTTCCCTGTAGGATCCATAGAGCCCTTGACAGAATAGACAGGTACCCAGAAGTCAACAAGTACAGGAGAAGTCCAAGAAAGAAAACAACAGAACTCCACTGGTCATCACTACAACTCCCAAGTCAAACCCCTATAGTACCTCATCAGGGACCTACAGCCTATTCTACAAGATGATCCCTCACTCTCTCAGGTCTTGGTGGCAGATCTCTTCTCACTTACAGGTAGCCCCCCAACCTTAGACAGATACTAACCATCAACAACAGACCTAACAACAGAAACATTGACAACTTTGCCCACATATCTCCACAAAAGACACCATCACAGGACCTAATCAAACCAGCTACTCCATCACTGGCTCATTCAACTACCTGCTTATCTGCCAGTGTGATTTATGCCATCATGTGCCAGAAATGCTTGCCTACCTTATATATTGGACAAACAGTGTAGTCTCTGCACAAAGGAATAAATAAACATTAATGACATCAGAAATTACAACATTCAAAAATCAATAGGGAAACACTTCAGTCTCCCTGATCACTCACTTAAGGATCTGTAAATAGTTGTAATCAAGCCAACAGATAACAAAGGAAAATTTCAAAGAGACACGTCAGAACTGGAATTCATGCACCTTTGACATCATCAGCTTAGGGCTGAATAGAGGCTATAGGTTTTTTTTCTCACAGCAACAGGTAGTTTTGCTTTTCCTCCCCTCTGCCACCTCCCTGCTAACTGCTGTACTTTACTGTTTGAATCCAAACTGCTTTGACTTGCTGTAACAGTCTGACCTGATCCTATTACTTGCACTTTATTTTGCTCTCATTCTGTAAGTTCCCCATCTTCACACATCTCAAGAACTGGGATTTTCTCCCATAAAAGCTCATGTGATAAATAAGTCTGTTAGTCTTTAAAAGTCCAACCAGATTCCTTGTTATTTTTTTCTCTATTAATATTCCTAATTGCAATAATTCTTAAAAGCTATGATGTTTGGTACGAATAGTAACATTGTAACTTGCTAGGAATGTTTGTATGTAGGTGTCATATCTGTATGAGAAGTTAGGAATAGGTTTGTTATATCTGTTTTTCAACTTATTTGATATTTGGAAACTTCCCAGACTGGATGCCTGCAGTCATTATCTCCTGAATGGCCCTTTAAGGGAACCAAAGGCAATGAGCCTAGGTAGAAACCTGCTCAGTGAGTCACCCAGATTGACCAGGTGACTCAACTCGGTTTTGATTTACAAAAACTCCACAGGGCATGGGGAAGGCCAGAGGTGATCAAAGACAGCATCAAAGACAGCAGCAACAAGCACTGTTCCCTCTAAGCTGTGCGTACACACACAGGTCATGAAGCCTACGCACACAACAAAATAAAGTGCGCACAAAAAAATCAATAGTGCTAATATTGGTGCTCACAAAGAAATGTTTTTGCGCACACAAAGAAATTGTTTGCGCACACAGCCTACAAGTAATTAGAGGGAACATTGGCAACAAGTCCATTTTGGCTTCAGTCTTTAGTTAACACCTTCCTCCAGATCTATTCATCTACAACTAGACAAAGGGCTGAGACCTACCCAGGTGCTGGGTGTCTACCAGAGGAACTGAACAAGCCTGCAACCTCCAAATTCTTCCAAGGACTTGCTGTACGTGGACTTTTAAACATTTGTATGTATGGGAAACACTTTGACCATTTAACATCTCTCATAATATGTCTCTTTTCTTTTTATATTAAACTTAGTTTTAGTTACTGAAGGGTTGGTTGACAGCATGGTATTTGGCTAAGATCTAAGCCTATGTTATTCTGTGTAATGTGACTAGCTCTTTGGGGTCAGGAGAAACTATCTATTTAAGAGACCCAGTGGCTAGTTGTTGGCGAGAAGAGCTGATGTGCCATAAAGGGAGCTGTTTCTATTTTGTTGTGCTTGGTGATAACCAGTGTGGGGAATCAGAAGCATGGTGTGTGCTGCTGATTAGGAGTCTGGTTTGAGTACCACCCATCAGTGTTTAGAGAGTTTGGCTCTCAGTTTTGCAGCTTCCCCTTATTTTTCCATATTCAAGTGATTATCCCAGGAGGCCCAGGTCACACCTTGTAGCAGGCCCTGTGCTCCAGGATGTCTCTCTGATAGAAGTTTGCTAACAGAGAGGCAGCACCATAACTACAGGGGGGTCCAATGGGGCTTTGCCCCAGGCACCCCGGAGCGGCTCAATAAAGCCGCTCATTTAAAAGGTGCGTTTCACGGTGCCGGCCCCAAGCACTGCTAATGGCAAGGGGTGCATTCTGATCAGAATGTGCCCTGGGCAGTGAAATAGCACGTTACAGCTCTGCAGAGAGGCAAGTAAAAGCAATGATCTACTACACAGTCCATTGCCAGTACGAGTTTGCCAGGTCTTGGTGTGGCTGGTCAGACCGTGTGCTGGATCTATGTTTTTCAGTACTGACAATGCAAATGAGAGTCAACATCAGAGACAAATGTTGCACTTTCTGCCTTTGCTGTCCTTTTCTTTCCCCTTTTGTGGGTGTTTGTCTTGTTTTCCTTCTTTGGGGATCAGACTTTAACAAAAGAGCAATAACAAGTCCAGCTCAACTAACTGCTTCTCTTTTCAGTGAAAAGGCGGTTATTACCACCTTTGAGTCCCTCTCAAAGACTGTTAAATGCAGTTTTTTCTCCTTTTAAAACTTCTCTCCATTAATGGGAAAAGGAAGAAGGGATTGTGTATACACAAAAGCCTAATTTAATACTTAAAATTTCAAATGTTTGTCCATCTTTTCTATATCTTCAGTAAAAGTTTAAAATGATGTTTATGGGTGGGTTTGCCTTGGTATGATTGTAAGCAGGGGGATGGACCCACTATTGTGGGTAACTTCCCATACTTTGTATATCACCCTGGTGAAGGTGGGTTGCAAAAGGATCTGAGTCCCTGCTCCCACTCCCTTTACCCCAAGGCCTGCCTGACCTCAAAGGCTCCCCTCCCAATCTCATGTTTGGAGGAGTCCCTGTAACCCTGACAAGGCTGGGCCCCAGAATTTCTGGGGGCTCGACCCCGCCTCTTATCATGGTCTCTCAGGACAGGGCTAGGGTGTCCCCACTCCGGGGTCCTGACCGCACTGATCACTCTTCGGGTCCACCAGTCACTCTTTCTCTCTTCATCCGTTCAGTCGTGTCTGACTCTCGGTCACTCTATAGATCAATGTTCTCCATGCCATCCTATCTCGTACAACTTCCTTTAATTCCGCCATAGTCGTTCCCGTATCATTTTTAATGGTGTCAAGCCAGCGAGTCCTTGGGCGGCCCTTCCTTCTTTCTCCACTGACCATTCCTAACATAACTGACTTTTCGAGTGAGTTAGCTTGCATAACATGACCAAAATATGACAGTCTTTGTTTGGTGATCTTGGCTTCCAGCAATATTTCTGGTTTAACTTGGTCTAAAACTTCCTTATTGGTAATTCTCGCTGTCCATGGAATGTGTAACAAACATCTCCAACACCACAGTTCAAATACATCCATCTTTCTCCTATCTGCCTTCTTCAAAGTCCAGGTTTCACAGCCACACGTAGCTATTGGAAATATGATCACATTAACTAATCTACATTTGATTGGTAGATTAATATCTTTGCTCTTCCAGATGCTGCTCATACTAGTCATTGCAGTTCTTCCAAGCGCTATACGCCTTCTGATCTCAGGACTGCAGTCACCATGTTGATCGATTTTAGAGCCAAGAAAATTAAAAACCTTTACTACTTCGATTTCTTCATTGTTAATCTTTACTCTAACTTGCATGCTCTCCACAGTCGTCATTATCTTTGTTTTCTTAATATTAAGGCACAATCCAAATTCTTCACTTTTAACTTTTAGGATTAGCCACTCTAGATCTTTCTTACTTTCTGCAAGCAATGTTGCATTGAAGGTTATTGATGTTCCTACCGCCAATTTTCACCCCAATGGCAGATTCTTCCAGACTTGCCTCTCTCATAACCACTTCTGCATACATATTGAAGAGTAAAGGTGATAGAATACAGTCCTGATGAGTACCCTTTCCAATTTTAAACCATTCTGTGTCTCCATATGCCATTCTTACAGTGGCTTCTTGATCAAAATACAATGATTGTATAAGCCAGATAAGATGTGGTGATATTCCCATTTCTTTGAGGCAGTCCCGGAGCTTGTCATGATGAACGCAGTCAAAAGCTTTTATATAGTCAATGAAGCACATATAGAGACCTTTTTGATATTCTCTTGCCTTTTCCACCGGTCACTATATACAGTTTATTTAAGCACACAGAAATAAAAAATAACCCAATAAGAAAATAGAGAAAAAGTGGAAAAAGGTGAAAAGTAAACCCTCAGCGCCACCCCCTGGTGTGGAGGCACTACACACACAGTCTCTGGACCTGAGAAACAGTCTGTTCCCCACATTGCAAGCCCTCTGCCCAGGTCTGGCTGCGACTGGATGATCCAGGGGGCCAGATGCAGGCTCTGTCTGTGTCCACACATCCCCAAGCTCCAGGGGCAGGGCCCTTCTTCCCAGTGTCAGCCCCCCCTTCACTGCTCCCCTGCTGCTCACCACACCCAGCTCCAGATGGCTGCAACTCCGGCTCCCAGCTGCTGCTCTGGTTCAGTGGGGCTCCTCTGGTCTTCCTGCTGTGGGTCTGCACAGATGAGCTCAGCACCTTGGGCTCCTTCTCTTGCCTCCTGCCCCAGCTTCAGACAACTCTGGCTCTGTCACTGTCTCCAGCTCTGCTCTGCTCAGCTCCACTTGGCTTTCTGCTGGTCCAGCTGCTGTGGGTTTCCTCTGCACAAATCAGCTCAGCCTGGCCTCCCTTCCTGGGTCCTCTGGCTCCCAGCTGCTGGCTGCTTAGTGCTTCCTCCTTAGCTCGCCCCCCCGTCCCCCCGTCCCCCCACTGGCTTGCCCAGGCATGTCCAGCCTGCAGTTTCAGCTCAGGGGTGGAGGAGCACCCTCAATTGATCAGGCCATCCTGGGACAATGGCCTATCCCACTGACCCCTGCTTATAAGCAGGAGTGGCCAATCAAAAGGCCCATTCAGTCTCAGTAAGGGGCTATCAGTCCCCTTACATGAAGCAGGCTGAAGTCTCTGTTTGCCCAGTTCCCAAGCCATGTTTAATCTGATACCTTGTGAATGCTTCACTTTCACTGAGTTTTCCACAAAATGCTGAAAAACAGAGGCTGCAGATATGATGGACAGTCAGGGGGGAGAGGCTGCTCATCAGCGTTCAGGCTAAAGCAAATCTCAGAACAGATGCTCCTGATTGAAATAGGTGAAGATATAACAGAGATCAACCATATTATTAGCACACTTGAAGCTAATTTTCAAGGCTTCGCATGAAGACTAGGTGAAGTGACAATAGAATCTCCAAGTTAGAAGGTGTGTTAAGTTCCATGAGCCACAGGAGAGGCCTTTGAAAGTGCTGTAGGAGAAAGTTTATGCACTGGAAGGATGCTCAAGGAGAAACAATGTGGGAACAGTGGGTCTCTCAGAGGCACTGGAAAAAGGGAGACCTACGGGATTGTTTTCGACCATGCCGCCAGCGCTTCTGTCATTCCCACTGATCAGGCTTAGTGTTACAATATGAGACACTCTTGCTTTGTCAGTTTCATCAATGTAACCTGGCATTAGGGTTAAGTTGACTTAATTGGCCTCCTGGCCACGTGAAACCTTCCTGGTAGCCAGTAAGTGCCTGCCCTGCCCACCTTGCTCTGCAGCCAGAGCTAACCAGGACTCCAGCTGTGTTGCAGGCATGACTGAGGGCAGAGCAGTGCATGCCAGGAAGCAGGCCTCATCCTGGACCCACCAGGGGATATAGGGCATAGGACACAGCGCCAGCCCTGGGCAGTGCCACCCCAGACCTCATCCCAAGGACCTAGGAGGAGTCTTCTCCCACCCTGGATAGGGTTACCAGACGTCCGGCAAAAGGAGGACATGTCCTCCTTTTTTGCCCTTCTGTCCTCCATCCTCCAGGCATTTCAGAAAAAGTGCAATTTGTCCGGCTTTTTGCGGGCCGCCTGGGGCAGCACTGTAAAAATACAAGGGTGCACCAGCCCGCAGTTCCCAAATGTGTTCCCCTGCTGCTCAGCCCAGCAGCTGCAGCGCCTGGTGGGGTTGGGAATTTGGAGATGGTCCCTTGCTGGCCCCTGCATGTCAATAGGCAGTGAAGAGGGCCAGCTGCCGGGGACCGGGGCTGGCTGCAGCCAAGGACATGGTTTCACTTTGCCTCCTTGCATCCGCTCCTCACCCCTGGCTTCTTTCCAGGCTCCAGCTCAGGTCTGCTCACCTCCCATCCCCTGGATTTTGGGGAAGGTTTGATCTTATTTTTCGGAGGGGCTGGGGCTTTTTTACAGCTTGATGGGGTCTCTGTGGTGCCCTGTGGCTGCTTTTTCACTTTCTGCTTTGCTACCCTGCTTTGACTTAAACTTTCTGGGGAGGTTTCTTTCTCTAATGGCTCAGCTAAGCCAGATCTTTATTCCTTCTAATGGGGATTGGCTTTTTGTAACAAATCTTTTGTTTATCGGTCAAGGAAAGTTCACTTTGGATTGTGAGGAGGTTTGAATGCATATGATTTTCCTTTTTTCAATTTGCTTCTCCTTTCCAAGATGAGATTAGTCCACTATAGATGTATCCTTAAATTTTATTAAGATGCACTGATGTGCAAGTATTATACATGCTGAAGTAGGTGCTGAGCTGGGCCAGATCCTGTAGTTTAAATGAAGTCAGTGAGAAATTTGACTGAGCAAGGATTTCAATATTTGTCCCTTTGTTAGTAGTTTAGCAAATCATAGAAAACAAGCAGATTGGTTTTGCCTTTTGCTTATATTTTCTATTATTTTTATTTTACTTTTAGGGAGAGTGTTTCTTTTGGTATATTTAGGAAAAAACACCATAGCATCTAAGAATAGGTGCTGTCCACTTGGGTGGAGCATCTGATAGTCACAAACATCTAATTCTACTCTCCCCCACCCCCATTTGACATGTATTTCACATAAAAGAAAACAGAAAATGTCAACTGTCATAAAAGAGATGTATCTCCATCTGTTGTTTATGGTAGACATAGTAGGATATGATGTCTAGAAATTTGCATTTTATGTAAAAGTTTGTTTCAGGCAGGTCTGCACATAAAAACCAGCAGCTCACACTTCTGATTTCTCCTTGCCTGTGTGTGTAAAACTTAAACAGCTTGTCTGTGATTTTTTTTTAAATACTGCACAGTGAGGCTCAAAACTGAGGCTAGATGGGGATTTCCCTACACCCCTCCAGCCCCCCCCACCAGTTGTCAGCTAGTAACAATGTTATACCAAATTAGTGAGCACCCCCTGCAGCCCCAAACTTCCCCCTGTACCCCCCAATTTCAAGCATTGGGGAGAATACTGCTGACACAGATTACTTTTCCTTTAGAAGCCAACACCTCAAATTCAGCTAGACTTCATGGAGTCAAGGGCCTGTCCCTCCATGTGTCAAACAATGAGAGTGAATTCTGTGAAGAATTTACTGTCTTAAAACTGATTTTAATCTTGTCCATAATTACAACATTAAATTTATTGGAGGTTTGCTTCCATTTACAACTCATAATGTAAAAATATCAATCTGGATAGGAGTTCTGCAGTGTGATTCTCCTTGCACCTTGATATAGATATTAAATACTTAATTTTGTGATGCCTTAAAGTGGCTGGCTTTATGGTTACTTTAATGTGAAGATAAAAAATACTTAAGCCATTCATTTGATATTCCTGAGCTGCTGTTCTTCCAATTCATCTCACACAGTAACTAGGGGCTAGACAAATTTCTCTGGAGTTGGATGATCAATGGGACAAGCATTTGGGGGGGGGCAGTGGCTGGGTGGACGAAGGAGGCCTGGGTGGGGCCCCGGATGTTTATGTGTCCTCCAATGTCCTCCTTTTTGTACTTCCTTGTCCTCCTTTCCATGCTTTGGCATCTGGTAACCCTAGCTCTATGGGGCTGGAGGGCATGGGAGAGGTCCCGTCAGGAGAAGTCCCAGGTATTTCAGCCCCCCCCGGCGGTCACGAGTGGTACCCAAGATGGCCGAGATCTCTGGGCAAAAGAGGGCATTGCCCCTGAAGGGAAGAGCAAGGACCACCTCTTGAGAGGCCAGGGGTACTGTGGCCTCCCATAGCCAAGCCATGTGGCACAGGGTTACCGCTGATGCCATGGTGCGGGCTGCCATACCCACCGCTTCCCATGCTGACAGGAGGGGATCCTGGGAGGCTATTTTACCTTCCTCCAAGAAGGCATCATATTCTTCCTTGGCCTCTGGTGGGAGTAGGTATCTAAGTCTGTTTAATGCTGACCACACATCCAACATGTACCTGCTGGTTAGGGCCTGGTTATTCGCAACCCACAACTGGGAGGCCAAAGAGGAGTATACCTTCCTACCTAGCAGTTCAAACTCCCTTGCATCCCTCGATGTCGGGAGGGGATCGTGGGAGGTCTGTCCCAGCCCCAAGGCCACTTCCACCACAGCACAAGGTGGGACTGGGTGGCAGGCGAGTGAGGGGAACTCTGACCCCGGGACCCTGTACTTAAGGCCCTCCATGTCTGAGACCAGGGACATGGAACCCGGGTTTTGCCAGTGGGAGGAGGCCAAGTCCCCGGTGCTAGGGTGGAGGAGAGCCATGACTGGTTCCACTGAGGAGAACACCAGGCCGAATAAAGCATCACAGAGTGCCTCGGAGGATTGGATCTCTATCCCCATGTGGGCTGAGACGCAGCACAGGAGATCAAAATGCACTGACAAATTGCCTGTGTAAGAAGACGGTACTGGGTTTAGGGCTCTCCCCGGTGCCGGGGGTGGTACCAGCGTGGTTCCAGGCGCTTCTTGTGGTGACCATTTGTGAGGGCAGTACTGGAAGGGCAATGGCGCCGTGACCCAGCACCGAGGCCATTTAGAGCCCTTAAAAGCCTCTTCCCCCAGGGTGGAACAGGGGGAATCATCCTGTGACCCACGGGACAGTACCAGAGACGGCAGGGTAATATGTTGCTGTGGAGACGGCTCCATGGTACCAGGGCTCAGGAGGGTGATGAGCTATGGAGCTTTGGAGGCTGGGGCTGGTGGTGGGGAAGGAGAGCAGTGCCATTTGTGGTGGGCCCAGGCCCTTGTCATGAAGGCTGGCTTGCCCCTTCTAACCAGTGCCGGGGAGGGAGGCATAGGCAGCAGGAGGAGTGTCCTGGCAGCCTCCACTGCCTCCAAGGTCATTGGGATTGGCACAGACTCCGACCAGCCCTGGGGGGAGCACCATGTCGAAGACGTGGGACTATGTTGGCGCCCCAGTACCAGGGTTGAGCCCGACCAGTGCCAGTGAGAGCCCCAGGTCGAAGGCGTGGGACTGTGATGGCGCCGTGGTACTGGGGTTGAGTGTGACCGGTCCCAGGAATAGCCCCGTGTTGGAGACGCGGGGCTTTGTCAGCACTGCAGTCCTGAGGTCAGTACTGACTTTGTCCTGCAGTCCCTGTCGGCATGGTGCCAGGCAGGTCCCAGTGACGAACTGGCACACAGTGCTGCAGGAGGTCCCAAAGCCTTGGGAGAGGGCTGCCAAGCCTGCTCAGAGGCCAGGGCATGGCACCTTTGCTCCCTGTCCTTGATTGTCCTTGGCTTGAAGGACAGACGGATGGAGCACGCAGTGACCTTGTGGCTTTTGCCCAGGCACTGGAGGCACTTCTCATGGGGATCATCCAGCAGGAAGGCCTTGCCACATTCATCACAGGGATTGAACCCCAGCATGGTGGACAATGGAGTAGCATGATGTTCCGGCCTGAGCGGGGAGACCTTCTTTGGTGGAACTAAGTCCACAAATAGGTGATCGCAGTCAGGCGAAAAGCTCAAAAAGTGAATGAAGGACAGGCTGCTTGCGAAGCTCAAGGAGTGGGTAGTTTCACAACTGACGCAAAGGTGGAAGACATGCAACTGGGGAGGGGCTGGGTCGTGGCCACATATATAGCCGCGGGGTGGTGCGGGGGGGCGGTGGCCACCTGCCATCTCCTGATAGGCTACGGCAAAAGTTCCGACCAATCCGGCGCTCTGGCATGGAGACACCTACTTCTGAATGTATCCGAGCAGTGCTCAAAGAAGAACCTTATCTGCCCATATCCAAAAGCGACAATAAATGGAGCATCATTTGCATTGACTATGGAGAATCGAGCTCTAAAGCAAGAACTGCACTGAACCCTGGGATTGAAGAAGCAGGAACCGCAGTGGACTCTGGGATTGAAGAAGCAGGGCAACATTGCATGATGGGGGTTCTAATACCAAAACGAACAAGCTCAGCAATTACCAGACCATTCTAGTCATAGACATGATAACTGAGATACCCAAACTACTAAATCTGCCTGATTGTATTGTGAGTTTCCCTGAACCATCATGCCCCAGCCAGGAATGTGTATTGGCCACTTAAACAAGTCGTTATAAAAAAAAAAAAACTTTAACCAAAGCCAAGAGCAAGTACTGTGGGTCCTGATTAAATCCTGACTGAATCCTGTGAGTCCTGATGCCTGTATCTAAAACTGTATCATTTCCACTGGGGTTCCACCTTTCCTCTTCTTTGCTGATTGCTGTGAGAGCTTTGTTTCCATCCAGCTTCTGACACTGAGCTGCACAGCCTGGGAACCCTTCTGCTAGACAAAGTGGTGAGACACCCCCTTGCCCCACTCTTTCTTTCTCTTTCTCCCTCCCTCTTTGTTTAATTATGACTCTTTCTCTCTCTCTAGGCATAATATAAGATCTAGGTAATGTAGGTGGGTGTTTTTCTTTCCTTGTATTTATATTAATGCTGTAATGGGGATTTTGGGGTATTTTTCTCTCCTTTTGTAATTATTATTATTGCAAGTTTTAGATACTTAGCAACAAAATGTTTTTTTGTAATCAAGCCAGTTGCCAGACTCTTTTAAAACATCATCACCTCTCCTTTGTGTTCTTTGTTTTCTGATATTGCTTTAGAGCAATGCTTCTTTTACCTTGCCAAAGATCCCTGTGATGCTCACAACACTGTAAGATTTGCTCATGGATGGGGATATCAGCCTAATTGACTCCAGGGGCATGTAAGGGTGACAGCTTAAAAGTGCTGTACTGACCCAACCTGATTGAGTCCAGGGGTATATAAGGGTAGCAGCTAAAAAGTGCTACGTGACCCAGCCTGCTGAGTTCAGGGACATATAAGGGGTCAGCTGAGAGTGCTGATAGACCTGGTCTGCTCAGGCGCACCTTGTTAATTGATGAATTTGTATATTGGGTGGTTATTTGAGGATTAGAAGAATCCAGTCCTGGGAAACAGGTCCTGCAAGGGTTACTCCATTGAGAGAGAGCTTGCAGAAGGGAGAAGTGAGCTCCTTATAGAAACACCAGTGACACAAGCAGTACACTAATAGAATTACCATCTCCCCCACTTTCCCAAAGAGGAAGTAACCCTAATAAATGAGCACATCCCGAGTTGTTGGGTAAAGCTGTTAATAGTGCAGGCGCACAGAGGGCCAAAGCTGGAGGAATCTAGGCAATGCATGAAGGGTATGGAGTGCTGTGCTAGCACATTGCTGGGTCACTGTGGGGTCCCAGAGCCACTTGGGCTCCCTGTTTCCACGCACAGCATGGAGAGTGGCGTGGTCACTCACTGCCTGTAAGCTGTTTGGCTGCATGGCTGCGTGGCTGCGCAGCCCACCACAGCTCCCCAGAGCAGGGAAGGCACATGGCCAGCAGCCAGAGTCCCAGCTGAGAGCTCCTCTGGCACTGGGAGTTATTAAAACGCCTGTCCAGAGAAGCTCTAATGGAGCATGCTCAGAATGTCTGAGCATGCTGCGTTAGTGCTTCCCCAGCCAGAGGAGCTGTGGTTCAGCTGCACTGCTCCAGCAGCTGGGTAAGACTGCTGGGGCGGGTGGTTAGGCCACCTGGGGGGTTACCAGGTGAGCGGGCTAGAGTGGGAGGAGGGGAGTGGGCTGCCTGGGGAGGGGGCTTACAGGGAAAGTGAGAGGGTGGTGGCAGGATCGGGCCCGTGGGGCTGGCAGGATCGGGCCTGTGGGGAGTATGACGCATCAAGCAATGAGAGTTGCTCAGCTGCCTCTGCCTGTTAGGGGGAACTTTGAGGTTGGGGAGCAGGGACAGTCCTTTCATCGAGGTGACTTATGCAGTCGCCTAGGGCACCAACCATGGGGGATGCCAAGTGCTGGGCTGAGACCAGGAAGCCTAGCCTAGGGTGGTGTACGGCAGGAAGCTGTGTTTCAGCTGGCTCCACTCCAGTAAGAAACATTGGGCAGGTGGGGGGGAGGGTTGGTTTAGGGCAGTGGTTCGAGTGGGGAGTGTGATAATGGGTATTGTGGTTAGGGGGCTGGTGGAGGTGCCAGTGGGGGGGATCCTAGCAGTGGCTGTGGTCCCCAGCTGCAGCTTCACTTCCCACCCAGGGCCAGATCTGGGCGGCAGCAGTAGCACTGCTCCCTGCCTGGGCTGGATGCCAGCGGCAGTGCTGCTGCTCCCCGGCTGTGGCTGGACCCCTGCCCACGGTGCTGCTTTCTGAACAGGGCCAGATCCCAGCAGTGGTAGTGCAGCTCCCCACCCGCAGCCAGATCCCTAGCAGGGGCTGGATCCCACTGGTGGCAGCACCACTCCTGCCACCTGTGGCCAGACTGCCTGCCAGCAGCGTTGCTCCATGGCTGGGGCTGGACCTGCGCCCACAGTGCTGCTCTGTAGAAGAGACTGGACCCCCGCCTGTGCCTGGCCCCCAGATGGAGCCAGATCCTGGCAGCAGCGCCGCTGTTCCCCAGCTGTGGCCAGATCCCCACCCGTGTTTGGGGCAGGGGTCAGGGCGCCATAACAACATATGGCCTAGGACGTCAAAAAATTTTGGGCCGTCCCTGTCGGGGAGTTGTCTGAAGACCAGAAGTGGGTGTTCAGATTCCTTTGGGATCACCATTGAGTGAGGATTGTAGTTTTTTTTATGGTATCTCATGTGAGTTCCAGCATGGGGTGGCAGATGACTACTAGGGTGAGTGGCTGGAGGCAGTTTTGTTTCTCTACTGAAACAGGTTCCTTTGGAGTGTGTGTGGGAGGTGTTCCATTGTTCAGTCTTCGTCTGTAGTGGAATGTCCTTGTTTGGTGCAGGTGGTTTATGGTGTATCACGGACATCCTCCTTGGGGCACATTCCATGGCATCTGAGTGCCAGCTGGTGTCAATTTACAAAACAATTAATCTATTCACCTTTTAGTGAGAGGGCATGACACATTTCATGGCTAGCAGTTCATTTGTCCAGCTAGAAATTGGAATAGCTCTCTTTTTCAGTAGTTTCTCCTTGCATCAGGGGCGTCGCTGGCTGGGGGAGGGACCTGAGGCACGGGCCCAGGCCCAAACCCTGGCCCACAGGCCCCGCCCCCAGCCTGCAGGACCCGCCCTGTGGCGAGGGACAGGGTCAGCCACCGCTGCGGGCAGCTAGGCCCCACATCTCCAGCCAGGGACGGGGCCGCCGCAGCCGCGGGCGGCTGGGCCCCCCGTCCCCGGCGGGTTAGGGTTAAGGTTAAGCATTCTGGAGTTTACACTGGTTAATGTTTGTATTTCTTAATATTTTTGTCCTGTTTGTGTTATACTGTTTTTGCACTTTACATTTGTACAAAGTCCCATAGACACCGCTAAACTCAGGAGACGTGTTCCATGCATTCTTTGATTATAGCTAGTACCTTTCACTTCACATCTTCTGGGTTTATCCTATGATATGGGACATAAATTTACATCTGAGCCACAAGGCAAATAAATGTACAGTTTCTGAGATGAGGTAGACCATTATCTATCTATTTATCTAATCTAAAATGCTTCTTTTAGTATCAGGATGTTTGACCTCTGGAACTTTCAGTATCAGGATGTTTGACCTCTGGAACTTTCAGGTTCTTGCATCACCAGCAAATTATTCCTCCCATTTTAGACCTATGTTTTCTTTTTCCCCCCCTCTGGTCTAACACACAGAAGACACCAGAGTACTCTACATGGAAAAGGTGGCTGTGACTCTTGTTTGGTACCTGAAACATGCTCCTTAGCCAGCTTGCATAAGAAGAAAGTCTCATCCATGAGAAAATTATGGGAGTCTTTGGTTTGAGAAACTAGCAGTAGTTGGGTGATTCTTGGTTCAGCATCAGAGGACTGCTGGGAACTGTGTCTCTTAGGCCACATCTACAGTACAAACTTTGGTTGTTACAAGTTCTGTCAGCATAAAGCTGCCACTTTTAAGATATCACTCATGCACCTGCACACTCAGCTGCTCGTGCCCACCCAGAAATGATTGTGTTGATACGCAGTGCAGTGCCATATGGGTAGGTATCCCAGTAGGCAACTCACCATTGTCCGGTGCACTGTCTTTTGCAAAGTTTTGGCAACGCAACACATGCTGTGGCAGTGGGCTGACTGGGAGCCAGAGGCCAAGTTGCAAACATACAACTTTCTCCCTCTCATAATGCCATCCATACCCCATAATTTTCCCACCTCTTTAAAAAACCCTCACAAAACAATGCAGTGTTTCTCAGTGTCTGCCAGAAGCATGGTGCATGCACAGCTTTGCATTATCATGCAAATAGAGGATGAACAGTCCTCTGGTACTTGCACAGTGGCAGGGAGAACTACAATGGGGGCATAACGATTTCATGGAGGAGCTTGCAGGAGCTCACTGAACCTACCCACTTGTGTCCTCTTCTGTTGGTTCCCAACCATGTTGGTCAGGCATCTTTGGGTGTGGATGGACCCCTCCCTCAAGGCTTCCCCAGAAGCAAACACCAGTAAAACACACACCACTGTCATTGTACAAACAGTCACAATGGAAAGTGGAAGTTAAGCTTCAGAATCTCTTCCCTTGGGCCCTTTAAGTTTTAAACAAGACATGCTGCTTGACACATCAGTTTTGGCACGCCCAGGCCCAGCACTGCCCTCCAGTTCCAGTCACAGGGTCCTGGGCAAAGGGAATTGTTCAATTGCATGAAACCATAACACTGCAGCAATTGTGTCTTTGGGTCTGAGTAAGGGGCAGTGGCCCTGAGCACTGGCACCGTTTCCCACAGGGGAGCACAGCAGACTTTAGAGGATATCTTCCTCTTGAAGGAAACAAAGGTGCAGAGAACATGGCTCCTGGTATCCTAGAGCAGTGGTTCTCAACTTGTGGTCAGGGGACCCCCAGGGGTCCACGGACATGCTGCAGGGGGTCTGCGGCCCCTCTCCCTACTGGGGCTGGAATACATCTACAGCTCTGATGCTCCCCGCCAGGGCTGCCTTTCTCAACCTGTGGCTGGATCCAGGCACGGGGAGGGGGCTGTGGCGGCTCCCCAAGCAGGGGAAGGGCAGAGCGCCACAGCTGCTGTGGCTCAGCTCCCCAGTGATGCGGGCCATGGTGGCGGCCGCGCTGCTTGCTGGCTGTTCCAGTGGCACTGCCAGAGTGATGCAGGCCAGAGTCTGTCTGTGCAGGCCAGATTACATAATCAGCCAGGGGGTGCAACATTTTTTTTTGTTAAAAAGGGGTCCCCAGGCTGAAAAAGGTTGGGAACCACTGTCCTAGATTAATCCAGGGCCATTTGTTGCCAGCCTGTGTGTGCTGCAATGATGCCTTTCAAAGTCATCGTGGACTGCCCTGTAAAATGTCTTCCCTCAGGGGAAGAGAAGGTGGCAGAGGATAGCAGAGAACCTACACTAAAATTTCACTGAGGTCCCTCAGGAGGAGTCAAGGTCCTCCCCCCGCACATAAACACACTGCTCTGTGTGGCACCCACCTCACTCTGCAGGAGACTGGAAAACAGACAGTAACTTGACCTCTGCTAGTATAAAAAAATGAATGGCTAGCTGTGTCCTGCTGCACTGGGGTTGGGGGGCAGCTGGACATCTGAACTTTGTAACCAAGTGGGAAATGCAGTCACACACCTCCCCACTTCGTTTTTTGCCCTGCATTGGGCTCACCTACAGGAAACAGCCAGGGCCTGAATAGATTTTCCTGGAGTCTTGAACAGATATCGGTTTGCAGCATAAAGTGCTCCTCAAGTTTTGATCCTCATCCTGCCCTTTTCCTCCTCGCGGTTTGTAGCAGAGGCCTGTGTGCCAGGGTAATTAGCAGTATCCATGGTGGGTTGTAGCGGGGCGGTCACCACCAAGTATGGCACATGAAAGCTGCAGGCCCACTGGGGTCCCTGGCCTTGTGGCATGCCTGTGCGGCTCCTTCACTTTCACGTGGCCTTCACCTGCATCCCAGGGCAATATCCTCTGAGATATCCAGACTGCTGGAGCTGGGCTGCCATAGCTTTCTCTCCCCACAGCCAAGAATATCCAATACCTCCTCTCCACTCCAGGTAACCATGTGCCTGGGGCGTGTCACTGCCACAGCTGGCTGGGGGGTTGCACACAACAATGGAGAGTTTCCAGGCATGCTGGTCATACTGGAATGAGAAAAAGGCATTTAAAAAAATACACAGGGTTTCTCAGGGGAGGGGAGGCTTCTGGTCTCCATGGCTCTCGTGCAGTGGAATTCACAGCTGTGCCCAGTGCCAGGGGCTAAAGTATAATTAGGCGGACCCCAGAACCCTCCTGCATGGGTGGGCTCCCCTTCTGCACCCCAGCTCCTGTCCCCCAAATGCCAGCCACCCACCTGCCTACCCTACACCGCAGCTCCTGCCCCCAAACACTAGCCCCCCACCTGCCTACCTTGCACCCCAGCTACTGCCCCCCACCCCAGCTCCTACCTCCCATATGCCAGCCCCCCACCCCAGCGACTGCTGCCAATATCCATTCCCCTGTCCCCAAAATCCACCCCAACCCTCAATACCCACCCAATATATCCACTCCCAGCCCCCAATACACTCCCCCAAAATCCACCCCACCCCTCAATATACTCTCCCAAAACCCACCCTAGCTCCCAGTACCTATCCCCAAAATCAACTCCCAGCTCAGTGCATGGCTGCCAGTAAGCACTAGGCCAGCCTGGCTCATGCTGGGGGACAATGCAGCCTGCAGGCTGCTCTTGGAGGCTTCTGCCTCCAAGTGAAGTCTGTGCATGCCCAGGGGAATTGGGCACACCCTCTCCGCTCTCCCCCTGCCTGCCAGAACGCTGCAGAATGCCATTGTGGGGCCTGCTATTTTTCAAATGGTGGGCCCCAGAACACAGGGCTCTGGCTCCATTTTCTATTTTTAAGGGGCCTGGAACCCAAAGCCCCTAAAAATAGTGGGCCCTGGAATGGCATTCTGCCACATCCCAGCACACTTTAACCCCTGTCCAGTGTGGTCACTGTGAGGCATTGTGAGACAACTGTTTGGGTCGACACAGGTTCCCCGGTTGCTCAACTTGCATTGTATTAACGATGGATGGTACAGTGGCAGTGGCTCCGTCCTCTTTGGTGATATAGTATTAATGTGTTGGCATCAGGGATACTTTGATTGGTGGGAAACAAATAGGAGAGTAACTACATGGACAGCTGGGTCAATACAACAATGGTGACCTCATATTGTAGTTTTAACAGGCCTTCGCATTAGTTTAATCAGGTGTTAAAGTGAGCTAGAATGCCCTGGAACACAGTTCCAGGGCCCACAAATTTGAGGGGCCAGAGTTCTGGGGCCACAAAAAAATAGAAAAATTGGATGGAATGCATGTTCCACCCTGCCCTGGCCTGGGAACTGCGGCCAAGCTGGGGTAGTTTTCAAATCTCCCAACCTGAGCATGCTCAGATACATGCTTAGGGTGGGAGTGGCCTGGCCAAGGAGCAGCCCCAGCCAGGTAAAGGGGAAATGAAGGGGGTGGCCCAGGGAGTTGGTGGAGGGTGGAGATTAGGAGGGTTCCAGGGCCGTCAAATTATACTTTAACCACTGAGTTTAATTAATGCTCCCTGGACACCATGCCCTACCTGTGGGAGGGGCTTGTTGACTAGCTCAGACAGGAAGCTATGGTTTGGAGTATGCATATGGATAGGTAAAAGAAAGAACTGTTGTCATCAGCAACGTATGTGCAAGGCATATTTTAATGTCGCTACACTTCACGCTTACGTGGCAGTGTTTTGAACACAGCTAGGGCGAACTGTTCTGCTATGGTACCGTGACTGTGCCCAGGATGCCTGTCTGTGTAAACCAGCACCAGTGTACATAAGGGCATTCAGTGGCTCCTGCAGGTGGGTAGCTGAGTAGTGCGCAGGTACCAGTTTGTGCGCCCAGGTGCCTAGCTTGCAGTGAACATGTTCCTAGGTGCAATAGGGGGACAGGTTGTGGGGGAGTGGAGGGGGCAGCTGTTGAATGGACTCACTTGGAAAGCTTGGCCATGGTTCATGCCACCCAGGCAGAGTTGTGAGTCTTTGGACTCCCCACAATTGGCTCTGGCTCTCCGCAGAAGCAGAGTCATCCTCCCGCACTGGCCCCATTAAGGGCTTTTTATGACAGGAAACAACTGCTGCTGTGGTTAAACATTTACTTTAATGATGGAATTTCCAAGTGCTGTTTAAACATGACTGATAGGGGACAAACAATGAGGGCAAATGCCTCCAAAGTTAATAGTGGGCAGCTAGGAAAGCTTTTAGTCCGTTATTCCTAACCATTGTTTTAAATAAACCAGTTTAAGACCCTCACCCCAAAGTCAAGTCTGAGATGAATAAGAGCTAGACAGAGTACGCCAGCCCCCCTCAGTGCCAAGTGGGGCACCACCAGCTGGCCAGTTTAATGCTGACGATGCACCGCCTTGTGATTTAGATGATGGGGTACATTGAATGGTGTTTCCTAAAACCTTCTAATAATCTACACAGGCTCCTTTGCCTGCCCATACTGTAAGTGCTTCCCTGCAAAGCAGTGTCAGGTGGTCTGCAAAGTCTGTTTGTGGCATGCTTTTCTGGCAGTGGGGTTGAATCCAAATGCTACCGAGGGCAAGGGGAGAACCCAGTGAGTGTCACAGCAAATGCAGGATTCTGGATCTGTGAGTAATTCTTGGCAGAGCTCCACTGCTGGGATTTTCTCTCAGACTGATCCTGGGCTCAGGAACCCAGTTAAGACCACAGTTAATGCCAGGTAGACAATGCAGGCTTATATCAATATCAGTACGACATGCAGGGGTGTGATATCGTTATGACTATCTAACTCTCAGTATAGCCAGCTCCATGTTGCTGGGAGAGCTTTCCCACCTCCCCGTGCTGTGTCAGCTCCCACTACCTTTGACAAATTGGTCCACTGGTTAATTACTCACTGTTAAAAATGGCACTTTCTTGGCTCACCTGAGGGATCAGCCGAAAATTAACTAAACATAGGCCTCGTTGCTCCCCCGCCCCACCCCCAGGAGATAAGCACAAGGCCTTCCCTACAAAAGGAGCTGTAGCTAGCGCAGCCTCCAGCCTGCCCGCGCAGTCATCATGGCTGTCAGAAGGCTGGTGGCCATTACAGTGTTGTTTGCCATCCTTGCTCAGTTTGGTAAGTCGGCTCAGTGGCCTCTCCTGAGTCTCTGGCACCTGGGATGGGGTGGGTGGGCAAGCCTGTATTTGCATGCCTCATCAAATCCTGAGGCCTCACTTGACCCCCCCCCACTTGGGGCAGGACAGAGCAGTTCCCTGCTTCTACCAGATGGCACAGGGAAGTTGGCACGGGGGGCAAGTCTGTACCTGTGGGAAAGGGACCTGCTGCTTATTTCTTCCCACTTGTTTGGAAGACTTTCTGTGGCACATCGCTGCCCTGCTCACACTTACCCGCCATGCAGTGTTTGCCTTTCTCACTCCTGCCCCATAGCCCAATACTGGCTCAGGTGGGGCAGCCTCACATACAAGTCTGTGGGGTGGCCAGCACTGCATGATGCACATGGGCACGACCCCCTCCACCTCGTGGGCATTGTGAAGGGCTGGCCTGGCATACGCTCTGCCTCCCCTCCAGGCTGACACCAGAAAATGTGCCCCCCCCCCAGCCCAGTACTGAATCTACTCCTTGTGCTGTGGGAGACAGCCCCCTTGTCTGTTTGGTGTCAGAGCTGTAGCTAAGCTTAAAAACAATGGTTTATAAAATAACACGCACTGGAAGCCTGTAAAGAAAAGAGAAACCCAGTGGAGTCTCCCCTAGCAGAGTAAGCAGACAGAATGGTGCTGCCCCGAACAATACCCCCTGCAAACACACTGTCTTACCACTAGGGCAGCACACTGGCCTGCATATGCTCCAGCCTCCAGTGGGCATAGGAGAAACTGCTGTGAAGTTTAGGCACTTTCTCTTCCCACACAGTGTCTACAGAATTTCTGGGCAAGCTGGATTTATGGATTTAGAGCTTTGCAAACCTTTAACAAAGGATGCTCCCTCACTTGTGAGGATCATGGTCCAAGGCAGACAGAGGTTAGGGGCTGGGAAGGAGCAGTGACTTATTTTCCATACATGTCAAGGAGATTCACTGGTAAAAGGCGGTCTTCCTGAACAATTTGTATGTGGACTAAACTGATCACTGTGAATAGGTGGAGGGGGATGTACCTTGCACAGGGGCCATGCAGGCAGTCTTGAGGGGCACTGGGGCTGGGTGGCTGGGGAGGGAGGAGGAATTTCTCTGTGCACAGAGCAAGCAGACAGGCTCAGGGGTTGTTCTGTGCACAGGGGCTGTGTGGATAGTTATAGGGGGATGTGCCCTGTGCAGGGTCAAGTATCGTGACCAGTGGACATGCAAATACATTCTGTGTAATGCACTGTGCATGGAGGGCAATATGGACAGGCTCCAGGGGATGTGCTGTCCGTGGGGGCTGTGTGGACAGACTCGGGGATACACCATGTGCAGGACCTGTGTGGATGGGTTCCTTCCGGGGCGAGGGTGGGGGGAATGCACCATGTCCAAGGGCTGTGAGCAGTAGTCAAGGGAATATACTAGGCACAGGGGCCATGTGGATAAGCTCAGTGGGATGGGGTGGCACATACTCTTTGTACAGTGTACGTTGGCCATTGTAGATCAGGCTTCTGGGTCAGCTCTGGATTGAGTGCAGAGTTTATGTCTTAGGGCAAGACACACCAGAGAGGGGCACTAAGCCCTAGTCTACACTAATGCCACTTTTTGGCAGCAGTCGACCAGCATTTATGGACGGCATGGAAAATGCCTTACATAAGTACCAGCAACTTTCTAAGCTGCCAGAACACAATCGGGAAAGCCGACTGCAATTCCCTTGCAGTCGGCTTTCCCCCACGTCTCCTGGGGGCCAGGACTTCAGGTGCTGACTTCTGGGAGTGCAGCAGCGAGTTCATACTCACTGCTAAGCACTCCCAGAATGCTGGGCTGATGGCAGAGATTTTGTCTCTACTCAAGCTAAACAAACAAGGAGTCCTGTGACACTTTTAAAGACTAACAAATTTATTTATTGCATGAGCTTTTGTGGGAAATAGCTCACTTCATCAGATGATTGAAGATGGGGAATTTACAGAATGGAAGGAAAATAAACGCGTGGAAGTGAAAGTCATAGAATCAGGTCAGACTGTTACAGCGAATCAAAGCAGTTGTTTAGATTCAAACACTGGGGAACACACTATAGAGGAAGGTGAGGTCAAATCACCTGTTGTAATAAGAAAAAATCCATAGTCCCTGCTTAACCCTAAGGCAACAATGTCAAATCTGCATATGAATTCCAATTCAGCAGTTTCTCGTTGAAGCTTCAAATTTTACCCATTTGTTTGGGCACAGCTTTTTCGCTGAACTAAATTAATGTAGCTACCCCTTTGGAACTTGTACTTGAGCTAGAATCCTTGGGTATGTCCACACACACTCCTTATTTCGAAACAACAGAGGTTGTTTCGAAATAAGGAGTGCCATGGCCACACAATGCACGGCCATTTCGAAAGAAGCAAACCGCTTCT
>ML681995.1:10582176-10593015 GCA_007922195.1 Podocnemis expansa | reverse complement strand
GCTGCAGCCGCGCGCCGGGGCCGCGCCTCCAGGTTGGGGGGCAGCAGGGGCTTTAAAGCCCCTGGGGTGAAGTGCCCCGCTGCCCTCTCCTGGCGGGTGCTTGCAGGGGGCTGCATGCACCCGCCAGGTGAGGCGCGGTGCCTGCAGTCCCTTGCAGGTACTGGCGGAGTGAGGCGCAGCCCTGCGCCTGACTCCGCCGGTGCCTGCAGCCCTCTGCAGGCACCCATGGGATGCACTGCCCCTCTGCACTGCACCCTGTGGGTGCCTGCAGTCCCCTCCCCAGGCGAAATAGCGGGTCCACACTGTGGACCCGCTATTTCACTCCCTTATTTCGCGGACATGGTTTTTGTCCAGCGAAATAAGTTGTTTCGAAATAACATATTATTTCGAAACAGCTTGTTTCGAAACGTGTTGTTTCGAAACAAGCACTCCCCGTGTAGACATAGCCCTTGAGTTGTTGTCTTCCTCTTGTCCTGCATCCAGCTGTAGAGTCTGCTATTTTGATTCGTGTTTCTGAGGAATGAACCATGTATGTTCACTGTTTCAGCTTGTTGGTCTCACTCATGTACTGTCTGGGCACTGAATTCTTTCTCTTCATGACAGCTAGAGTTGTCTATCCTTTCTCTCCACTCAATTTGATATGAACACAGTCACTAGGCTCTAGACCTGGCAGCTCTCTCACTGAGCAATATGTGTTATGAAAGTGGCCATCGGCTCTGTTAGCCTTTTTAGTCAATTTGGCTGCTGTCTTCCTGTCTGACCACTTTGGAAACAGATTACTTTTCCAAAGCTGGAATAGTAGTTCTGAGTTGTCTTCTCATTAGGAGATTATATCCAGTAGCTGCTGTTGGTGCTGATCTGTAGTTCAGAAGAGCACAAAATGGATTTTCCTGCTGTAGGATTTTCTCAGATGTCTGTATAGCTCTTTCAACCTTTCCATTTGCTTGTGGATAATGTGGGCTCCTGATGGTATGATCAAAACCATATTTTGTCTGGAAGTACTTAAATTCTGTTCTGGCTTACCAAAGTGACTAAAAGTGCTCTTCAGTTTCTCAGTAGTGCTGCAACATGGTTTGTCTTTCAAGTACAGTATTTGGACGCAGCTGGAAAAATATTCCATGACAACCAGGTAATCGTGTCCCCTGGATCTGCATAGATCTGCAGAACTCTCTTCCAAGGTCTGTCCAGTAGAGGTATTTGTACACTGTCTAGTTTAGCATTTCCTCTTGTTGAGTTGTGCTGGATCTACTTCCAAAAGTCCCATGATAGCAAAATCATCCATCAAGTTCTTCCTCCTATTTCACTAGGCCAATCAGAGCTGGCATGCTGAAGCTGAAACAGCTGTTGGTCTTTCATCCTTTGATCACAGGCAAGCTGAATGCACAGCTTTCGATTGTTAGTTGTTTCTGCGTTTCAGAATTCATCCAGGGCCAGTCAGAGCTGTGTCAGGTGACCACAACTCTGGAAGAGGTTGCAGTTGATTGTAAATCTCTTCTGCGATGACTATGACATCCAGTGCCGTAACGAGGCATTTCAGCACCCAGGCCATATTCTGCTTGGAACACACCCCTTACAATGAGCAGCGCTTGGAGCAAGTGACACCACATGTGCCCTTTGATGGAGCAGCTTAATGGAGCTGTTCCAGGGCACCCAGGGCAAAGCTCTGTTCGCCCTGCCACAGTTACGGCCCTAATGACATCAGCTCCAGAGTCCATGCTAAAGTCAATGTTTTTGCCAGGTGTATTTAGTGTCACTCTCCAGGCAGGTTCAGTCATAGCTCCCAGAAATAATGGCTCTTGATCGTCTGTAATAGGCATCAACTCCCTGACAGCTCTGGTGCAGCAAAGAGCTGCAAAATGTCCACATTTTGTGCATGTAGCACATCATGTGTCTCTGGCTGCGCCTCTTGGGATATGCCTTTTCCCACGCCTTGTGCGTGTGAGCTAGGATTTGTCCCTCTGAGCCTGGGAGTTTGCTCTCTTGGCCTCAGCAGATTTAGACTATGACTTATCATTCATGAGCCTGCTTACAGTTTCAGGTTATCACATTCTGGGGTGTGATCCAGGTTGGTGAGGAGCTGTGTCACCACCTGCCCTGCAACCTGGGGTGCCTCACACTGATTTGCTTCTGTAGCTCCCATCTGGACCTCTTACAAACACTCAGACGTCATGCCCTGAGTATATGTATACAGACCTTCCAGCCACGTATCAGTCACGTTCTGGGTTCTATTCCACGAAATGTATGTCTTGCACTGTCTAGCCCTCTCCTGGATGGTTCAGATATTAGAGGTTTCTTGCCCCTTTAAGGTTTGCTACTTTAACTGGAGTTACCAAATAGTTCAGTTTAATCACAGTACTGGATTAGTTTTGAGGAATGAACATTTATTTAAACTCACAAAAGAAATTTTAAGTGAGAACAAACAGAGGGCATTAAAGTCAGAAATGAGAAATAAAGATAAAATGCTTCTTGTGCTAAAAATGAACAAGCTAGACTTGGTTCAAGGCAAAATGTTTACCAGCTATTCCCAGCAACATTGCTGACCAAATTCTCAAGGACTATTCCTAGATAAAGTTCCTTCTAGCTGTGGGAATGGAGAAAAGGAGTCTCGAAGTGAAAGAGGCTCCATATTGCTCACTAACATGCAGATTGGTCTATTCTTGCCCACTTCTTGGCCAAGAAAACAGTTGCTTGACTGGAGATTGCCAGTTAACTTTGGTAACATCTGGCTAGAGGTGACATCTTGTCCTTTGTCTTTGTGAAACAGGTCTAACTCCCTCCCCAGACTTGTCTGGTACACATTTCAGTCATAACTTTAGTTCATGTTCATACCTTTACATAAAATGCAGCTACACAAAATTCACCATCAGTGTTTGTTAGTTTTCAAATGATACCTTACAAGGCATATTTTGTACAATGATTAATCTAAAATGTCATTTAGTCACATGGTGGTTATCTGCCACATGGCTAGTTGAAACTGCTTTACTGTCTGTGCAGCTGTGACTAGGGTAAAGTCTGTCTGTAGTTGTGTCTCCTGTGAAATATATTTTATCTGTTAAAAGAACCAGCCTGTTTCCCATATTCACACATGTTGGAATGTCATAATCAGCCAATGAGTGCAGAGTTATTATAAAACACTCAACTTTCCCCTGCTCTTCTTGAATTCTCTAGTAGAAACAGGTTCTTTCATAAATCACATTTCTCTGAGGTATAAAATATGCATCAAAAGCTATGTCTACATCTGCTTTTTTAGTTTGGACTTCCTAGTCTGAACTAAAAAAGCTCACTAGTTCGGACTAACTGCGGCTTTTTAGTTCAAATTAGCCATGCATCCTAGTTTGAACTAATTTTTTAGTCAGCATGGCTAGTTCAAACTAATGGCTTAGTGCAAACTAAAAAAAGGTTTTGATCTAAGTCATTAGTCCATGCCTGCATTGCTCTAGTTTGAACTCTCGACTAACTACTCAAATTTATTAGTCTGAACTAAGCTTTGGCTAATCCGAACTAAGAAATTTCCGAAGGCTAGTGTAGACATGGGCCAAATTAGTTTGGACTAAGCTTGCTGAGTCAAGAGTAATTGGCTAGTGTAGACCATCATTCCCTCTAAGCTGTGCACATGTGCGTGTGCACACAGGTTGTGAAACCTGCACACACAACGAAATAAAGTGAGTACAAAAAAATTCAACAGTGCTAATATTAGTGCACACAAAGAAATTTTTTGCGCACACAGCGTATGAAAAATTAGAGGGAACAGTGGTGTAGACCAGGGGTTTCAAACATGTGGCCTGCGGGTCACATGTGGCCCCTAAGGGTATTTCCTGCAGCCCTCAAGGACACTGTTGTGACCAATATTTGCAATATAGTTGTATGAAAAGGTTTCTGTGGTATGGCCCTCAGGCTAATGTACTAGTCCTTATGCGGCCCTCTACTAGTCTTCATGCAGCCCTCATGGTGATTTGAGTTTGAGACCCCTAGTGTAGACATAGCCGAATATACCTGAATACCTTTAATAGTCAGCTATGTGCCTTTCCTTAGTGGATTATAAAATATGTTCTACCTGGCAGCAGCACAAACTAAAGCAGGTCCCTAAATATCTCCAACTGTCTGACTTTGTAGTCTTTGAAATTTTGCAAAATACTGGTTCCAAGCTGTCCAGCTTTGACAAGCCTTCACAATGGCGTTTCCTGGGACCCTGAAGAGTGGCATTTTGCTGAGATGCTGCAGCTTTTGTTTGCTCTCCTCGGGCACTAGCTTACCTCTGAGCTCATGTCATGTGTCATGTACATGGGACTTGCAGGCCGCCATTGGCAGGTCAGGCATCTGTGTTGACAGACTGGTTACAGTGCTTATTTCTCAAAAAGAGGCACAGGAGATGTGCTCAATAGTAGTAGGTCCTTTAATGTTTTTGCTTTAGTTACGTTAGGGTAAATAAGGTATTTTAGGTGCATAGCATCACCCAGTGGCTGAGCATGATAATATAGTTTGGCTCACCATGCAGATTTCAGAGGGACATAGTGTGCACAGGGGCAGCGTAGATAGGTTCAGAGGGATGCACCACGATGAGAGGCTGTGGGGACTGAGGCAGGGGTTGAGCAGCTGGCTCAGATGATTGTGGTGAAACTGTTGATGGGTGGAACAAAAGGGTCAGGACAGGTTAGCGTTTGACACAGAGGAAGGGCAGTGTCATGCCCCACCTGCAGAGGGGTGAGGAGGCGCATCTCTCTGGTGTGGCAGCAGAGGGCACCTTGGAGGCATTCCCCTGGCTTGCCAAATTATTTGGATGGGTCCTGGCATTGGGCTTCGTAAACCCTGATTAGCAGCGTGAGGAGCATCTGGGTGTGGAGGACTGGCACTCTTTACAAACACTTGTCAGCTGAAACGTGATTTGCAGGGCCCGCTGTAGGAAGGTGTGTGTTAAGTTTCTCACCCCCATGCAAGGGACAGCTGAGGCTGCAATGCCACTTGCCCTGTGTGGTGCAATAGGATTGCTACGTCTAGCTGGCTGTGCCCTTGGGCCAGCGTGACAAGGATATTGTGCCACTGAATTCAGCAGTGACTCGATGTAGAACTGGAGTAATGAGCGGGGATCAGGCCATAGTTCGACTGGTCCTGTTACTAAAGAACTGAGGAACAGCCATGCTGGGTCAGCCTGGTGGTCCACCTAGCCCACTGTTCTGTCTTCTGACAGTGGCCAGTGCCTGGGGGAATTAACAGAACAGGCAATCACAGAGTGATCCTTCACTTGTCATCCACTCTCTGCTTCTTGCAGTCAGAGGCTCAGGGGACCAGAGCCTCAGGGACTCAGAATTTAGCTAGAACTCTTCAAGTCTAAGGGGAAATTTAATGGCAGCTCAGTCCTTCTCCCCTTAGCCAGGCATCCTGCTACCCACCCCCAGCACGTGGGCAGCTCCCTAACCCCCATCCCACTGGCTCCTTGTGGAAGGGCCATGCCCCAAATTTCCTTTCACACTGATATGAGCTGCAGGGCCATCTCTGCCTGATCTCCCCTCCAACCCAAACCCCACCCAGGAGCTGTTCTTTTCCATCCCCAGTCCCCCCCACCCCAGCTCACTGCACCAGGCTCCCCTTCAAGTCCAGTTCTGCCTGAGAGGCAGTGGTGTATTCCTCTGCTGCAGTGACTGCTCCCACCACTGCTGGCCTAAGTGAGTTGGGCACAGAGCAGCACAGAGGAAAGGAATGGAGAGGCATTAAAGTTAAAAAGTGGATAAAGGGCCCATCCTCCGTGATCAGTTTCACGTCTCTTTCTTCCTCAAATTTATTTCCACTGAAACCAAAAGTTAAGTTGAACCAGCACCCAAAGGGTTAGGTTTTGGGTGTGGTTTGATGCAGAACTGAACCTGAAGGCACAAAGTACAGCAGATCCCCCACTAAATCCCAGTTGGAGTGGCTGGGGTCGGAGCTCACTCTCCGCTCCAGGGTGTTGCCTGTGTGGCTGTAGAATAGTGCCTGGGCCAGTCCATTACCCTGGTGCCACTTGGGTCCACCACATCCTGCTCTTGTATTTCATGCACTCAATTCCCTTTCAGGGATGGCAGAGCCCCAGGAAGGAGGGGTTGCGAGAGTGGTGAGTAGGATGTCTTTTCCTTTCCTTTGTCTTCTGTATGGGCCACACTCTGGCCACCATGTTGGCTGTCGGCACTGCCCGCCTGGGAGGAGTACCATGGCCATCACCCAGGGCCGTCCCTCAGAGGGTGCGGGCTCCAGGGCCAATCAGCCTGTGCGGGGTCCCCCGCTGCACTGGGACGGGGAGGGTGCAGTGGGCCAGCCCAGAGGTTGGCCCCGCACTCCCACCCCTCCCCTGAGCCGGGACAGAGCAAGCCAGTCTAGGTGCTGGGCTCTGCTGTCCTGCCCTGCTCCCTTGCTCCCTGGACTGGCTGTTTCTCCCTGGGGCAGGGTGGACCGGCCAAAAGTGAAGGCCAGTTTTGCAATGCTGGCCCCCTCTCCTCCCCCCCCCCGCTCCCTGCTTCCTTCGGTTTCATGCTGAAGGCAGCAGGGAATGGGTGGGGGACAGCGTGCCCGTGGGAGGGCAGTGATTTGGGCGCCACGCTGCCCTGCTCACGGCAGGACCATGTGGGGCTCAGGAAACTGCAGAGCCTGGGGCAATCAACCTCCCTCCCCCAAGGATGGTCCTGTCACCACCATGGGTGAAGCAGAAAGCATAAGAAAACAGAAGCATGGGATCAGGGAGGGAACAGGATGCATTGTCCCAGCTGGTGCACCCATTCAAGTCATACAGCCCCTCCCCCTGACATACACACCCTCCACTCTGCCCACTGCAGAAACAATTCCTGTTGCCCACCCCCCGATTTGTACCAGCCCCCAATGGATGCAGGGCTCCTGCCAGAGCGGAGGCATTGAACCACTTAATGACTCCCCTATGGGGATTGGAAATAATTCTACACCACATCCGTGGCACAGTGGAGGTCATCGTAGGTGCAGGGGCTCCCCCGTTGTGCAACTCACACTGCAGGAATTAGAGTCCTGTGGCTTGGTGCCTGTCTTTCCAGCCGGAGTGTGAATATACTCCCCTTGTGCCAGCATGCCCCTTGCTGTACAGACCTGTCTGCGGGACTGACGGACAGACCTATAGCAACGAGTGCTTGCTTTGCGTCAGCCGAAGGTAAGGTTGATGGTGCACACCCCCTGCATGCAAGTTCTTTTTCTGGGTCTTGCTTAGGTTGACAGTGGAGCAGGGCAGGGTGGAAGGCAGGGTTCCTGGGCTCGAGGTCATAACTTTCTGCAGGTAACGGGAGCATCCATGGGGAATGTGGGTTACAGAATCTTATCTCTTGGGGGTAGTAAAGCTGATGCAAGGCTCTCTTCACTCAGGACCATGCTCAGTATCACATTCTAGCCCTTTTGCGGGGTACAGCAGTTTTCTAATCCCTTGCAATGACACGCCAAGAGCTGAGGTTGCTTCTTCACTTTTGCAACATTACAATTCAGCACTCCTCTTGTATTCTGCCAATTCAACTTGCACAGACCTTAGAAAATCAGAACTGGCCCAAAAATGAGAAAGGAGGAGGAAACTCGCAAACTGGCCCCATATGGCATTGTGCTCTTCTGACTGTACAGAAGAAAAAACATTTGGGTCAAATTTTTAAACAGATTAGCATAATACTCATGCTCCCTGAGTCACCCTTTGCAGTCACTATAGCTGAATGCCTCGGCAGGATGGCCAACTTTCTAGAGTTAGTCACTGGCACATACATTCACCTGTGCTGCCTAACTGTGGCTATTCACCAGGAGGGGAAACAGTGTTTTCTGAGACATTCAAGTTGCTGGACAGTACGTAGTGCATCACTGGCCTGTGTCAGTCATAGATCATTGTGTCTGCCAGTGTCTTTGTTTTTTCTTCTCCAGTATTTTTCTATGAGCTTTCATCAGGACAAATTCAGCCATGGCTTCTGTCGCACGGCAGCTGACAGCAAATAGATTTGGCTTTGCCAGTTTTGAACAGGATGTAAAAACTTCGACTGATTTTATGCAATTATATAAAAAGCACACTTGTATGCCTAATTTGCCCATTAAATTAGCATCTTAATTCTTCAGATTGGATAATCACGCATACAAATAAGCAATTATCAATATGACTGGCTGTTATGATAATTCTGTATGCCGTTTAGATCAGTAATAACGCACACATTTTGAATGGAAAATTGAGCACAGTTGTAGAAAATCAACACTTTTCCTATTTGCTAGAGAGTGGTGCTCAATCTTTTTGTAGCTTGCAACACATTTGGTGGCATATCGCAACCCTACAGGACACATCAGCCCAACTCTCACCCCCTGCCAAATCCAGCCATCTCCCTGGTTCTCTGTGACACACTTACTGCTGTGTGACACAGTAATGTGACCTGACACAGTGCTTGAGAACCACTGGCTAAACAGCATTTCTAAATGTCATCCAGGAACTATTCTCTAAAACTCTTATTTTCTTGTCTTATGCTATTGTAGAAGCACCAGGCAAGATATCCGGATTACAAAGGATGGAACGTGTTAATATCTATGAGTTCTCCAGAAGACCTTATGACCCACAGGAAAGCTCTGTAATTGATGCTCTGCTCTCCAAGTTGATTCAAGAAGACGAATAATGATCATTTTGGCTTGTGATGCAGAATAATAAAATTAGCATGTGAAGCATTCACAAAACACATTATTTGAAACGTGTAATTTCATGTACTGGAAAAACTATGTTATTGCCTTAAGAAGGACAATTAAAGGGAGCTCTTATCTCAGATCCACAGTGTGGCTCTCTTACACATCAGAGGAAATGTTTGCCGTCTAGGTTCTGTCACTAAGACAGCCACAAGTGGAACCAGCGCAAATTAGTTGGGGCTCAATAAGATTAGCCAGCATCTGCCTATAGCCAACCCAGTGGGGCGCACAAGGAGACAGTCATGGCTGATCTAATAGGCCAATGGTTTTCAAACCTTTTTCCTTGGAACCCAGTTGAAAAAAAATCATTTATGCCCATGACCCAACAGTTCAGTCTTTGAGCAATGTATTCCATTCTTCCGATGGTGGCAGCAGGGGGCAGTACTGGGTCCTGACCCTAAGTTTGACAACCACTGTAATAGGCAGAGAGCTCAGCCCAGCCACAAGTGGCCTGGAACTGCTAAGGCAACAGAAAGGCCAGCAAAGGTGTGCTAAAGGCTTTGTTCTCTACGCAGCATTAGAAGGGCCAGGGCCTGGCAGCTCAGCCATAGTCTTTGCTTTTTGGGGATGCTAGTCTAGCTTTGAAAGCACAAAGGATGAATCTGACCCCTGCAGGCCTGACAAAGACAGCATCAGCCGAATGCAAATGGGGTGGCTGGGTTCATGCTAGCTCCCCAGTGTATGCCTTGGGATGGGGGAGTGAAAAGGCTGTAGTTAGGGAGGAGGGGGACCTTCTGCCCACAGGCTCTGCCACTGATGGCCTTCTGGGACCATGGAAAGGACCCGTGTGGGGGGCAGAGAGGGAATACTGTTCACCTTGGCTCTGTGTGTGTGGAACAAAGGCTACCCCACTGGAGTGGGAGGGATCAATACACTGCCCCGTCCTAGGGAAACTGAGGTTAGGCCACCAGAATTCCCAGGCCTGACGTATGGGCTGGTGGGGCAGAGAGAAGAAGTGTGCTATGGATAGGGTTACCAGATACCAAAGCATGGAAAGGACAGGGAAGCAGGGAAAGGAGGATGCATGGAGAAAATGGAGTATTAATGGAATATTTTTCTTATTTTAGGGGGCCCTGGAAGGCTTCCCCCTAAAAATAGGGTGTTCTGGGGCATTCCAGCACACTTTAACCTCTGTAAGTAACAAGCGAGGCAAAAAAATCATATATTTTTAAAATGCCCACCAGACAAAGGCATGAAGATAAAAAGGAGGACATGTCCTCCTTTTGCCTGACATCTGGTAACCCTAGCTATGGAGTAGTTTGAAGACAAGCCCTCACCTGACACACCTGCTCTTATAAGTCATGCCTAGCTATGTGATGCTCCACAAGGGGGCAGCCCTGCCTTAGTTCTCCCTTTGGGGCTAAAGAATGGCTACTTGTAATATATCCAGGGGGTGGGAAAGCTCCCTCTAATTTTTAATAGGCTGTCTATGCAAAAAATTTCTTTTGTGAAAAGTTTTGGAATCAGTGTCCAAATTTGTGCACACTCCAGTGAGCGTGGTCAAACTTGTGAGTGCAACACAGTAAGTGTGTATGATGCAAATAATGTCTACATTTTATGTTGATATGGTGATGGAAATAATTTTATAAATTACAAAACCTTATTTGAAACATGTTACTTGAAATCACCTTCTTAAGTTAGCATAAAAATATTAGCACTGTTGAATTTTTTTGTGTGCTCTTTATTTTGTTGTGTGCGCGGGTTTCACAACCTGTGTGCATGCACACACTTGCATAGTTTAGAGAGATCATAGCCCCCAACCCCCTTTTTGGTGCTGCCAACCCCTGGGGAGGGAGGGCAGAGGGCCACTACACACATTCTCTAGGAACCAGATGGGCAGGGGAAGATCAGGGTACAAGGCCCCTTGCAAAAGTTCTAGGGGAAGAAGGGGACACATGAGAGCCCCAGTTCATGGGCTCTAAAGAGAGCAATTACTTGGGCTGGGTGTCTCTTTAGTCTGCGTGGCTGCAGACTAAAGGCTGGCTCACTAGGGCTATGTTCACACACAGAGGGCTTGTTTCGAAACAAGATGTTTCGAAACAAGCTGTATTGAAATAAAGAGTTATTTCAAAACACCTTATTTCAAAAGACAAAAACAGTGTCTTCGAAATAAGGGTGCAAAATAGCATGTCCTCAGTGTGGACATGCTATTTCGCTTGGGGA